>JAKSZT010053930.1:950262-1031686 GCA_026826555.1 Tolypeutes matacus | reverse complement strand
CCTCTTCCATGGACCCTCTGCGAGGCCTGCTCTGTGAAGGGATGGGCTCTGGGGTCTCCACCCCTGGGTGACGTCCGCTGGGAGGGGCACCCTGCTGCCCCTCTGTGCTCACAAGCCCGGCCTCAGGGCGGTGGACACCCCTAGCAGGCAGGCCGCTGATGTGTGCTCGTTCAGGTCAGACAGGTGGGTGCTGTAGAAGGAGCAGGGGCTCCTGAGTCAGAACCGTGAACCAGTAACCTGACTGTCTAAGCCAACCCATCACACGGGAGGTGCTTAAGCAACAAGGAAACGGCACCGCCTCCCACTCAGCCGCTCGCGAGGTGGGCTAATGGGAGTCAGCCCCTTGCACCTCGAGAATCCTGGGGGCACTAGCAAGACTTAGTTCAAGGGTAGAGGACTTAAAAGCAAAGAAACAGACGAGGGGCAAGTTAAGAGGAAACACACAACCAGTGCACTAAAACGTGTGGCCAAGAGTGTGCATTCGAGTTTGCAACGGCAAAAGTGTAACACATATATTGTAAAAACTATACACGTACACACACTTACGTGCATAAACAACCCAAATGCCCATCAGTAAACAAGTGGTGACCTGCCCACCTGCTGGGGGCCAAACACCGCCTGGGGCTAAAGGGAAGACACCCCATGGCTGCCCTCCCAGGCGGGGGCAGGTGTACCGGGATGGAGAGGTCGCAGGGGTCTGCGCAGCAGATCGGGGCCCAGTCAGCCCGGACCCCGTGCAGCTGAGAGGTGTAAACGATGGGCCGCATCTCTGCACCCAGACATGGGAAGACGGCCGTGGTGACGTGAGGCTGCGTGCACCCCAGAAAAGCACGCTCCTCGAGCCAGCCCCTTCCTGTGGGAGTGGACCCACGGCAAGCAGGCCTCGGGATGAGGCTGCTTCGGGAAGGGGTGGCCCACCCCAATCGGGGCGGTTCTTAAGCTCAAGTCCTTTAATGAGAATGCAATTCAGACAGAGAGAGAAAAGCAAGCCACGGAAGCAAGCAGCGGAGCTCAACGGAGCCCACGAGAGGAGGCGGTCAGCAGGCGCTCGGTGTGCCCTGCCGGGTGGCAGAGGAGCCAGGACTGCCAGCAGCTGGTCGTCTGGAAGAGAGCATCGCCTTGACGATGGCTTGATTTGGACATTTTTCTCAGCCTTAAAACTGTAAGCTAATAAATTCCCACTGCTCAAGCGGAGCCATTTCACGGTATTTGCTTAATCGGCCAAAGAAACTAAACCACCACCTGAGATAGAGGGTGAAATATGAAAGAGAGAAGCACATTTAAGCACTATAACCCCATTTTCGTAAAATAAACACCATCTATGTCTATGCATAGAAAGAAACCTAGAAGACTTGGCTCCCTGGGAAGAGTGGGATTGCCAAAGCTTTTACTTTCTAAGTGCTCCCATCTTTTTGCTTTATGATGAGTGTGTACTCTTTTATAAATTAAAAAATTAAAGTAGAATGAAACTAAGAAAGGGAATGAATGAAATGCAGCTGCTGGTGGGGCCTTCCCAGGGATGCAGGCTGACACGGAGACAGCCTTTGACCTTCTGCGCTAGGCACACTTTTGGGGTAGAATTTCCACACAGCAGCGGTAGCGGCTGGGACCACAGGCTCCATGACATTTTTCAGAACACATTCGCTTGAATAAATGGCCAAGGACTTACATTTTGGAAAGGGCCAATGGGCTGATTTTGTTTGTGACCCTTTGCAGTTTCCCTGGGTTTTCTTTCTGAAAAGCAGCAATTTAGTTTCTGGATGAGTAATACTTAAGTTTTTTCTTTGAATCTGAATAGTCCTTCTAAGACCTTAAAAAGATCTTAGAACAATAAGATGCATTTTGAGAACTATTCGAGAGAAGATGGAGCCGTTTTCTTGGCATGTCATTATAAAGAAACAGCAAGCCCAAGTGCATCAGCCATCCTGCTCGTCCCTGAGGCAAACTCTGCCAGGAAGCAAGCCCTGTCCCCATCCATGGTGGGGTGCTGGGGCGTAGCCCAGGGGCCTCAGGCTGGGCGTGCCCCTGCCCGTGGCCTGGGCCCTCGTCTCTGCCTGTGGGAGGGGCTCTCTATCCAAACGCAAAGACGCTGCCAGCGGATTCCTATGCGGCCCATGCGGAGAGTGGCAATGGGAAGGCGGGAAACAACACAGACGGAGCACGACCCCTCGTAGCCGAGGACAAAGAAGTCTGGAAAGAGAGACACCAGCTCCCTAAGCAGCTCTCCGTCGTTGTCCTTTGCACGCAGGTCGCCTGGACCTCGAGGTCACTGCCCCGACTCGCGCTCCAGGTCCAGGAGAGTAAGAGAAGGCCTCCAGGTGCGTCAGGCACTGCTGCCCGTGGCGCGAAGGCCGCCACGCCCCTGCAGGCCCATGTCGGTGTGCGAGGGGGACGGCTCTCTGTAGGGGTGCATGATTCTCCGGGCTTTTCACCCCAAGACAGACCCCAAGAACAGGGGGTGAGGAGGGAGCCCCAGGGATCCATCCTCCCGGTGCCCCCATCCAGCTAAAGCGAGGTGCAGCACTCCCCGGCCCAGCTGCAGCGCTCAGCTGGACCATGCAGGCCCGAGAGCCCCTCCCTGTGCACGGACCCCTGGCCCAGCCCCCAGCACATGCCCATTCGCGCCCCGCGGCAAGGGCGGCTGTTACCTGTGGTGAACCTCGGCTTCGCGGGCGGCTCCTGCACAGACATAGGGAAGGTGGCTGACGCCGGGGAGGACTGCGCCCGGGACAGGGGCCGATGGCTGCCGAACGACACGGGGATGCCGGCTGCCTCCATCGATGCCTGGTAGTTCCGCAGCTGGTGGATCCGCTGCTGCTCCAGGAGGAGGGCTTGCTGCAGGGCACAGGCCAGCACAGCCGTGTGTGACGTCATGCCCGGGGACAAGGGCTACGGGCAGACGTCGCCTCACTCGCTCACTCACAGGCACCGGGGGCCACGCTCACGCCAGGACGCAGGTCCCCTCAGCTGGGGACGCCAGCCCACACCCCCTGACCTGCTCCATTGAGGGGGTTTCTGTGAGGTGGGGATGTGGGAAACGCCCGACCCCTGGGCCAGGCTGGATCACAGCAGGGGCCCTGCCTTCGAGGCCTCCCTGTGCAAGTGGAGACAGACCGTAACAGAGAGTTCTTAAGAGCGGCAATGCCAGCAGGAAGGCCTGTGCCAGGCTGGGGCATCCAGGAGGGCTTCTCAGAGGAGGGGTGAAATCTGGAGGAGCAGTGCAGTGAGGTCAAGGGCACAGGCAGGACCAGGGGAGGCAGGAGTGAGCCTCAGGGCTGGCGGGGAGGAAGCGCTGAGGCAGAGCCGACGCCGTGGTTGCCCGCCCGCCCTGTCGGGGTTGTGCTGTTTTGACCAACAGCACTTAATCCGCAGGGGCAGAGGTGGAAACGGAAGTCCTAACTACCTCCCTTGCACACTGCTACCCCCTTCCGGGCCCTCACCACGCACCCTCGGGCTAGGAAGGAAGAACCGTAATAGAAGAGGAATAGCCCACCCGGGCCCCGCACACCTGAGGCCAGGCGCAGGGGTCATGGGGCCGGGGCATGTGGGCACACTGCCCTCAGAGGCGGGGGTGGGCTGGGCTGGGGGCCCAGGTGGACACGCCCCATGGCCCCACTTGAGCCATTTTCCAACTGAAATAACCAGAAGAAAAACAGAGGGAAATAGACTAAACAAATACTTCCACGAAAACCACGGGTGCTGCGTCTACGCTCCTCGAAGAGCTGGCTGCTGCGGGAGAGTAACACGAGGCGGACCTCGAACGTGGAGGTACACAGGGCAGCACCAGCCGCGCTGACGGGGGCTGCGGGTGGCTGCCGTTACTGCTACGGCTGGCAGGGACAGTGCAAGCCCCTCGCCTCTCTCCTCTGCTTTGGGTCTGGACCAAGGGGGGAGGACACAAAGGAAGTCTCGGTGAGGGCTGAGCTTTGGCATCTCCTGGAATGCCGTGGAGGCGGATGCGAGGGCAGGGCTTGGGCCTGGGGCCAGGGTGAGGTGGAAGGCAGAGGCCTCGCAGTGCGGGCAGCACTCCGCAAGGGACACGGGCCAAGGCGGAGGCTGGGGGCCTGGCCGGGCGGGCTCTGTGGGTCAAGGTACTTGACCCCAGGGAAGGGAGCGAGGGGGCGGGGCCTGCAGAGCAGCAAAGACTTCTTCCCTAGAACCCCTAATGGCGGGGCGGGCAGAGGGCCACTCTTGAGGCCCAGGTGGGGGCCGCGGAGCGACCCCTGCCTGTGAATCCCACCTCATGCAGGACTTGGGTTTTGTGAACAGTTTGCACTTGGGAAGACAAGGTCCGCGGATCCAGCTCCCGGATGACCAGTGAGTGCTCTGCAGGCGGTGAGGACGGGCTGGAGGCCAGAAGAGAGCGCCAGCCTGCCTGCGCTGGGAGCAGAGCGATGCTGGGAGAGCCAGGCCACCTTCCGGAAGGGCCGGGGTTGGGCAAGGGCGTCATGGCGGCAAGGCCACCCTCCTCTGGAGTCTGCCTCCCTCCACGCCTCCTACCCAGCCGAGTAAGAACCTAGAAGTTCACGGCAACTCTCCCGATACAGGTAGTTTGAAAAAAGCGGATGCTGCATCTTACGTTTATCTCTGCAGATTGCTAAAAGTACCATCAAGTTCCCCTGATAAGGAGTTCTATCTATTTTTCTCAAAAGAATACAGAAAATTAGTATTCTGAGTAATTTTCTCATGCTTGGAATACAAGGCTAATTTGCCAAGAAATGCTGATGGTTTTGTCTTCTACAAGACACCAGTCCTAAAAATTATCTCTGAGTATTCTCCAACTTCCCCTCAGTGCAATAGTAGCATTTGGTGATGATGAGGGTTGGCTTCCTTCAGCTACTTTCAAGGGGCCCAGACGTGGCCCAGACGGGGACAGGGACCCGTTTCGGGCCTCATAAGGACGCAACTGACAAGGGCACGCCACTCGGTGCCCTGAGCCTGCACAGCAGAAGACAGCGGCTTCCTTTCACTGCCCGAGGGTTTATGAGCCAGTGCTGTTCCAAAGGGGCCAGGACGAGATCAGCTGCCTGCGAGAGACACGCAGGAAAACCCTTGCAGCAGCCAGTGCCGGCGGCATGGCCTGAGTGTGCCTGCCAGGGTGGGGGGAAGCCTGGCGAGAGCAGCCTGACTGGGGATGGCATGGTCAGCACCAAAGCGGAAAGCTCCGAGAACGCAGATGGGATCCAGGGCACCTCGGCTGCGGGCCCTCCTGAGGTCTGGGCACTGGCCTGAGGCTTCGTGTCAACGCCCTCAGAGGCGAGTGTGTTGACACTCGGTGAGCGTGAAAGGAAATGCTGCCCGTTTCTGAGGGCCCGCTCGTCTCTCTTTAGGAGGCCACACTCCTGGACGGTCACCAAGCGAATCCAGGGAGAAGGGAGTGGATGGGCAGGGGCCCCTGACCTGGACTGAGCTGCCGCTGCTTGAGAAGGTCAAGTGACGCCCCCCAGCTTCCTTGGCTCTTGTATCCTGCCTCGCAGGCGACAAGCGGCCTTCCTGGAGCACTCTGGCTTTGAGGACAGGACTCCCTGCTGGCCAGCTGTCCCAGGTATTTGTTGACCTGGTGGTTTTTCCTTTCACTGTAAATTACTAAGTCGTTAATCGTATTTATGCAGCGGGCTCTTCTAAGCCTGGTTAGTGTGGGCCGGGGCACTGGAATCCGCCCAGCTTCGAGCAGTGGATCACACTGTCTGGCCTCCGGGGGCCTCCGGGGAACAGAAGCCTCCGGGCCCCGAGAGGCCGTGGTGTCTGGCCAGACCCTGCTACCTTTTCCATCAGCTGATAGATCAACCCCCTTCCACCACTGTTAGCAGTTATGCCAAATCCTCCGGGCCCTTGGACTGTGTGTTAATGTACAGGTACAAGACCTGAAAGGAAAACCACCTGCGGGGAACAGCAGGCTTCAGCTCGGTGGGAGAACAGGTGATGAACCTGCACAGGGGACAAACGTCCAGTGTCCCTAGGGCACGGCCAAAGGGAACGAGATCAGACCACATCGACCCCCACATCGCCCAGGGATAGATGGGCAGAGCCGCTGGGCAGGAGGAGGCGACCTGGAGGGCCGCTGCCGAGCCCACCCCGCGTCCTCGCCCACTGCCCAGCCCCGAGCCCCTGGCCCCCAGGAGTACCTGTCTGAAGAGCAGCTCCTGCTCTGTGGCCTGGCGCTGGCCCGGCTCTCCCTCCCGCAGGGGCTCTGCCACCTCCTCGTCACTCTCGACGGGCTCCTGCTTGACCTGCACACCCAGCGCGTGCGCCTGCTTCTGGCCGGGGAGCCGGTCCAGGTAGGGCTCCTCCAGGAGGGCCTGGTGCTCGCGGAGCTCCTCCTCTGTCTCCTCGGGGTGGCTCTCGGGCTGCCGGGCAGGCTCGCTGGCTTTGGGCATCATCTGCAGAGGTAGAGTGGGTCGATGGATGGCGGCAGGAAGGCCGGTCACTCGCGCCAACTTCAGAAAGCAATGGGGGGACACAGCCTGCGGCAGGCTTGCCGCCCTTCAGGGCCGCTGGGTGCTGTCCATGGGGACTCCAGTCGGGAAAGGAGACGGGCTCGTGCTCAGCAGACATTTACTCAGCGCCCACTGCATGCCGGGCACAGAGGAGCGCAGAGCCATGGGAATCCCAACCCGAGAGGGCACAGGCCAGCGCGGGGCCGAGGGGCGCAGTCAGCACCCCACCCCCTGCTCAGGCACAGCCCTGGGAGGAAACGTCCCGGGCCACTCCTCCAGGTGCCACCCTCGGCCTCCAACCTGCCCAGCAGCCAACGCACATCCTAGTGCCGGGTGCCGTGCCCCAGCGGCCAGCCAGTCCTCTCGCGCCTCATCTCCTCCTAGCCTGCGCTCAGCTCCCATCGTACCCTGGGCCCCTTCTTGGCTCATCTCCGTCTCTCGGGGCACCCTTCACCTGTCTGAAGATTTCTAGGACTGACGACTCCAAAGCGCCGAGGCCCGCCCAGCGCCGGCACGTCGCTGCCACACTGCTCAGGACGGCTTCCTTCACGGCCTGCCCTCCTCTGGGACTCACGGCAGATGGGACCCTGCCCCCTGCAGCAGTTCAGAACCCCCACGAGCCCCCCATGCAAGACTGGCTCGGCCCTGAATGCCCTTGGGGCTTGCCTGCTCCTCTCCAGCAGCACCTCTGCCCCTTCCTGGCTGCCTCTTGCCCAAATGGCACCACGGCCTGGGGAGCCAGCCCCGCAGCCCAGGTGAGGGGGGAGCGCCCAGCTCAAAGCCCTTCCCTGCTCCTCCACTGTCCTGAATTCACGCACAAGACCCTCCAGGATCCTGCCCCGCAGACTCCAGCCCCTCCCACACGCAGCCACATCATCTGCGCAGCACTGCGCCACGCTCGCCCTCCCTCCTGCTCTCTGCACTCGGGGTGGCCCCTGATGAGCTCCCACGCTGTTCCCCTCCCTCCCTGGCCCCTGCCCTCTCTTCTAATGTCCTTGTCCTTCAGGTTCTGCCGAATAGTCCTTTTCCCAGGAAGTCTTCTTTCACCTTCCAAATGTGGGTCGGTGTGTCCTCCTCGAGGCCTCACACTGCCTGTCTTTCATGACCGCAGAATTTACCGTGCGGTTTGAAAGCACCACTTACTCATCTGTCCTGCCTACAGCCTGGGACCGTTTCTGACGTATCAACACGGCACACTGTTAGCAGCCCTAAATTTTGTCCAGAAGACGGGGCAAGTGGGGCGGGGCCTTGCTCGCCCCTGGAGGAGCCTGTATCTTCTAGAAGCTTGTCTCTGCTGTGGCCTGGGGGAAAGGAGAGGCTCCTGTGACACCAAGAAGGCAGCATCTCCAGGCCTGGCACAGGCGGCGTATGGGGGGAGATGGGAGGCGGCAGTGAGGACGGCACCTGCGGTCCTGGCACGGTGCTGCCACCCTCGTGCACGGGGCTCAGGAAAGGGACAGACTCGGGTGCGGACGTGGAGACAGACATGGAACCAAGGCCGGGGCGTGGGGAGAGCAGGGAGACAGGATGTGCCGAGCAGCTCCCGGTGCAGGTAGGAATCTGGGCAAACCAGGAAGGCCGCCCAGGAGGCCTCTCTCAGAACAAAGGCCCCGTGCAAACCGTGACCGAGCGCTGCACGCCGCTGCATCGAGAGGCCGCTCTGTGCCCCCGGCTTGTCTGACAGCTGGCGGCGCGGGAGCCCTCGGGGTGCCAGAGGCAGGGGGTGGCCTCCACCTCAAGGAAACCGTGCCCAGATTGGTGAGAGATACAGATGATGGGTGGATAGCAACAGATGACTGGTACGCGACAGACGATAGACAGATGGCGATGGACGGACTGGTGAGAGAGACAGACAGGAGACAGAAAGATGGAGGCTGAGCGGATGGAAGGACCGATGAGGCCTGGCTGCAGACCTCTCCTCCAACCTCGTGAGGGCAAGCGGGAGCCGCCCTGGGCATGCCACGTGCCAGCCTGCACCCGACTCTTAACAAGGACTCTCTCCTGCCTTCGCTCAGGCAGTTACCATGTCTGGCAGTTTTGGCGTCGAAAAGGTTAATGACTCTACCTACTGCGTGGCACACACTCAAATTTCCCCAGTGGTTCCGCAATGTCCTTCAAAGCCTCCTGAGACGCAGTTCAGCGTGACCACGGAGCAGGCTGGCGTTTAGCTGTGGTGCCTTCGTGTCTCCTTTAACCTACAGCAGTTCCCGGGCTCTTGTGTGCACTTTTTTGTCTTTCATGAGGTTGAGCTTGTTGGAGGGCCCACCCAGCTGTTATGTAAAATGTCCCCGACTAGGATGAGTGGCCACTTCCTCCTGAGCCTTCCAACAGGCAACGCTACGTCTGTGCCTGGCATGGTGCGTGCCGAGGGCTGCCCCATACGGGAGCTGGCGAAGCTGCTGGTACAGGCAGTGTCGTGGACCCCCCCTCCAGAAGGGTGCTGCACGCCCCTGGCTGTCAGCACGGTGTCCGTGGGGCACTCTCCTTTGCGTGGACGAGGCTGGGGGCTTCAGGGCTGAGCTCTTAGGGGCCCTCTCCCCAGGTCGGCCTCCGTCCGCAAGCTTCAGGCTCTTCGGGAGGCCCTGAAGCCTGCTGTCCTCTGAGGGCGCTGGTGGGCAGATCTGGGCGGCCAGAAGAGAGGGGAGCAGCTGGGGCAGTGGGGGTGGGCAGAGGCGCCCGGCAGGGCGGTGGCATTCGGAACAGTCCTGCTCCTGCCGCCCCAGCTGCCACGAAGATGGGGGATGCTGTGGCATTCTGCACTCCGTGAGCGCAAACTCTGGCCCTGCTGTCCTCAGGCCTCCCTGAAAAGACGCCGAGAGGGCGTTGCCATGGTAGCAGGAACGCCGCGCCAACGCTCCCACAGCGCGGAGGCGCGAGGCTGGGGCGGCTGCAGCGCCTCTGACGTAGGCAGCTGTGCGAGCCGCCTCTGGGGCTGGGGCCACAAACAGAGGGCCTGTCTTTGCTCTCCCCCCTTTGGAATCCAGCTTTGCTTTTTACTAGCAAGGCTGTGGGCTGCGGCGACGCGGCAGGGCTGGCTTCAGATGGTGGCGTTCACCCAGGGGCCTGGGACGGCAGACGCGCTTGCAGGGCAACAGCGGCAGCGCTGACAAACGCGCTGGCTTCCAGTGGCCTTTTGGACATCTGGGGGCCCCTCTGTATCGATTGAGTAAGAACAAATGCACCTCCATATTGGGAACCGTAAGTTTTTAAAGCTCAGACTGGAGTTCAGGCCAGACCAAACTGGCAAACCTCCCGTTCTGAAAGCTGTCGGACATACTCACGACTAGCCCACCCAAATAAGTGAGCCGCGTTTTCACATTCAAGCCGAGGACGCTGAGTCAGAGGGCAGCACATCCAACCCCCAGGGACGCAGCCCCAGCCTCCGGCTCCGCGGGACTCAGAAACCCTGCAAGGACTGGCGCCCAAAGCGGCTCAGCCGCAAGGCCTCCGCACTCGAGCTGCGCGGGGTCCCAGCTCAGCGCTGTTCACTGGGCAGGCGGCTCTGCCTGGGCGTGCGCCACCACCTCATGCGAACCAGGCCACCCTGACGCCCGGCCGACGCACGCCAGCGGATTCACGGCCACAGTCCAAAGCTCCCCTGCTCTGTGCATGGCACAGATTCTCCAGAACATTCCTTCGTCCAGCAAGCCGTGACTGAGCGCTGCTGCCTGAAAGGCCCTGCGTACTAGTGAGAGCTGACGCACGCCTGGGGAGGCCCTGGCCAGGGGACCGCAGCTCCTGGGCCGGCCTGCGCCCCGGGGCGCTCACCTGGCTGCCGGAGCGAGTCACCACCACTGGGCGGTGGCTGTACCCTACAGCTCGGGAGGCTAGTCTGAATCGAGGTGGGGGGCCACGCTCCCTTTGGAGGCCTGGGGGGGGCCTGTCTCGCCTCTCCCAGCTCCTGGGGCTGCGTGGCTTGCCTCTGCCCGCCGTCACGGGCCTCCTCCTCCATCAGCGCCTCTTCTCGCCTTAGGTCATCAGTTACACTGGGTGAAGGTGCACCCCAAAGTGAACCTGCCTGCAAAGGCCCCATTTCCAAACAAGGCCAAGTCCTGGGGGAGGACCTGGACGTGTCTTCTTGGGCACACGAGTCAAACCCTAGCTGTGGACTGCGGGAACATATGAGCAGCCACGGAGGGCTACTGGGAAAACCGGCCCCAGGGACAGGGGCTAAGGCTGAGGCCCCAAAGCAGGGCGGTACCTCCCTGCTCCCAGGGCGGGCACTGGTGATGGCGGCCCACAGGGTCATCCTCAAGATGGAGGGCGCCATCAAAGAGCGCTGCTGCGGTGCTAGCTAGGCGCCCCGCTCTCCCAGGCACCTCTGAGGAGCACTGGACAAACACGTCAATCAATCGTTTCGTTGCCCTGGATCATAATCCAGTGCGGTTCCTCCGCTTCCCAGTCGTTTCCGTAGGCCACACACCAGCAGGCGTCTCGGGGCTCCCTCCAGCCCCCACCCTGTCAGTCAGCGCCTCGACACGTTAATAGCCTGCGACGCAGCAGGCGTGAATGGGAGGGTTCCTGCGGCACTCGGGAGAAAGTGGTGCTTCCCAGGTCTGAGCAGACCGTGCCGCCAACCCCTCTCTTTCTCAGGCTGGCTGCGCCGAGGTCCCATGGGGGCCGAGAGAGGGTCCGTGAGGCCCATTCCTAGTGGGGCCTGGGGTGCGGCCTCTGCCGGGGCCGGGGCAGCAGCCGCCGAGGGGCAGGTTGAGTGCAGACCCGAGGGGCCGTCTCCTCAGCCGCCTGCCTCCGCCTTGCAGTGGAGAAGAGCCTAGGGCGCACCTGGGCGGCCCCAGCCAACATCTTGGAGGGCCCCGTGGGCCTGTGCGCTGGGATCAAAGCCACCTGACCCCGCGAGAGTGGAGCTGAGCCTGTGGGGAGCAGTCCCGGGAAGCTGCGCCGAGGTCTCACTGAACGGCAGCCTTCAACAAAAACGTCCCGAGCACCTGCTAAGGCCGGGCGCCACCACCGGTGAACCCGGGAGGGTCCTTGTGGGGCTGACATTCCAGCAGGGGAGTACGACAGAAACCGAGGGGAGTCACGGGGTGCTGGCCGAGAGGTGACGCTCAGCAGAGACCCCGGGAGAGGATGCCCCGTGCCGTGTGGGGGACACTGCAAGCTTTGAAGACCCCTGCCGCTACCCGGGCCCCTCTTCCTGGGCTGGGGCTGGGGGCCTGAGGGAAGGAAAGCAGGGGAGCACAGGGAGCTGGCAGCGTCACTGGGCAGGGCGGGTGCAACTTGGCGTCTCGACCCCTCTTTTGAGGGGTGGTGCAGCTGGGAGAGGGACTTCCCTTCCCCGCAATCCCACCTCAGGCTTGGTGGGACTAACTTGGTCCTCCGCATCACATCCACTGGTGCCAGGCAAATCTCTCTCCGCCCTCCTACTCTTCCCTCAACCCTTTCGTTCCTCAGAGAAATAACAGAAGACCCTCGCAGCATCCAACAAGCACAGGACTGAAGCCTGAGTACATACACCTGAGATACGGAAAGGCAGAGACGGAGTTTCCATGCGAGAGAAGACAACAAGGAACCAGCTCATCCATCTCCAGCGCTGCCAAAGTTCTTGAAAAGTTTCCTTCAGGAAATCACCACAAAAGCTTCCATCACCTTATCCTCTCGCTTTTTACGACAGCTTTATTGAGATGTTACACACTGTAAAATGCACCCTTTTAAAGTGCCCGATCCAGCGTCCACGGCGTAGGCGGGGCTGAGTGGCCGTCACCACACTAGCCTCAGAGCTCCCCTACTCCCAGCAGCCGCCGCTCCCAGCCCCCAGCCGCCGCGCACCTTCTGTCTCCTCGGAGGTGCCTCTTCTGGATGTTCCGTATAAATGGAAGAGTCTGGCTTCCCTCACTTAGCATCATGCTTGGAGGGCTCAGCCAGGCTGCAGAGGGCGGCAGTCCCTGCTCCGTGCTACGGCTGAATCAGACTCCCCGTGTGCCTGGACCACGTGCCGCCTCTCACTCAGCCGCAATGGGCACCTGGGGGTTTCCCCTTTGGTGACTGAGCGATGCTGCTATGAGTGTGTGGACACGTCTCTGCGGGGACAGAGGCCTTCATCTCTCTTGGAGGGGAATGGCTGGGTCACATGGGGAGCCTATGCTTGGCCTGTCGAGGGGCTGCCGACTGTTTCCTAGAGGGCTCATCTCACTCTCCTTCCATCAGACGCTGGCACGTCCTTGTTTGAACAAGCAGCACCGTGAGGTGCCCTTTCCTACGCTCTCCCTCCTGGTGTCACATCTGAGTGCTGTGAAGATGTCTACAGGTCTGGAGACCTCTGGGCTGGCCGGGCTCAGAACCAGCTCTGGTGCTTCATTAACAGGCCGGCGAGCTGCGTTCCAGAGTGACCTGGCAAATGGCCTTTGGGCTCCATGCTGGTGGAAAGGGGGTGCTTCCTGCTGGATGCCGACAGACCTCGGGGCTCCACACTGGTTGAAAGTGGGTGCCGTGACCAGGACAGACCTGGTCAATGTCCTTAAGAAACCCCGGGTCGAGGGCTACTGGGCAGAACCCGGAGTGCGCTGGCATGAACGCCTCCTGCGGTCCCTGGCCGGGATCGGGGCACCTGACCCTATGCCGCAGGCCTGCTCGGTGCCCGGGCCCCGGGGGCGGCACTCACCTCCCATCCCGTCACCTGCGCTAAAGCAGGGGGGTGCGCCACCACTGTGTCCCTGTTGTCTCCTGGCCTCGCTAAAGGCCAGGCAGGGGCTGGCGCTGAGGAGGGATGCGGCAAGGAGACCTGGGCAAAAGGCAACACTGCGTCCGCAGACCTACCTTGTTGAGGTGCAGCTGCTGCTGCTGGAACTGCTGCTTGTGCTTCTCCAGGAACTGCTGGTGCTGCTGCTGGATGACCAGGTGCTGCAGCGCCTGCGCGTTCTGGGGCAGGGGGGCCGACTGGGTCCGCCCCAGTGGGCGGTGCTGCCGCAGCTTGTGAACGGACGGGGACACGCGGTCTGCCCCAACCAGAGGCTGTGTGTGCAGAGGCAGCGCGCCCAGGCCTGAAAGACACCAGTCTGAAGGTAACAGAGGAAAAGGGGGGGCCCTCAGTCCCTGGTGAGATGGCAGCGGAGCCTGCCTCCAGCACCTGCTCCCGGGGGTCCCAAGGGCCCGCCTGCTGCCTGGGGGGCCTGGGAGCTCGGGTTCAGGGTGGAGGTAACTGTCGACTGAAAGTCAGCTCAGCAGGGTTACATGTGACAGGCTCCCAGGAGCAAGCGTGCCCTTCCCAGGAGCGGCCCTTGCACAAAAAAGCACTGTGGGGCTGAGAGGGCAACGCCCCATGCTGAGGACGCCGCGACAGCTCTGGGAGTTTCTGGGGTGCCCCAGAGGAACATGGAGATGGCGGTTCCCTGACTGCCACAGAAGTGATGTCACGGGGAAGAAATGCCCTTGGGGTTCCGATCGCCCTCCGGTCTCTGCAGAGCACTGATGTCACGTGCCAAGGAGGCAGCGGCACTTTCAAGAGTCCTGACGCACACAACAAACCGGCTCGCGAGGCGGCTCTGCCAGCTGCGCGGGAGCGCCTGCTCTACCACGCCTCACTGGCCTGTGGCTGAAATGAAGGCATTGCTACCGGCAGGAGATGACCCTGTTTAACTGGCATTTGCATCTTGTTTTAAAATGCAAACTATTCAAGTAAATGACTTTACGTGAACTCGGGAGTTAAACATTTTTCCTACTTTATGCTCTTCATCCACCTGCACTTCATTCCTTTTACAAATTGTTGGCTGAGGTAGTTTACCATTTTTCTATGGTTCTGGGGGAAAGGCGTCTAACGAGGCCCTTCCAGTGCATGGTCCCCGGCAACCCGAGGGGGGTGAGCCTGAGCAGCAGCAGGCACTGGAAGAAATGCCGAATGAGTGGACACAGCAGCTTCTGGCAGCCCCAAGGGGGCAGCTCTTGTCACCTGCGTGCCCCTCCGTCCTGAGACATAGGTCCCCGGGAAGCAGGGGCCGTTGAAGCGAGAAGCTCTGCGCCTGCCGAGACAGGTGCAGGGGCTGGTGCTGGGCAGCTCTCCTCACTCTCCCAGCGGACCTGAGGCCAGGGCACCCGAGGCAGCCGTGAGGACTCTACCACTGGGGCGCCTGGGCAGCCCCCGGGGCACTGCGAGCTCCCAGCGTCTTTCTTGTCCTTGGTGGGTGCAACTTCTAAAATAAAAACACGATTTGCTATGCAAGCAGGAAGAGCCCGCACGGGAAAGAAGAAACACTCCATCCTAGAAACACTGTCCCTTACCACCTTTTCAATGTGAACCAACCAAGCTCCCTAAAAGCACAATCACATTTTAGCCAACCCCAAAGTTTTCTGAAGGAGGAGTCCTAGGTTTTATATCTGTTTGGCTACTACTTTAAAGTGAAAAGCTCAAAAAATAGAACCAAATTTTTCAGAAGAAATGTAGTAATCCCAAAGGAGGTATCCTGGAACTCATCCACGTTGATCTGGGTCAGGGGTTCTTAACCAGGGGTCTGTGGACCCCATGGGGTCCATGGGAAGATTTCAGGGGGTCCGTGAGCTTAAATTGAAAAAATCAACTTTATCTTTATTTCCTCTGACTTCTAACTGAGTCCAGCATTTCCTTCACTTATGAACACCTGCAATAAGTTACTGGAGTACTCATTTCATATCACATCGCAGTTGTTGCATATCTAGAAAAATCACTCATGCTCATCCACACTTCAAAATTACAGTAGTTGTTAGACCTGACGCTAGTTGAGTGTCATAAAACTATGCTGCTACATTCTGAGATGGGGTCCGTGGTTGCTACCTGACTGACAAAGGGAGCCATGGAACAAAAAAGGTTACACCCCTGCTCTGGGTCCTGTGGGGTTAAAAGCTTACCCTGGTTCCTCAAAAGGCCCCCCCTCAGGAGACCAGGGAAGCTCCCCCGGGGCTCTGGGTGGCGGGCACACAAGCGTGAGGGGCCCGTGAGTGGGGGGACAGCCCCACACAGCGTGGCTGGCTTGCCCCAGGCCCGATAGGCCGCAGAGAAGGGTCTGGGTCCTGGAGGACAACATATTAACTCCACTGAGGTTCGGAGTCCAGGTTTGACAAGGAGGAGCCCCGGTTATAGACGAGCGAGCCTGACGTGACCTCCGAGTGCGCCTCCTGGGCAGGAGCCTCTGAGCGGCCCCTGCGCTGCGGGGCTTTCTAGACCACCAGCCTTCACCACATGGGGTCCCCCCCCGGGGACACTTGTGGGCAGAAGGATGAAGGGGCTGGACTTCAGGCCGAGGCCTCTCAGGTGCTCCTGCCCCACGCGGAACGGCCTGAGGGATGCGAAGGTCCCCTGGGCCGGACGCCCCTGGGCAGCTCCGCTTCCTGCTGCCCTGGCCTGTGTCTCTGTGCCAGGGCAAGGCCTCAGCTCACCACGCCCTTCCTGGCCGCCAAACCAGAGGCGGATCCAAGGGTCAGTCAGTGTCACTGCAGGGAAGGGAACTTCCTGGCCTCGCAGCAGTTACACGAGATGAGCCCTCGGCCACAGGTCATTAGAGAATTGGGTGGTAGGTACCATGTGGTTTGGGGTAGATACTGCAGAAGCTTTTCAGCATAAAATTACAGTACTTTAGATAAGATTCTGGGAAGGAAATGGAGAAAAAAATCTAAGAAGAAAAGGGAACGATACAAATTTTGGACTGATGAAGATTATGTTTTTAAATTTTTAAGGGATAATGCTGGGTGTCAAACTGCTACTATCTAACTTCTGCTGGATACCTTCAAAAAGAGCAGTGTGACGGTTTTGCTCTAAAATGCCAATACATACAATACACAAGAAGAGACATCCTGTGCTACAACCATTTAAACTTATAGTGGGAACTGCAGGCGTCACTTTAAATTGGAAGGAGACGGGGTTTGGACACACATGTAAGCGTGTGGAGACTGACTGGAGGCTGGTGCTGTCCAAGAGGCTGGTAACTGGCCAGCGAGGCTCCTGAGTGCCTGGAATGTGGCCAGCGTGACGGATGAAAGGCATTTTACCTGGTTTTAATTTTGAGAGGCTAGTGGCCCTGTACGGCTGGCGCAGGACTCAGTGATGACATAGTGGCTCCAGCGAGGCTGGAGAACCCCCAGGCCTCAGCTGAGCAGGCACCAGGTGGGCAGGGGTGGGGACGGTGCTCTCGGGGAGCGGGCAGGGGTGGGGACGGTGCTCTCGGGGAGCAGGCCGTGGTGGGGACGGTGCCGTGGACTTTGCAGCGGAGGATAAAAAGGTATGTGCTTTCCGTGTCTCAGGAAAGTCTAAAGGAATAAAAGAAGCTAAAACCAACTGTGCCTGCAGGGCGAGTGGACATATCAGCTTGTTCGATTTTCTGAGACCCAAACACACAAAACGAGGCTCTTGAGGTGCCAGGAGGTGCCTGGTTGGCCCCGCTCAACCCCAGCCCACGCGTCCTGCGGCGCAGCGGAGCCTGCTGATGCGAGCATTTGCGAGGGAAGGACGTCACGCCGGGTGCGGCCGGGCACGTGCTCACGCTGGCCTCCAGAGCAGGAGCCAGGAGCCCTGGTGGCTCCCGCTGGGGCTGCGCGGCTGCCTATTGACGGGCAGCGCTGCATGCCCCGGGCCGGGGCTCGCGCAGAGGGCGGCAGTTTCCCTTCAGCAGTCGGGGGGCCCAGCAGCCAGCAGTGCCTGGGTGGGGCAGGTGCCCCCGCCAGGGGTCTTTCTGCCACACCCCAGCGGGAGCCCCCCAGGCCCCGGGGGCGGGCGCAGCCCTGGGCTGGTGGAGGGGCTGCGTGTCCCTGGGCTGTGCCCCGGGGCCGGCCCCCCGCAGTGCCCCCTGGGCCCGCAGTGGTGAGAGGAGCTGCAGGGAGCACGCTGGGACTCGCTCGGCGACCCGGGCTGGGAATCCCTGCCCAGTACTAACTGGCGGGTTTGTAGACACAGGGGTCACTCAGACCCACCCCACGAGACGTGGGGTACTGACAGCTCTAGGGTCCCAGACCCCACTCTGAAGCGTCGCCTCCACACAGCCTGACTGTTTAACCCAACGTGGAGGAATTCACACGAGATGAACGACTTCTGTTGTCTGGGACTTTGAAAATCCACGTGCTATTTTCCAGTGCCCTCCGTGCCATGGTGAAATTCTTTAAAGCCCTCCAATGAGAAATAAACCGACCCGAGGCAGGTCTAAGCTAGGGGTTTCCAGCCCTGGCTGCACATTAGGATAATCTGGGGAGCTCTGAAAACCCTCTGGCCTCTGGGCCCAGCCCACACAGCCTCCGCGAGGCCTCCCGGCTGCGGGCGGGACCCTGGGGACTCTCTACAAGGGGAGCTCCAGGACCGCAACGGGCCGAGTCATGCCCGGCCCCACCAGGCACTCATCTTTGGGAGATGAGTGGTTACCTCCTCAGTGAGAGAGGCGGCAGAGGGACAGACAGACTCACATCCACATCATCAGGCAGGCGCTGCCTGTCATCGCCCTAACAAGGCCGGCAGCAAGCGCCACGCCACCTCCACCAGGCGCCCATGCCTCCTCTCTTTCCCTGGGCCTGGCTCCCACCTGCTCCCCGCACACCGCCCCCTTCCGGCTGCCCAGGTGCGGAGGCCGCGGCACTGCAGAGGCCACGACTGGGCGCTGTGCCGCAGAAGCAGCTCAGAGCTCTGCACAATGTCTTCCTCGTGCGCATAATGGCAGCCTGCTCTCCACTCCTGCCTTGGCGGGTGCCAGAGGTTGACTGGTGCCCCCAAGAAGATGTGCTCAAGTCTTGACCCCCAGAACCCGAGAGCGTGACCTTCTCTGGAAACAGGAGCGCGACAGTCGGAACTAGTGAAGTCAACACGAGGGCACGCTGGAGCAGGGCCTCCTCCAACAGGACCAGAGTCCTCAGAAGAAGAGGAAGCGTGGACACATCAGAGGGGAGGTGCCCCGCCGGGCACCAGTGGGAGGCGTGGGACGGACTCTCCCTGCTGGCTCCAGGGAGCAGGGTGCTGCCAGCCCCAGGGCGGAGGTGCCAGAAGAAAAATTCCTGCCGTCTGGAGCTGCCCCCTGCCCCCACGCTGTGGCGCTTTGTTATGGCTGCCCCAGAGCATAAAGCAGCTAGTTGCTCAGAGACACAATCACTGAGACCGTCACAGCACTCTGCTCTTTGCAGGAGAAGGTTCCAGATGGGGTCATTGCGGGGGCAGCACATGAGCACATGCATACGAGAGCCCCCCGAGACGGGCGTAGCAGGGGCTCGGGGGAAGGGAGCCCGAGGGGAAGCTGCACTTGCTCGCCCCTGGCCTGGCTGCCTGCTTCCCCCCTCGAGGCCTGTGTGCCCGTGAGGGCAGACATTCGCACACCCAGACGTCGGGAAGGAAACCACTACCGACAGGAGAGCTGGCCACCTGCCTGCGAGCCCTCCCCTGTCACAGTCAGACACCAGGACACCTCGGAGGGCTTGGGTTTAGCTCGGCTCAATTCCAGCCCTGACACATCCATCCCACGTGGTGAACCCGGCAGGGGTGCTGGAGAGGAAGGGAGGATTGCGGAGTTGTCAGGAAACACACGCGCCAGCAGGGGAGACGGAGGCGCAAACCAAAGCAACAGGCAGAGGCCGGCAGGTGCGGCCCAGCCCCAGCAGAGGCTCAGCACGGCGCCGCGAGCCGGGCCTGGGAACAGAAGGGCTTCAGGAGGGGGCATCTGCTTCCACAACCCACAGCAGCCGGCCTGGCACAAGGCGGAGGAGGGAGCCACCTTGCTGGCATGTGGCAGGGAGCGGAGGGGACCCGGCCCGAGAGCAGGCCTTGTCTCCGTGCCGAGGGCTGGGACTCCGCTGTCCTGGGCACCTGTCTGGCTCCCGGGGGCGGGGGGGTGGGCGGGAGGACCCCCTGTCCAGCTGCTCTGCGTGGCAGCCACTGGGGCACGTGGGGCGCTGCACCGTGGCCGAGAATCTGAAATTGTACTTTGAGTGCATCTTCCTCTTCCATTTTAATTGCCACTTGGGAGTCAGGGCTCCCACCCTGGGCAACGAAGCCTCCCAGGCCTCTGAGGAGAGAACGCGGGGGCTGCTGAGAGGCCAGGACCCGGGACTGTGTCCACAGAGTAGAGGTGATCCCACCGAGAAGCAGGGTCAGGGCTGAGACACTGCGAAGAACACACGGGTGCTGGCTGGGAGGGAGTGGGAAGTTCAAGGGTAAGAACGAGAAAACCAAAGTAAGAAAGACCAAAAGCACATCAACCAGGACAAGTGATGTTTAACGAGGGCTCACTGGGGCCAGGCATGATCCACTGCCACCCCGCGCAGCTCATTTAGCTGCCGCACAGCTCGGCGCTCGCCATAAAGGTACTCTCCTCACCCCCGTTACAGATGGGGAAATTGAGGCACAGAGAGAATGCGATCCGGGAGGACGCAGGCCAAGCGCCGGGCTCTTGGCGCTGTCCTGCCCCCCTCCCAGGCCGAGGGCTGCAGCCAGCGCGCCCGCCGTCAGCACAGAGGCTGGAACGCGACTGCCGGGGGTGTGAGCTGCCAGGCGAGGAGGGCAGAGGCGCCGCTTGCCCTTTACTTGACGCCGCCCACTCCTCGCCTCTGCCAGGGGCAGCGGTTTTACCCTAAGTGCCTGGGGAAGCCAACAGACAACGCAGAGCGCCCCCATGGGAGAGACTGGACCCCCCCACCCACAGACGGCCTCTGTGCTGGCCCACTCGGCGGCGTGGGCGCACTGGCCACAGGGCCTGGGGGGTGCTTTTGGTTAGGGGTGGCCTGAAGCCGGACTGCTGAGGCCTCATAAAGGGAGGAAGCCAGGAAAAAGCAGAAGCTAGAGAAAGCCCCAGGAGGAGATGGAGGACGTCTCCGTGACGGGGGCTGCCAGCACCACACGCTGCTGAGTGTGGGCAGCACGGCTGTGCCGATGCGCTGAGGCTGGCTTCAACATGAGGGGCAGCAAGTGCTCGCTGGAGCCCACCCGCCGCACGGCATGTCACAGCGGCTCTGGCAAACTGAGACACAAGCGGAGGCGGCGCTTGCCCGAGGCTGCTTGCAGGGCAACGCTGTTTGCAGGCCTCGCTAAGGAAGGAGGCCCCTGCGCCAGATCCAACCCACAGGGAGAGGAGGGGACGGCGTGCTCCTGCCCGGCCCCGGCCAAGCCCTCAGATACAAGCACCAAACAGAACTACGAAACCCAAGTCCACATGGCCAAGCCAAACCCCGGCGAAACCCCAGCCCCATGCAAGCCCTGCAGCTGCGTATCTGCTGCACACCGGGCTTTTTCAAGAATTAATGTCAGAACGTTCAGGAGAGCTACAGCATAGGGGTTATTTCAGTTTTCAATTCTGAACAAATAAATACGGTTTCCAGGAGGCCAAACACAAATTCAGGATTGTGCAGAGATAAAACGGTCTAAAGAGCAGAGTTCTTCCTCCGTGAACAGCCGACTCCACATGCTCTGTCATCCCTGAAATAACACTTCTTGACTGCCGCTGCTCTTCAGTATAACTAAAATTTCCAATTCTTCCCCAAATTACATTTTTCTAAATATAACCACCCCTCACAGACAGTGCAGTTTCTTTTTCCCATTCTGCTGCTACTGGAACTTGACAATCTACCCGTCAATTCCCCATGTCTATTATATGTTCACCTTAATCCAAACCAAAATGCAAATCAGGAGGGCCAGAAATCCTTTCCCAAGGAGCTCAGCAAAGGGCAGAACTGGTCTCTACTTCTGGGCTGCCTACCCTCGCACGGCAGGCTAGGCTTGGTTTCCACAGGACCGGAGGCGCACGCTCTCCTGTGAGAGGGCCAGGACCTCTGGGCAGAGGAACGAGCTTTCCTTCCCGCCTTCCGAGCCCAGCAGAGCTCACCTGTGACCAAGGGCGTCTGCGCAGCCGGCGGCTCCAGGAGGACCATGTGCTGCAGGAGAGGGTTGTGTGCCGCTCCGCCGTCCCGCTCCAGGGGCGCGGTGCTCAGGTAGGGCGTGAGGTGGGTGCCCGGGAACAGGGAGAGCCGCTGCTGGAGGGCTGGTAGAGCCAGCCGCTCAGCTTCCTGCTGGCCAGCCGCCCCCTGGGGAGGGACAGCTGGTGACGCCGGGGCCTGAAGGCCGGGATGGCCACCCCAGGCCACTCAGAGCTGAGGCCTACTCACCGCGGATGGGCCGGCAGCAGGGAGTCCTAAGGTGATGTTGGGCAGGGAAGGTGACGTGTAGAGGGGCAGAGGGGCCACTGAGCCTTCACGGGCCGCAAGTCTGTGCGCCAAACTGGCCTGGAAACGGAGCACAAAGGGACGAGAGAGTCAGCTATGGCCAAAAAGAACAGTGAGAGAAACGGCCACACACACTGCAGGGCCGAGGGCACTGTGCTTTAGATGTCTCAGTGTGCAGGCAGGTGCGGCCAGTTGCCGCACACGTGGGAGCATAACATCTCAGCACACGCCACGAGCAGGGAGCTACTTTAAAATGCTGGACTCACAACCCATCAAGCTCTGGCTTAATTTTATTTGAATTTCTTATTCATCAGCAAAGTACCAGAAGAAATTCTAGAACATAGTCTTGGAATTGGGAATGTCTTTCCAAATGTGATATCAAAGGCAAAAAACAAAGAGGAAAACATTTGGGAAAAAAATCCGCAAACAGAAAAGGTAAGCAGCATGAAAACGACGTTGGTAAGGCACTCGATGGACAGAGGTAACGCTGTCAAGAGCTCTCAAATCGACAGCGATTAAAACTGAGAAAAGCGCACAGCAAAGGCACGTGACAAATGAGGATGAAAACGCCTAGAAAAGATTCAACGTCAATGGAAACCTAAAAACCTATCTAAAATCTACCGAATTGGCAAAGCCTTTTAAAAACTGATAGCACCCCCTTGGCCCAAACAAACACAGAAGCCCCTTCCTGGGAGGAGTGCAAACAGGTGCACTCTTTCTGAAGCCAACCTGGCAACCATGTCGAAGGCTCTGAAACCCGATCTCACGTTGACCCTAAACTCCACTTTGGGGACTTCATCTTAAGAAACCTCTACAGAAACAGTCTTAGGTACACGCAAAGACCTACAGGATGGGCAGCGGTTAAGCAAGTGAAGGTGTTTTTATCCACGGGGACACTTAGCCAAGAACAAGGACTAAAAGGACAGCCAGACAGGGCTGGGGTGGCACTCCCCAAGGACAGGAACTGCAGGGGGAGCTACAATTTTTTGCATCTAGAATGGACACTCTTTATGAAAAAGGACCATTTTTCATCACCACTGTATCCTCTGCACAGCAAACACTCAATAAATGTGTGCAGGAGGAATGAGTAAGTAAGCAAAGGGCAGACGAGCCGACGGCTGCAAACAAGGCCTTAGTCAACAGGGTTGCGGCAGAGAGGATGAGGGACGGCAGAAAGCAATGCTAGTGATGGAAGACATGAATTGATTTTCCTAGCTCTTCTCACAGTGGATGGCCTAACTGAGGATGAGGAAAATGTGAGTGCTGTAAAATTTCATTTCCAAGAAAAGAACTTCTGAGCTGAGGGTGAGTCAACAGCGGCACACCAGCTGCAGCCCTGGCCAGGTGCTGGAGGACAGAGTGACCAGGGAATGATCGCTTGTCTGTGGCTCATGTTTCCATGTTCTGAACCCTGCACGCTTCCTTAGGCAGAGATCTTAGCCAGTGTCAGATTTCAGAGTCACCTGCAAACACATACACCTTACAAACTTTTATCTCCACACTAAGAGGGGAAAACAGAAGGGGACAGTTTTCATTTCTCACGCAGAAACCAACCGTGCGTCTTGTCCCAGAGAAGTCCCTCTCACTGCCTTTAGGTCTGCTCACATATTAATTGCACAGTAAGGATTAAAGGGCTGCTGGGAAGACAAGAGTTGAAGATTTTCCTAAACCACATTCTTTTTTTGGGGTCAAGAGTAAAAGAAATATCAGCAAGTCGCCCATTAGAGAGAGAGATGGCCAAGTGAAGCCTCTGCGGTGTTACAGTTGTCTGGCAGTAGAATATGTAGGCATTTTAAATGGCTACAAAGCCCTAATTTCCTCCTTAACAGCAACACCACTTGTTCACTTTATTTTTAGACAGAAAACAGCCTTTTGACAACTACTTGATCAAGTCAATTTGTCCACGTGAAAGGTAAGCGTGGGCTGTGGTCTCACCCGCCGTGGGCAGAGCCTGGGGGAAGGTGCACTGGGACAGGAAGCCCATTCTGGGGTCCGACCGCCCTGTACCACGGCCAGGGGCCTCCCACTGGCAGGGGCCGTGGGACTCACTGAAATGCCCAGTGGCCTGCGGTCAGAGCACGTGGGTGGCTATGGATGATCATGTTTGAAACCCACAGAGGACATCCACGTGTAGGGGCATATTCAAAGACTACCTCTGCCTAATATAATGAATGTCTGACGTAGAACATATGCTGTCCTTTTTTTTACATTACTTGTGAATCCTTTGATGTATTCTATTAAGTTACAGTAGTAACTTATAATTTATATAAAGCGTGATTTGTAAAAATTAACATGTCACTTAACCCTGAACTGTGTAATCTAACAGAAATAAAGCGTCACTACAATATTAAGTGTTAAGCAGATAATTGCCCATATGCAATAAAAATAAGTCTCAACAAGATGTAACTAGCAGGAAGCAATTTCTAGGCCAAATTCTAAGGCTAATTAAAGATAGAGCTCAGATATGACCTCAGTCTTTCAAAAAAGGGTTGTTAAAACTTTGAGTAATCTAAATAAGTACTCAAACTGGTAGGGTGAAAAGAAGCAGCATATTAGTCAGTCAAAGGGGAGCTGATGCAAAGTACCAGAACTCTGCTGGCTTTTATAAAGGCTATTTATTTGGGGTAGAAGCTTTCAGTCACAAGGCCCTAGAGAGTCCAACTCAAGGTACCTTAAGAGGTACTTCCTCATCCCGAGTCATTTGCCACGTGTTGAGGCAAGATGGAGGGCAATGCCTGCGAGGTTCAGCCTGCCTTCCTCCTCTCCGGGCTCTGTGGTCCCAGGGCCTTCCGATCTCAGCTGGAGGCTGGCATAAGGCTCATCTCTCAGGGCTTTCAGCTGATCTGTTCTCTTCAGCTGCAAACTATCAGGCTCATCTCTCTTCCCGGGGCCTCTGCTGTATCTATGGAGCTGTCTCTCTTCTTCTGTGTTCTCTATGTCCATGTGAGAGTCTGCTTTATCAGCCCACCAAGGCGGCAGGGACTGCACGCCCTAATGACATGGTCGAAGCAAAGCCCTAATCTTGATTTAATAAAGTAAAAGTGAAACCTCTGAATTTAATAAAATCAAAGGGGTATCATGGCCAGAGGAACAGACCAGTTTACAAACAATCAATATCTCTTTTAGAAATTCATAAATAACATCAAACTGCCTCAAGCGGTAATAAAAAATATTTATGTATCAACTAAAAAGAGTAAGAATAAATGGAACAAAAGAACCCCAATGCAGAAACACAGATTTCTTTCCTAGCGTTAATCTTAATCTCTCATCTTTTTATACATAAAAGATCTAGACATTTGCAATGAAAATGCTAAGCACTTGTACCTGGGCATCCAAATTAAGATCTGTCAGCCCTGGGAAGGGCAAGAATTTCTAAATGTTTAAGACGGAAAGTAAGTAATGATTTAAATTACGGTCTCCTGTAGGGTAGAAAGAACTCGAGCAGAACTCAGTTGAGCCCCCTGTTCTCGAGCTTTCGGTCACATGGAATGACCAGCCTCTCTGCGGTCACTGTGCCCATTGCACCGCTTGGCAAGCATGAAGGTCACTAGCCTCTCTCCTCACTGGCACGGTAAGGGCCCCGGAAGCAGGGTCTCGATGGCCCCAGGCTCACTTCCTGGGGGCTGGCCCAGGACTGGCTCAGGCAGGACCTAGAGTGACAGCGAAGGGTGTGGACAGGGCAGGGCCGAGCCCTGGGGTGAAGGCCCTGTGGCTCGCTGTCCTGTGGTCACCCTGAACACAGTCTGGACAAAGGTGCCAGCCCCGGCGCCATCCACCTAGGACCGCTGGAGCCCTCTCCTCTCAGCTGAACTCCAGTGTCTTTGAAACCATTCCCACCAAATGCTTTCCGGAACCCTCTCTGCCCTGGCAGCCCCTCTGAACCCATTCCAGTTTGCCAAAGTCCCTCTCAATAAATGAATGATGCTCCAGCCTCAGGGCCTGAGGGGGCGGGGCAAGCGGTGCTGAGCCCAGTGGTCTGAGGCTTCCAATACGTATGGCACCGTGGAGGGACCCCTGCCCTCTGTGTGTCAGCAGCCAGCGGTGCTGCTGGTCACCCTCACACCAACCTGACTGGCGGCCTGGTGGCCCCCTGCGCCCCTCCTGGCAAGGAGGGAGCACAGGATCGGCTGGTCAGCCAAAACGGAGCTGGAGTTTCTCAAGGCACCGCAGGTACTTCCTCTCTCATCTGCACCCGTTCCTATGTGCCAGCTTTCTCCCAGACACTGCAGGAAGCATCGGGACTTTCGGGGAGCTCATCTGCACACAGGCCCTGCGCTGATGCGGCCTAAGGAGGTGGGGCTGGGCTTGGCGCTCTGACATGGAACCCCCTCCGCGGAATTAACGCGCTCATGTTTAGAGTGTGTGGCGTCAGTGGAGGGGAGGAGAAGGAAGTCCAAAATAGTGACCTTTTTAGGGGCGACTTCCATCTCCCCACAAGTTGGAAAGTCAGGATGGGAAGGGCAAGTGCAAACGGGGGACTTTCCAAACAAATCGCTGGCCTGAATCGGATTCTCGATACTGAGAAACAGAAACGGAAAGCAGATGACCCCGCACTGACCTCGGCAGGCACGCTGGGAGCTGCGGGCGCGATTCCATTCTCGGCGCTGACGTTGCTGGAGCTGTTGTTGGGCGAGCTGGGCCCGGAGCCTGGAGCGCTGCTGCATGTGGAGTCTGGGAAGGCGGGAGAAGCAGCTGTCATGAGCACTGCCCAGCATGGAGGCAGCGGGCAAAGAAAGGGAGCCGTGTCCCCGGGCCCGAACGAGGTGTGCCTGCCACGGATCTCGGCTGACCTGTACATATCCCACCAGCGAAGAGCACGAGCACGGGGCCAAGCCAGGGAACGGGACTCTGATGCCCCTTCTCTGTTTTGTACTGACTTCCACATAAGTCCACAAAGCAGAGGGCTGCGGATGGCCCACTTCAGCCTAAGATGCATGCTACCAATTTTATGCCTCTTGAACTTCAAGATGATCTTTGATGCCACAAAGGTAAGTCTTTTAACAACAAACGACCAGAGCACAGAGAGAACCCAAGCGCCCCTGAAGCCACGCTCGTCGAGGACGGCTCTGCTCAGAGCGCGGCCAGGGCAGCCTGAACTAGTCCTTGGTCCCCCTCCACACAAGCAAACGTCTTGTGGTCGATGAGTGTGATTTCAACACCCCCTGCCCCAAGATATTCTTAAAGTGCCTCTGAGTAAGGGGCTCCACCGCCAAGGGCTCCACACTGGCCCAGCCGTGACCAAGGAAAGAAAGAGCTCGTTTTCTCTTCCAGAAGCACCACCGATGCTCTTTCAGACACACGCTCGGCCGTCTCTGAGGGTCAGAGGCAGCTTCCTAGGTGCTCTTGTTGGGTTTAACGGCACTTTTAACAAAGTACTTCCTACCTTCCCAAGAAGACCCTGCGTGGCCCACTGGCCCCTGAAAGCCAAAGCGCCTGGTGTTCAGTCTTAACTGAGAATCAGCACCTGGCCCGAACCCGGGCTCACACAGCCCACGTGGGCCAGCAAGAAAGGCCTCGGCAAGGGCACCGGGGAGGCTCGGGCCGTCTTCCAGGAGCAGCTGACCGAGGCGCGTGGCCTCAGCCAGGGCCACGTTCAGGGTCGGAGGCTCGACGGTTCCCAGGAAAGCACCTTCCCGGCGCCATGCGCCTCCGCGGAGCCCGTGAGGATGCAGGCGCTCGCCCACGCCAACTCGCCCTGTCCTGCCTGGAGGTGGGACACACAGTAGCCCACGGCTGCCCAGAAAGAACCCTGGGCAGCACTGAGCAGTGGGAGGGTGAGGACAGGGATGGGAGCCGAGAGCTCCAGGTCTCGGGACACGCTGGACTTGCCTTAACTCATCTCCCCGAAGTAACCCTGCATGGAAAGCACAGAAAGGGAAACTGAGGCACAGAGAGCAGCGACGTCACTTGCCCCAGGTCCTTCAGCTTCAGGGAGATGTAAAAGGGAAATGCAAACCTAAGTTATCTTGGCCGGATGGTGCCGCGCTCGCCTCCTTGTCCTCAGGCAGCGGGGGGACCCCTCTGGGTGCAGCTGGGCCTGTCCACTAGAGAGCCTTCTCATTGCGCCCCCCACCCCTTCATCTCCCACTCGCTTGCTCATCCCCAAACAGCAAACCCAGACCTGCGCTTCCCACATCGGGTCAAATCAAGCTGATGGGCAGCCCATTAACCGGGAGCTGGGCTGAGCACACGCTCCCGTCTCACAGGCCGGCAGGTCTGCCGCCTCCAGCCCCTCCTGCTCCCCTGCTCTGGCAGGGAGCCCATCACCTGCTCGAGGGCAGTCCAATGTGGCCCTGACCCGGGGGCCTTCTCGGCCACGCCCCTGCCTCCAGCTACCCACCCAGCCCCTTTAAATCTCCCTCTGAACGCCTGCCTCCCGAGGGGGTCCCAAGGGAACGCCCTCACACCAGGGGCATGGAAACTCAGCCCATCTTTGTGGGACAAAGCCACAACATAGTTGGCTTTCACCCACTGAGCTTGATTTCCTTTTCATTCTGCCTCTAGGAACCTAGTTTAAAAGAAATAAATATAAATACACAGTCCCTGTGATATTATTTATATCAGCAAAATGCTCGTGGCTAACAGGCAAGTGACGAAAGGAGAGGACCCTGCACGCATGGCAGGAGCTCATCTGTGTGGAGACCGAACAGGAAGGCAGACTGGAAGGGAATGCGTTACATCTAGACGGTGGGCACAGGATGCCTTATTTTCTTCTCTAATCTTTCTACATCAGCCATGCACTTAATTAATGACTGGGAAAAAAACGAAGCGAGGCTCTCTCATTTCCCTGAGCCTCACCGTACGATCATCCAGCCAGAGCACAGGACAGCCCTCACTTCTCCCTGCACACACTGAAGGATCTGGCTTCCTCAAGGCCATCTCCCCTCTTCTGCTCAAGAACCTTCACTACCTCCCCAGTATCTCCAGGAGGAGGGCCCCTTGTTTACGTGGGACCCGCCTTCTGAGAATACCTTGGTTTTCTACCTTCTGAACATCCAGCCCCCCTCAGAGCACTCTCCCCAAGGCAGCTGCTGTCTAGGTGCCCGTGCTGACCGTGGGCAAGGCCCGCCCCTCTTCCGCCCTCACTTAGCCTTCGAGTCGCAGCCCCCATGCCCTCATCTCCTGAGCTGTCCCTGCCCCTGGGCTCCTTTGGGACCATTCCCTTTATAACACAGCTCCGTGTGGACCAGCACTGGCGTGGCGGGTCTGGGGTCTCAGACTAGACTGTAGGTTCCTGGGAGGTGAGGACTTGGCCCCACACCCGGTGCCAGCACAGTCCTGAGCACAGAGAGCACGACGTGGTCCCGGCTCACCCTGGCAGGAAGCCTGCGGAAGCCTGTGGCCCACTGCTGCCTGGCCCAAACGCGGCTGCCGCGTTCACGGGTGGCCTGTGGCAGCGCGCCGCTCACAGGGAGGCAGTTCTCGCGCCACGGGATGCCCTGCCCTGCGTGTACACGCACCACTTAGTGAGACTGAGGGGCATTTAGTTTAGGGCCTGTCTGATCTCTTCAGGGTGGTCTTTCTAGCCCCTCGGGATGCAGGAAAGACGACGAGAAACAGACTGAGTTCCCCATGGCCCAAAGGTGCTGGGCTCCTCTTGTGGCCTCACAAGCCCACAGGGTCCTGGAGGACCCCCATAAGCCTGTGGGCTTGGGGGGGGCTCAGGGACTCAGCGCACTCTTGGCGAGGCGCTAGGTGCACACGCACAGTGCGTGAGGCCCGAGACCAGCCCCCTCCTCTTCCCTCGTGGGACCCCCTGGCACTGTGCAGTGGCACTGGGGCGAGGGGCTGGGCTTGGAGAGCCAGACGCGGGCTCTGCAGCCAGCCGCAGCCCTTGTGCACCGCTGCGTGCCCGCCACCAGGTGGGGGTCGAGCGCAGCGCGGGGAGAGGTAAGGGGGAACAGCCGATCCCCTTCCTCTGGCTTTTCTCTCTGCCCAGGTGATGGGCGCTCTGGCGGGGGAGCTGCGAGCCCTGCCCAGCGGCTTAGTGCTCAGGGGGAGCCGATCAGACCTGCGACTGACTACCAAGGCCAGGGCGCGGCCTGCTTGCCGAGAAACCTCAGCCTCCAGTCCCTCGTCAACCTCTGCCCTGTTTGGGCCCCCCCGACGCGGCACACCCGGCTCTCAGGGCCTGGCTGGGGGTGCAGATGGGCTGTGCAGAGCCCCCTGTGCTGAGCCTCCCCCAGCCCTGTGGGAACAAGACCATGCTGGGTTCCAGCGGTGTCAGGGACGTGCAGACATCAGGCTTCAGGGGTGCTGGAGAGAAAGGCCTCCCAGAGAAGGTGGCAGGGGCAGGGTTTTTAACTGCTTGTCTAACGTACCTGTGACATCCAACGGGCGCTTTTTTAGAGCGGTGACCACTGGCCCATCTTTCCTGCGTAACAGGGGGCTGCTCCGTCTTTCAGCCACTTTCTGCTTTAGCCTGGACCGTAACTTCAGATTGGGTTCAGAAGCTGCAGGGAAAGAAGATAGCATTATGTCATTACAGCCACACAGACACAATTTGGTTGACGACACTCTTACTGGCTGGTTGAAAGTGGGCACACCAGGTAAATATTCACGTAATGCTGACGTGCTGTTCAGCGGAGGCACGAGGGGCAGAAGCCTTTCAGGCCCACTCAGCAGCACCAAACAATGAGCAGAGAAGCTGGTGCCTTCGACTGGGTTTCTGTGGACGTAAGGTTGCACGTGTGCTAATGGTGGCATCAGAAATAAACGAGCGCTAGGAAACGAGACTCACCATCTGACGCACTGCGCGTGGCAGCAAAGCGGTGAGGTGTGAGGCGTGCTCAGTGGAGAAGGCGGTGGCCCTAAGCGAGCCCCTGGTCTCGTGTGCAGCTGCCTCGTCTTAGAACAAGGCACACGGACAGGGGTGCTCTGGGGCCCTGAGCAGCGACTGCACTGCCTCGTGCAACCATCCTGCACGTCCCATCACTCGTCTCCAGGGCAAGCTCCAGCAACAGCCTGCCCACGCCAGCCCGGGGAGCGCTTCCTCACAGAGCCGCCAGACCCTGCCCTGAGAGGGTTTGCGGAGCCCCCTAGCTGCGCCGAGAGCTAGGCGGCACACCTGTCTCCTTCCGCACTCCCCTGGCCACATGCAAACCTGCAGGCTGAATCCCACCTGGTTGCCGAGTGGGTCTGCACAGTAAGCCCAGACCCTCCCAAGACCAGCTAAGTCACAGCCTCTAGGGGTGGGGGGCAGAGGCGGCAGAGCCAGCCCCTAGGGGCTCAGCTCAGGGGCTCCCTTCCTGGAAGCCAGGGCACCCCCATCGGGGGATAAAACGTGACTTGCGCAGGGATGTCTGAGGAGACATGGCTGCATCTCTGTGGCGACGCTCCCTTTGTGCCTTCGTGTCTGAGGTCTACTCCAGTACTTCTAAGACCCCTTGTAGAGTTCAAGCCAATAAATCTTCTGATTCATTTTACTTTTTATCAACAACCCTGCTGTTTTTAATCCTTCTGGAATGACAAGTTCACTGCTCTCCAGAGCAACGGGAGACACAAATGATTTTTCCCCAGGAATCGGACAAACATTGGTTTGGGCTGTAAGAAACGGGCCGTGTGCATGTCAGGGCCACGTGCGAATCCACAGATGGGACGCTGGGCGCTCCAACCCCTGGGGCAGCGCCAGGCTCCCCGAGCCTCCTCAGCTCTGAAGATGGCTCTGAGACCCTCCAGGACCTGAATTAGAACTGCCACAGAGCTCTGAGACATGCTCCAGAAAGGGCCAGACTTTGCAAGATGCCCGACCGGAGCCGGAGGGCGGGCACCACGGGGAAAGACAGCCCTTCTGCTGCACAGCATCTGTGCAGACAGCAAGTGCCGCTCACTCGCAAGATGCTGGTGGCGCGCGATGATAAATCCGCATGATCCGCTTCTATTTTTACAACAGGTTTCTTACCGTTATGAAAAACAGCAAAACCCAAACCAAGGCAAACAACTAGGACAAGAGTAATAGGCAAGAAAACACACCTGTCTTCCCCAGAACCTCACCCCAGAGCAGACGTTTCCCTGAAACCCACCCAGGCTTCCACCCCGTCTGCCAGAAGTGGGCACGGGACGCCGTGCCTCGCCCGAGCCCCACGGGGAGGGTCCCCTTGGCAGCTGCCCCAATGCCCGCCCTACACCACGGAGGCATCAGGAGCTGTAGAGAGTGGGACGCTGGTGGCGGCCACACCTGGATGGCCACTGACCGGCCAGGCTGTGGATGGACGCCTGGCCCTGCCTGGTTCTTCAAGCTGAACTGAAGGGCGTATCACGTTCGGAGTATCTAGCCCCTGAGGGGCTCAGCATGTCCTCTATTAGACAGCCAGAGGGACCCCGGAACACAAGGTCAGGTCCTACCCACCACCGAAGATACCAGGCCCTGGCGTGAGTGGCGGGCCGTGCCCCTGCTGCCCTCCGGCCTGTCCACTTCAGACCCAGGCCCCCCGTGGCTGCTCCTTCTTGCCCTCAGCGCTCATCCCCGTGCCCTCTCCCAGGCTTCCCCAAACCCGCCCTATCCCTTCCATGCCCCATTGTCTCAGTGAATCCTGAAGAACTGAAAGCTCCATGCCCCTCACTGGGCCTAGGGGAGCTCTTCCAGGCTCTCCTGGAAGCAGGCCCCAGCCCCTCACCTGCCAGGTGGACCCGAAGCAGGACTTGCCACCCTTCCCTCCACCATGCACTGCCTGCCCCCAGGACTGGCCACACAACTGGCAAGAACCAGTGCAAAATGGCACTGAGGGGCCTCTTGTTCTAAAATTATCTCAAGATGCTGAATCTCCTACTGCAGAGCACCGAGCCTGGCGTGGGGCCCTCTCACATGGGGGGCACTTGCAACTGATGACACAGGCCCAAGGCGCTGCCTGCCTGTGACGCTCCTGCCAGGGCAGTGCAGGCCAGGACCCTCCAGTGCCTCTACGGCCCGTCAGGACTCAGAGTCCCCTAAAGAGCCCACCGGACAAGCTGAGGCACTGCCAAGGTCTGTGGAGAGACTGAGCTGCCAGCACGTGGGCCAGGAGGGAAAGCGAGGCAGCCAGAGAGCGGCCCCGTCACACACAGGGCATCCAGAGAGCCGGCGTCCTCGCTGCCGGCGGCCCTGGAGTCCTGAGCGGATGGAGAGGTGCACCTGAGCCCACCTTTGCAAGACAGAGGCTGTGGGAGGCACGAGGTGGCCTGGCGGGAGCTCACAGGAGCAGAGCAGGGTGCGGGGCTTTCAGGGCCGTTCTCTTCGCTGTGGGCTGGGAATGGAGGTGGCTGCAGCAGAGTGCCCCTCCTCCCCGCACTCTCCTCCGGGAAAGGTGTGTTCTCTGATCTCCTCTGGTGTATGGATTGCACAAGCTCAAATGAGTTAAGCAGACTTCCAAAGAAAAGACCCAATTATCCACACATGAAGCTCTTCATATGCCTAGTTCTTTAGGTTTGCAAAATGCCCGGAACTCACACAACTCTGCAGGGCAGCCAAGGCCCAGGAGGTAGGTGAGCTGTCACCTGAAAGGTACAAAGCCGCAGGACCCAGCCCGGCAAGCAGATCCGCCACTGCCCCAGAGGACAGTAGCTCTCACTCAGCCCCGACACAGCCACGTGGATGCACTGCAGAAACGGTGTCTTCTAGCAGGGCCACGGGTAAACTCACGGGCCCAGAGCGTGAAAAAGCAGCTCACAGCGAGCCAGTGCCAGGGCAAGGCAGGACGCTCACTGCACACAGGAATGCGTAGCTGGGAAGCTGCTCCTTTAAAGCAATCAAGTCAGCTGCAAATTAAGGCAGGTAAGAGCATTCTAACCTCAACCTGAAAACCCAGCGCAAGCCCTGGCACCTGCCCTTCTCATCCAGCAGGAAGCCGTTTCCACCAAGGGCGAGGCCTGTTCTTCAAGCCGAGGGCTGGCATGGCGGCTGCGGCTGCGCTTTTCCCCATGGGCCACAGCATACAACGCCGACCTGAACTGGCGTTTTCCACCTGTTTAGTGGTCAAGCTTGCAGAGGGGACATGAGCAAGGGTGGCATGGGTGCAAAGTTTACCCCAAAGCGAGGCTGCTGTGGCAGCCTGGCACCATGTCCAGCAGGCAAGGAAGAAAGGACAACCGTTTACCAGCAAAGGACTGGCAAACCATCTCCACGGCAAAGGACAGGTAAGGAAACTTAAAAATACATGTAAAGTATAAAACCACAAGGATAAAGAGAGCAAGAGAGAACAAACTAGAGCGTTGAGAGAAGGGCCTGAGGACAAAGCTGAGACATCTTCAAAAAGGAGCATGAAAGGATGAAAAGATGAAAGCTGGAAGGAAAAAAGTTTAACATCAAATTTTAAAAATTCCAGAAAGAGAGACTAGAAAAATCAGAGAAGAACAAAACACTGACAAAACAGCACAAGGCATCTCCCTCCACCTGGGGACGGGCCCTGTGGCCTGGGGCAGCCACACGGCGTGGCCCCTCGCTGGACAGACCCGCCACGCCTGGTGCTCTGGGAACAGGGGCCTGGGTGCCAGGGCGGTGGCCTCAAGGCCCTGAAGGAAGGCGCTTTCTAGCCCGGAACTGACACCCACCCGAATCATCAACCAAGTGTGTGCCACGAACGACCCTGGCTGGCATACACGGCCTCAACAGATTTACGTTCCCTGTGCAACTTCTTAGGAAGCAGCTGGAGGCGTGTGCAGGCAAAATGCAGGGGGAGACCCCGTAAAGGAGCGCGTGGGGCCCAGGGAACAGACGCACAGCACAGCGGCAGCCAGGAGGCCCTGGGGAGCAGCAAGGGAGAGCCCAGGTGATGGCGGGCGGGGGTCTGGGAGAGAGGGCCAGGGCGGGAAGCATTCGGAAGAGAGCTCATGGCTGCCCGCAGGCCCTGCGCAGACTTGGTGGAGAAGTGTCACGGCTCGGCCACATCGGGGCAGAACCCGGAATGAGCACGCAGCAAAGCGAGGAGAAAAGATCCATTTAGGGGAAAGTGGGCGCACGCCAGGGAAGGAAAAACCACCATGCTCCTCGCTGCGGCTAAGCCGCGGCCGACATTGGGCTGTCAGCTGGGGAGCGTGGGGCAGAGCCTTTCCTCCTGTAAGCCTGTGGGGGGCTTTGATGTGTTGATGGGTGCATAGTTATCATCTTGGATGAAAGTGAAAAGAAAACTTTAAAGAAGACAGTGACAGACTGGAACAGAGGTTACACACGTAACAGATGCAGGATGGCTATTCCTAGCATGTAAGCAGTGCCCAGAAAGCAAGAGGCACAAGAAGTCAGCGGAAGAACGGACACACGACCTGCCAGCCAGCCACCCTCTGCTGGCACGGGCGGCCCCGCTGCTCGACACCGGGCCTGTGCTGTGGACGGGAAAGGCCCGGCTGGGAGATGGCCACCTGGACAGCTCTCGGCTCCACCCCGCTGCCGCCGTGGAAGTGGGGACCAAGGACGAGACCTGCAGTGCTGCAGCACGGCCGCCCGGGTCCCTGCGTCACAGAGCTTACGTTCTAGCAGAGAAGACGAAGTAAACAGAAGAGATGCTTTCCTAATGGTGACAGACATGCTCGTGAAAGCAGCACAGGGGTCCTCTGGTCGCCCTCTCACCCTGTTAGTGGAGGGTGTGGGGAATGGGCTCTGGGAAGCTGTGGGGGTGGTCTGCCCGACCTTCAGCAGGCGCATGCCTCTGACTGGCAGCCCTCGCTTAGGACCCCGACCTACAGGCCAGCTAGCACCAGGCACCCGAGCCCCCAGACGTGTGCTGCCTCAGCCACACCTGCAGGGCCGCAGAGAACGCTGGGGGCGTTTACACACTGAAATGGAAGGATGTCCGCGATAAAACATGACCCCAAACTGAAGTTTCAGGATAAATGGCAAAGCAAGTGTCTGTAAGGGAAAGATGACTACAGGTGCACACCACACACGCACAGGCACGAGGCCCTACACACGGGGACAGAAGAGCGTCTGGGAAGACGGGTGCTGGCCTAGTAACAGCAGCTACCTGGGACCGAGGACGCAGGGCACAGCACACGTGTTTACTTTAGGTGGAAACTTATTATAAGCAGGCATTACTTTTGTGATGGTTTTTAACAAAGGAAAAAAAGCTTTCTGTATGATGCTTAAAGATGGTGAGTTTTTCTATTTCCTCTTTCCTGCCTGGTCAATTCTCTCGACAGCGCATTTCAGTAACCCACCGATCTCAGGGCGCTCTTACCGTTTGAACTCAGGAAGGCTGTGGGTTTGAGAAAGATTAGTTCACGACCTTTGGGCTCTTTTCATATTAGAAGGAGTTCAGGTTTGAAAAACGTCAAAGTTAGAAGGATGGAACTCACAAAAACGTGTGAACTGTGCTTGAAGGGAAAGCTGCCCAATTTTCAACCCTACTTGCCATCTCTCTAAATTTCTTTAGGACGGCAGAAGAGAAGTTTTTTTTAAAAAACGCACGTGCGTTCTTAAGACGAAGTCAGCGCAGACTCCAGCCCAGCCCCGGGCCCCTGACTGCCGAGGAGGAGCGCAGAGCGGCTGGGCCAGCGCCGGCAGCCACCGCCGCTCTGTCACAGGCAGCTCGTGCAAGCAGCTGCCAGGCTCCAGGCAACAGCGAACACACAGAACTACGTCCACGTTGACACTGCAGGGCGGAGGGCGGCGGGCACCCACCTGTGGCCTGTCCCTGCACGCAGAGCTAGAGCAGGCCGCTGCCTCTGGGACGCTCACGCAGGCTGTGCCCGTGTGTGCCCGGAGGCGCGCCCAGGAGGCTGCGTGCGCGTGCCTGGAGGCACACCTAAGCCTGGAGGCACACCTGGCCCGCTTCGCGGCGCTGCAGTCAGCTCCGCCCACTGGCAGCAGCACCCGTCTCACATTTGCTTCTGGGTGTTTAACAGCCAGAGGAGAAGTTACAGGCTCTGGGCAGTGCCAGGCTCCTGCCTGCCACGCCACCTCTGGTGAACACTGCCTATGGCCCACGGCGGGGATGCGGCGCTGGGAAGCAGGATAGGGGACGAGACCCTGGTTGCTGTGGAGACCCTCACAGGAGGCTGGAGGGAAGTGACGGGGCCTCGACCCACCTCATTCATATTTGGGGCAAAAGCTCTGCCTCGCCCTTCACGTGCCCAGGCAGCCACTCTCTCCCCCGCCAGGCAGTCCCCCAGGTCTGTGGGCCTTTCAGAGGTTCGCCTTGGTCCTGCGCACTGCAAGGTGCTGTGAATCGTGCTCTGCCCGGCGCATGGGACGCACTTCCCGATGTCCACCGAGCCCACAGGACAACAGGAACTAATGGAAAGTACCAAGGAGCGCAGGCCACGACGGGAACACACGGCGACGCCCAGCCCTGCAGCCAGCACATGCCGTGGTCAGCCCCAGCTGCACCCCTTGGCCCAGCGCGGGAAGCAAGCACTGCACCTGAGCCTGCACCCCAGCTGCCTGCCGTGCCGGCTGAGACCACCACAGCCCAGGCCCACCACCAGGAGCCCAGCGAGCCCTGAGGAGCTGGGGGCGCTGCTCCTTCAGCTCACCTCGGGGTCCAGGCTGGCGTGGCCACACGCCGTGCTGCCCTGGCGGTAGCCGAGGTGCACAGAATTAGGGCAGGTCCGTGTGGCCACAGCACTGGGGACAGAAGGGGTGCTGGCGGGGTTTGGGGGTTCCGCTCCCTCCTGGGCTCATGGGCATGCTGGCGACTCGCCAACAGTAACCGGCGGGAGCCCGTGTGATCCGCGCGGGTGCCGAGAGGCACCAGGTGTTCTCCCTTCTCCTGAGCAACGTGGCCTTGACCTCCCGCCCTCTCCACGGCGGCGGCGGCGGCGGCGGCAGCAGCGGAGCTGACGGTTGTTGCTAAACCATGCCATGAAGACAGCAGCACTTTGCGCCCAGTTCACAGTGAGCTCGTTTTGCCTGGAAAATTCGGCCAGAGAGCGGCAGGCGGGCTTCAGGGCCCGTACTTCCTCACCAAGCCGCGCCGTTTCCCCAAATAAAGGCGGAAACGCCGTACTCTGTGTACTCCAAATGTCGAAGGAGGCCAGGGCCTCCCCTGCCAGCTGCAGGCGGGGGCCGGTGTGAAGAGGGACGCGGTGGGAGGTGCTGGCTGCGTGACCAGCTCCAGGAGGAGCTCGAGGACCCTCTGATGGCAGAAGCCCAGGTCAGGGGTGGGGGACCCCAGATCCCGCCTGGCTCTCTCCGACTCAGTCAGCTGTGGAGCCAGGCCTAATGCCAGCTCAGCACTCGTGGGGCAAGGCTGAGGGCTGCGCCTTCTCCCTGACAGGCAGCTCTGCAAGCTTGCTTAGAACTAACGGTGAGCACCGTCCAGGTCAGGCTGGGCCTGACGGCGTGTTGGGGGGTCCGCTGATTAGGGGACCTGCCCGAGCTGCCGCCCTGGACCTTGGGAAGGGGCGCAGAGGTGGAGAACCCCAGAAGCTGCCGAAGGAATGACAACGTTCTATTTTGTTTGTCTTGGTCTCTTTCACTGATTGGAAGCCACGTAAGGGGACGACCTCCAAATCGTTACTGACAAAACAGACCCGTGGTGGCTAATATCTTTGAGAAGACCAAGATAAAGACCCTGCAGGAGGAAAAACAAAACCCCTAAACAGCCTCCACAGACTAGAACTTGGCTTTGTTTTTGGAAGTCTCAAAACATCCATTATTCAGAGTGAATGCAGAGCTGCATGCTCGGCTTAAACGAGGTTTCTGGTTAAGCCCTCCTGTGCGGTGGGCACCCTAGGAAGGCTCTGGTGGGTGGGCTGCCCACATTCCCGCTGTGGCCGGCAATAGCGGGCTGCCTCCTGGGGGGAGGTAGAGGTGCAGGGAGTGTAGGGCATCGTCTGTCAATCACCCAGGGAAGGGGGGCCTCAGGCAGGAAGCTGGAGCTGGGAACTGGGGCCCTGGGCCAGGGGGTCTGACCCCGGAGCCCGGATGTGGAGGAGTCCCTGGGAGGGGGACGCTTGGCCAGAGCGAGACGAGCTGAGGAAGCCCGCAAGGCAGACGCGTCTTGAGGGCAGGACGCTGGCGGTTCCCTTGGGCATTCTGTCCACTTGGTCTCTCCCTGACAGAGCTCATGGCGGGGCCTGTGGGGAGGGTCTGGGGAGCATGTCGAGTCAGGCAGGGGCGGGTACCTGGGTGAGGGCAGGGTCGAAGGGCGCTTGCCCATGCGCGGGCCAGCACTGGCAGCCTCCCACGGCAGCTCCTCGCTTCACAGCCTCGCTGAGGCACCGAGAGCTTCAACAAGCCCCCGAACCGCTGGGCCGTTGGCGAGGACGCTGCCTGATCGGCACTGTGCTTCACGCGCCTCAGTGTCATTCTTTCGTGAGGATGTAAGGCACCCGGGGTCGTAGAGGTGGCCCCGCCGCCCACACACGGGCTAAGAGCGGGAGGAGGGCTTCTTCACCACTCAGACCTCACGAGACTGCCCGCAAAGACCGAGGGCCAGGCAAGCTGTGGGCCAGGTCAGCAGAAATCAGCCCAAAGCCTCAGTCACGTGGTGACTGAGTCTGCACCACAGCCAGCAGAGAGTATCATTTTAATTCACTCCAGGTAGTGTGTAACTGAAATTTCGCCTGGTGAAGATTTTCATATTACTGATTCTTGCAGAAATTTGCAGATATAAATTATTTAGAATTAGCAACGTCAAGTGATTAAAACTAGATACTTCTATAAAGGATGACACAGGACACCTAACTATGTTTAAGTGCTTTAAACATTTCCTATGAGATTTTATTAGGAATGTGCTAATGATGCTTTTTAGAAAGACGTAATATGAGTAACTCTGAAGTTGTACTGGAGCATCTCTCTGTGTAGAAGCAGGAGGTGGAGGGAGGTGCTAACACAGCAGGTTTAAAAGCAAACTTCAGAGTGCTGGGGACTCTGCTTCCTTCAATCTCCAGGAAAACCCAGCTCGGCACAGCAAGCCAGCGAACGGGAGGTGCACCGAGCCCGCCAGGCCAGGCTGCGGGCCACCAGCCTGGCACAGCGCTCGCTGTTCCGCATCCTGAGATGCTCCCGGGAAGCCTGGGTCCAGATTATTTCTGCAGAGGCTGCCCTCCAGGCTTGGGAGAGGGGAACAGCACCCAGGGAGGCCATCTGGGGACCACGCTGAGCTGGGGGCTGAGCATGGGTGGGTGGTAGGCACCGCAACTGCTCAGGGGCTGCTCCAGGCCAGTGGGGGGGATGCCCGCTGTCCCTTGCTGTGGACCTCACGGGGAGAGCTCAAAGGTAGTGCTTTCAGCAAAGGCCCTCGGAGAGGGACAACTATGGGGTAGCCAGGGTCCTCCCACCCAGGACAGGGGAGGCCCCCCTTCTGGCTCACACCACACCTTCTAGGTCCTTCCACGTGTTGCAACCAAGAGGACAGGGGTGTCTTTGGCCCCATTTCACCGATGTGATGAGGAAAGTGAGGCCGGGTGGCCTGAAGTGACTTGTCAGGGTCACACAGCTAACAGACGAGCGAGCAGAGACCCAGCCCAGAGTGCCCACCACGCCCACAACCTCTGCCCGCCAGGCCCACGGGCACCCCGGCAGGGCGCTGCACGCTCGCCCAGCAGGGCGGCCGCCACCGCCGTGAACGCCAACTGCGCAGCCCTGAGTTTGTTTAGGAAGGGCGCCAGCACTCAGGAGACGGCATCTGGGCGGCACTTCATAAGAACAGGCCCGCAGCGTCTGCCTTCTGGGGAAACGCACCCGAACCAGCTCCTCCTGCGAGGTTTTGGGCTCGCTCTCGGCGACACCCAGAGCATGCTCAGGAGGCTGACAAGCGCGTGCCGCGGGCTGCGGCACTTAGAGGAAAGGACAGAAGCTGTGCGTTTGCTTTTCCAGCAAGGTTCACGGCCGGCGTGAAGAGCGGCCCACGCTGGCGGGAGCCTGGCAGCTCCAAGTCAGAGGGCTCTGCCAGGCCTCCGACGTTCCAGAGAAAACGCCCCCGGCACGGCCCGCTCCATCTCACGGCCTCGGGATATTAGTGAATTCTCTTCTCACTTTGTGTTGTACTCTCCCACCCTCCGACCTGGAGCACCAGATTCTGGTTTCGGCCCTGGTGCGCCCCTAACACCCGGGACCCCCTTTGGGCCCAACCACCCCTGCCTGAGGACGTGCGAGCACGCGCTCTGCCGTGCTGCCCGAGGGTGGACGGCAACAGTGGCTCCCGGCACTCCTTTCACTGCGGCAAAACCAAGCAGGCCACCAAGACGAAAGTAAACGTGAGAAATGAGTCTGTGCTTCTACAAGTGAAAAGTAGGTGCATGTACAAAAAGTTCACTTCCTTTTGGTCTGAGGCATAAGGAGTGCTCTGGGACATCTTTTCAAAATGAGGGTCTAAGGAAAAAGCAAAGGGTTCAAGATACGAGGGGGCGCTGGTGAAAGCTGCGGCCGAGGGCTGCCCAGGGTGCAGGCGGGGGGCGGCCAGAGGGCGGGCAGCAGCAAACCCCAGCACTGACCTGTCTTCCTCAGAGGGAAGTCGTCTTTGGCGTCGTACATCCCCAGGACCGGGTGGGTGCAGGCGGCCGACAGCCCGCTCTGCGGCGGGGAGCTCTGCTCCAGGGAGCTGTGCTGCGTTTTCCTAGAGGCAAGAGGGCAAGGACAGCAGGTTAGTGCCACAAGCAGCGGCCCTGCAGTGCCCACCTCCCGGGCCTGCCTCTGTTCTCAGCCAGCAGCATCGCCTCTTCTCCAGAGACGAAGGTGCACTTAAACAGAACACGCTCTGAACGAGCTAGCGGGCAAACCACGTCCCCACGCTGACCCCACCTCAGCCGTGGCACCGCAGGCTGAGCGTGCAGGGGCAGCAGGACACTTGGCTTGCCAGGTTGTGCCTACCCTCGGGGCAGAGAGAGCAGAGGGAGATGGGGGTGGTGGTGCAGGTGTAAGGAAGCAAGGAAGCTGCTCCTTGAGAGCAAGCCTGCGACTCGGCAGCACCTGGGGCGTCTCTTCAGCCAAGGAGGTCCAGAGGCTTCCCAGGCACCTTCAAGAATAAAATCGCCCTGGGGACTTCTCCCTCCTCTGCAGAGGCGACAGGTTGGCAGCAGCCAACACCTTCCACGCTGGGGAGTTTATCTCTGAAATTTAACCCTTTATCAGCAGCCAGGCACTGTTCAAAATCCTCAAAGACTGAGGCAGCAGCGGGCTGCCCCGGAACGCTCGGGTGGGTGGGTGGGGCGCTGGCTCGAAACGACCCCGCAGTGGGGCTGGGGGTGCTGGCGGCCTCTCAAGGGGAGCCCCAGTGAGGCCTCGTGGGAAGGGCCTGCCAGCACAGCCTTGCTCAAAGCACTGAGGACGAAATGGATTCTGCGAGTCTCTAAGCTGTGCAATGTGCCTGCTGACTTGAAACAGATTTGCCAACTCACTTGTTTGGAATTTGTGAGACCATTTACTTGACTGCACAGTGCCGCACATCCGTGCACCTGCAGCGATCTGAATTAAGAGTGTGAACTCTTAAACGCTGACAGGTGCATCTAAATATTTGCGCACACACTAGTGCAGAGAAAGCCGAGGCACGCTGCCGCGGGTCCGGGCTGAGCTCTGCCAGGCCCCGCTGACCACTGAACCCTGGGCGCCCCTGCACTCCCAGGATGCAGTGCCGGGGGTGCTGGCCTGGGAGGAGCCTGGCCACACCCTCCTCAGGGCACAGGCCCCCTCCTGGCCCTCCTTGCCCAGGACAAATGCCCTCCACGGGCGGCAGTTCCACCAGAACAGGCCTCAGCACTGTCCCAGGAGGTCGGGGTGGTGCAGCGTCCTCAGAAGCCCCGAGTGCAACGGGATTTCTCCACCAAGCCGTGTTTTCAGACTGCCCCTATGGGGAACAAGGCCATGGCCACCCCCAGCAGGCCTTCAGCATCAGGTCACAGCCCAGGACGTCCTTGCCTTTCGCTCCTCCTTCCTAAGAAGCCCGGCCTGGCCGTGCGCCTGCACCACGTGACAGGAATGGGAGCCACAGCTACTGGCCGTAACGATCGGCGCTGCCCGAGCATCAGCGCGCCTCCGGCGCTGGGGCCCGCGTCACACTTAGGCCAGCAGCGGGAGCAGCAGAACCTCCCCCTGCACTGCCGAATCCTCCCTTCGCGCCAACCTGGCCCTGAGGCTCCTGGCAGGGAGGCCTGCACTGTCCCACTGGCCGGACCCAGCTCTACCATCTTGGGGTGAACCGGAGCCACCGAAAGGGCGAGCGGGTGGCACAGATGCCTCAGCACAACACATCCAGAGACTCCTTCCGCAGGCGCTGCGAGCCGGGCTCCAGGCAAGCCAATGCCAGGGACGCCCGTGGACAGGCCGGCAGGTGGGCCGAGCAGCAGGAAGACCCTACCACTGGCTACACTCCCCACAGCCCCCAAATACCCTCTGTCCCCAGGATCAGGAATCATCTTCCATGTTTTCAACCTTGGCTTTCCAGCCCGGGGATGAAGTGCCAGGGAAGGAAGCAGCTCCGTGCCTCCCTGCCTGGGATCATGGCAGCGGAACCTGGCACCTTATCTCAAAGGCCATCCCCGTCCCACTGGTGAAGACACTGGCACAAACAACACTTTGTTTTCTTTCTGAACAGCACCTTTGTTATAGTACAAAATAAAGCTAAACACAAATTCAACCATGGAAACTTTATCAACAAATGGCCTTTCCCATTACATCATATTTACGCAAGTGGCCTTAAGTAAATAAAACCCTTAATTGCTTCTACTAGCACCATCCAACAGAAATTCAAAGTGAGCCACATGTGTAATTTCCAATTTTCTAGTACCCATATTAAAATGAGGAAAATGTAATAGGTGAGATTTTTAATAGTCTATTTAATCCAATATATGCAAAATATTATCATTTTAACATGTAATCAATACAAAAATAACTAACGAGAAATTCCACACTCTTTTTTCCATCCTAGGAAGTCTGTGAGATCTGCACATTTTACATTTCAAGCACACTTCACGTTTCAAGTACCCCGCGAGCACGCGTGGCTTGCGGCTACTGCCCTGGGAAGCGCGGCCGCAGTGTGTCTTAGCAGCTTGTTGGTTTTCCGTGCTGAGCAGTGCTCCATGGTACGGATGCACCACAGCTGAGCTAACAGTCCCCCACTGATGGGCATTTTGACTCTTATGAACAAGGAGTTCTGTTCTGAAAAGTTGAGTGGAAGTGTCGGTATGGACAGTTTTGACTTCTCTGGAGGCAATTCTAGAAGTTGCATTGCTGGGTCACAGGGCAGGTATCTATTTAATTTTATAAAAAACTGCCAAATTGGCCCTTTCAAATTCCCACCAGCAATGTATGAAAGTCCAGGCACTCCCCAGCTTTGCCGACACTTGGTCCTTTTGATTTCAGCCCGCTTAGTGGGTATAAATGGGTATCTTGTGGTTTTAATTTGCATTTCCCTGATGTCCAGTGATGTTGAACATCTTTTCCTGTACTTATTGCTTATTTCTTGTGCCTATTCCTATATCTCATTTGGTGAAATACTATTCAAATCTTTTGCCCATTTTTTTTTCCCAACAGGCTTTTTTTTTGGTCCTTTTTAAGTTGTAAGAGCTCTTTATATATTCTGGATACAAGTGCTTTGTCAGTTATACCTATTTTGAGCATCTTCTTTCAGTTTGTGGCTTGCCTTTTCTTTTTCTCAACAGTGTCTTTCAAAGAGAAGAAGTTTTCAATTTTGTCTAATTTATTAAGTTTTCGATATAGCTGATGATTTTGTGTCATAATTAACAGCACTGAATTATATATTTGAATGTGCTAAAAAGGGAAATGGGAAAATTTTAGGTTGTATATATATTTCTAAAGTCCTCCCCACTCTGGCTCGCACAGCCCGAAACCACCCTCCACGAGGGAACTCCCTGCCAAGCCCTTCAACCCAGGACAAGCCAGCCTCATGCAGACCAGGGACCTGGGCCTTCAGCCAGCCTGGCAGCAGAGCAACCTGCCGTCCACCTGCAGGGCCTGGAGGTGAAGAGACACCTCACTTCCTCACTGCCAAGCCGTGTGGAGTCAACCTCTCACCAAGGCAGCCGCCGCCCTCCCACCCCTAGCCTGGCTCTGCCCAGAGGCCACCGCTCCCCTGCAGCCTCCTGAACTGATCCCGCCCCAGACCCCGGGCCCCGCGCGCCTCATGCCGCCATCACTGCCGGCCCTCTCCGCACCCCTCCACCCTGGCACCCACTGCCCCCATCTTCCTCCACACCACCCCGTCCTCATCCAAGACACTCAATGCAAACAAACCCTGACCTCTCCTGGGCCTGCAGTCTTCTTACTGCTGCCCCCAGACCCGGTACTGGGCCCTGACGCCCCCAGAACTGCTCGTTTCCTGAAAAGCATTCATGGCCTCCCCGCTGTCCGATCAGAATATTCTAAACCTGCCAGCCTCTCTCCCAGGTAGATCAGAGGGAGCCTCCCTCCCCCGGCTGATCTTACAGGGTCCTCCGATCCCAGAGCTCCCTACTTTCCCCTTCTGCCTTCTCTTCCTGCTCTACCCAGCCTGAATCCATCTGAACCACAATCCTCTGCTGCACCTGCCTGGCAAAACCCACTCCAGGCCAGTGGGACAAGGGGGCTTCTCCACTGCAAAGCCAGGTGGCCGAGCACCACTAGTGGGGGCAGTGAACGCCTCCCCGTCCAGCTGGCCACAGCATCTCTGAGGAATCCTTCTGTCCTCACAGGTGTGCCTTTGGTTCGTAGCTGTCATCTGCTTGATTCTTCACGGTACATCGCGGCCTTTACTCTTCTGAGTTTTTGTGTCAGTGGTTGCATTCCCAAAACACCAATGAACATGACACGATTTGAAGTGAGCACAGCTGAGCTGTCCACACAACATGCAGGAGCCACAGAAGGGTTTTTACAGACACGAAATGACAGTAGAAAACTATAGTTCAGAGCAGACATCCATGTATCCTTGATAAACGGGTAAAGCTCCTAACTCAGCCACTCCATTCTCACCCTAAGGGCCAGCTCACATGCGCAACGCAAGTTCTTGGACACAAGCATTAGCCCCGAAAAGTCCCGAGACCCAAGCAGTGGCTCGTGCCCACGGGCTTTCCTCCATTCTTAGCACGGACGAGACTCTTTCCTGGTCGCCAACTGCACAGGCTCTGGTAAGGAGGTCTTAGTATAAAAAAACCCATAAAAACACCACAGGTGTTTACTGGCTTTCTAGTGACCAGTAACACACTGGGCAGAACTGTGGTACCATGCGCCGCCGAGGCCAGGGCTCGGCTCCAGCTCCTTCCTCTGGCCGGAAAGAGGGCACAGACCACGGACACCGGTCAGGCCGCAGCCCCGTGAGCACCGCCCCGCCGCAAGGCCGCCCCGTCCTCGAGGCCAGGTCTCCGGCAGTACCTTTTCTAGGCCGTAGGCACTATCGAACCCCTGCCCCTGACTCCGTGGCAGCGCCACACCCGCCACGTACCCGTACCAGTAGCGAGGGTCGCTGGACATGCAGTGGTTCAGGTTCCGGTGGGCCAGAGCCTTCTTCTTATTGAGGACAAACTCCTGCAGCTTCATCTTCACCTCCGTGCTGGCCACCGCACCTGCCAGGTGAGAGAGCGAGAGGCAGCTGAGTCAGGGCTCCGCGCAGGGGCGGGGCGGGGGGCGGCAGAGACGTGCGCGGCAAAGGGAAGAAAGGGTGGGAGGCAAGTGGACTCTAGCTCAGGCCGCTGCCACCCGGGAGGGCTGCCTCCAAGCAAGGCGAGGCCGCGAGGCGTTTTCAGAAGAGGCCTCTTCCCGCCGACGCGCTTGCTAAGTGCAGTCTGCTTAAGGTGCAGATCCAATCATCACAAAGACTTACTGTTCCCTAGCACAAAGCCCACCCCTGAAGGAAGCCTGACTGTTCTTACGTAAAAGAGCATTTTGAATTAGGCACTGGCAGCACGGCGGGTTCATTCTTGATACAGCAAAAGAAGCGAAATCTAAAAGAGGGAGTTTTGTGCAAATCTAAGCATCACACCCACAACCGAAAGCAAAAGGGACAAAGCACGCCTCATCGGTAGGCTGGCTTAGGGAGACTTCCACGGCAAGGAAGCCCGCGTTCCTTTCCAGCGGCATCAGAGGCCTCTGCTATTGCCCGCCTACGACGGCTCACGGGAGCGGAATGGGTTCCGCCGCGCTGGGCTAAAGACGTCCTGGGTGCTGGGTGGTTCACGGGGTGGGGGCAGGGGGGCACTCAAAGCCCCGTAGCGAGAGTCAGCCCATGTGAGACGCACGCACACGCCTCAACGCACCACCCTGACACAAAAACTGTTGGCGTTTAATCTATTTTCCACAGAGCTGCCACCACACTACTCAGTACTTCTATACCCACGATTCTACCTAGAAATTCCCCTGCTACTGCGCAGGGGTCAAACAGCATTTTCAAAGGTCACGGAGCTTGCCGTGAAGTGACGGGAGCGTGGTTTTGGGAGCACGCCCGACCCCCCCTTTTCCGGGGGCTCTGGGCTGCGGTGCACCTTCTGCTGCCTGCTGTGTGGGGCTCCCCTCTTCCGTGCAGAGCGACTGCGCACGACCGCCAGGTGACGAGCTCCAACACAGTGGGCCTCTCGATGGCCGGGAGCAGCGTGCGCAGCGGCCCCCGGCACGCTTCCCCAGATCCACCCTCTCCGCCGCAGTGCCCTCCAAGAGCAGGCGCCTGCGTCTTCCCCCACCCAGGACTCCTGCCGCCACACGTGCTGCACCGTGGTGCATGGTGGCTTCCTCTCTTGTGGTGTGCGGCCACGTCCCGTGGCGGCCACGTGTGCCTGTGGCGTGTGGTGGTAGCAGAGCTGTGAGTCCGTGCGCGCCGCGCTCCTTCCCATCGCAGCTGTGTGGCTTTTATGAGAACACATTTACCTCACAGTGAACAGGTAAGGGGGGAGCGCGGGGCCCAGGCTGGCGGTGGAGGCAGTGGAGGGGCCTCGCGGCAGCGCTGGCTCCGGAGCCAGGCTCCTGGCTCTCAGCTGCGCCACTTGTGCTGGGACAAACATCTGCCTGAGGCCCTTCAGTCCCTTTTAAATCTGCATTTCATCCTGATGTTCAAATGCTTATTTTTCCCTTTGCAAGTTCTTTCCTATTTCCTTGAAACTTTGAAATTGATCTTCCTTTCAGTGGTTTGATAAATAGCCAGTTCCAGTTTCCTCCTGGTTGCTCTTTGTTTAGTTATCTGCTATTGTTTCTCGCCCGCATGTCACTGATGCATATGAAATGCATTCTGTGCACACTATGAGGTGAGGCTCACAGTACTTTGACCAACTGCTAATACATTCTTAATATCATTAGAGAAATAATCTTTTCCCTGTCACCTTTCTCACACACCACAATATATGCTATCAGGCACAAGCTGAAGTTTTGTCCAGTTATGCCTGTTTCTGAGTTCTTCAGGGCAGAACGTGGCTGCGAGACTTCAGACTCGGCGTGCTGTGGACAAGCCTGTGGAGCGCTGACGGCCCCCAAATCTGCACCATGACCCGGACTAGATCAGTCAGGAAAAACCAGGGGCACTTTATCAGTGAGCTGACAGAAGAGAAAGACGACGCCCTGAGAGATCCATCATGAGGCCCTGGCTTTTACCTTGGCACTACCTGCGGGTATCAGGAAATAACCGTGAGTCAAGGGAGAAGAGCGCGCAGAGTTCCCTGAGCTCTGCTGTGGCAGTCTGCACACAGCAAGGCCCGGTGGCAGTGCCCTGGACCACTGGGCAGGGCAGGCCACGCTCGGCAGACGTGGCAACGCATGGCACGGTGGATGGGAAGGTGCCTGGGTCCAGATATTCGCACATCTGCTCACAATAGTGCCTCACACCTCCCTTTAAATGAGACCAACTGTGAGGCTGGAGTATGACTTCGCCTCATTGTCTTTCTGTCTGTAAGAGAACTTGTCAGAAAATCACTTGCTTAAGAACCACTGAAATCCGCTTGTAGCACTCCCAGACACACAGTCGCTGTCCACAGCAGGGGGCCGGCTTTAGAACAGCCACAGGCTTGCGTGAACCTGCCCAAGGGCGGCTCTGAAAAATGGAGAAAGTGGCTCACAGTCTGGAATACAGAGCAGCACTGGGGGGAGTGGATGTGGCTCAAGCAGTCGAGCGCCTGCTTCCCACACAGGAGGTCCCGGGTTCAGTTCCCAGTGCCTCCTAAAAACAAAAAAACAACAAGCAAATAAACAACAAAACCAACTCAGAGGAGCCCATGTGGCTCTGTGGTCGAGTACCGGCTTCCCATATACGCAGTCCCGGTTTCTATCCCTGGCCCAAGTACTTAAAAAAAAAAAAAGAAGCACTGGGAGCACTAGAGAGGGAGTAAGGGACACAAAAGAGCAACTGAAAAAAGGGAAATGCAAATTTGCCAATATATATAAAATAAGTTTAACTTCACTGATAAAAGAGAGGCAAAATGCAATGAGTTGCTTTGATTTTCCTGCCTCAACACTGACGAAGGGAACAATTCCCACACCGCTGGCAGTGGAGAGGAACGGTGGAGCTGTGTGGTGCTGATGGTGATGGCGAGGGGGCGTGCAGAGCGTGGCTGGGGTGGCCAGGCCAGGAAGTCGCCCCGCGAAGTCCTTCAAGGCTGCAGTCCTGAGCAGTGGGTGAATGTAAGGTCAGGTGCTCCTCAAGCCTCCGCGAGGGCTCGGCAGCCGGGGCACCGCGGGTGCCAGGCTCTAAGCCCCCAGAGGGACAGAGAGGAAGGCCCAGGCCCAGCAGGAGGGGGTGGGAGGAGCCCAGGGCAGGCCTGGACAGCAAGGCGCAGGGAGGGAAGGCTGCACGCCCCGAGAGACGCCGGCACCCTCTCACCAGTCGGGTCGCGGTCCTTTCCAGCTGTCCACCGGGCTGGGACGCAGAGGGCACCTGTCCTTTTGAGTAGCCTGCAGGCAGCTCAGACAGAAGAGGGCTCTTAGCAGACAAACCCAACTCCCAGCAACCTGGACGTCTTCATCTTTAAAATGGTCTGGAAGGTTCTTTCCAGACATCAACAACCGTCAGTGCCTCCCTGACGTGTCCTACAAAGTCCACTCTACATGAGGTGGCGAAAGGTGAAAGGCCACGAGTGTGGAGCCCCCCCCCCGGCTTCCCTGCGCCCTCCGTCCGTCACCGCCCTCCAGCTAGGGACAGGGTGGGAGAGCTGGCAGGATGGGCGCTCTCGCCCTCGCCCTTCACAGACAGGCCTGGCCTTCAGGAGACCCGAGGGACACTGAGCCACAGGCAGAGGCTTTTTTCCTGAGTGCAAAGGGAATTTTTTCTGTCTTGGACTTTACAAGGAGAGAATTTAAAAAGCAAGATGCTGATTCTGAGCCCCATCTTGTTTCTCCAACTCTGGTTATACTCTCCTCAGTCAACAGATTTCTCCAATTTAAATGAAATTTTCAGAAATGATAAAACACATTCAATAAATGAGTACCACGTTTCTCTAATTTTTCCTTTTTTCCTTAGCCCCTCTTGGTTTTTCATTCCTTCAGATTTTTACAGAGCCCGCCCACGCCCAGCCCTGCTCCAGCGGACAGGGTTGGAGAGGAGAAAAAAGGAGACAAAGTCCCTCATGTACAGGGAAGAGAGCGCTGAAGGGCGACCCAGGAATAGAAAGCCGGCAGGGGCAGAGCGGGGACCCTGCAGGGGAGGGCAGAGGCCTGAGGCCACGGAGCCTGCGGGGCAGGCTGCAAAATGGAACTGGAACAAGCCTGCTCCAAGAAGCCAAACTCCGCTTCCTGGAGTTTGGCTTCTGCTTGAGTTTTGCTCCTTTTTGTGACCAAGAATTACTTTCTGAATCACCTGGCCCTTCTTTCAACACTGGTCTTTGAGGTCAAATTCACACGAAGTGAACGTCTTTCCTCCAGTGACTGCTCTTGATTCTCAACCCGGCTGCGCTGATAGAGAAGCGTGAAAGCAAACGCTAACCACACCAGTTACGCACTGGGCAGGGCGCCCAGACTTGCCTGTCTCTTGGATTTTCTCCTGTGATTTTACTTTAAAAGACAGTGTATCTTACATTCCCAAACACAGTTAACCTAAATAAAAATATAATTGAATAGAGCTCATGTTCATGCTAAATGAGATTAAATCTGCTGCAAATTCTAAGAATTTACTCTCCTATCAAATTAAGAGCATTATTTGGTGTCAATAAGTAAAAGAAAACTGCAGAATTATTTAAAATAAAAAATACTGTAGATGTGTACAAATGTAATAAGACTTTTTATTAATTATTCAATAAGAAATTCATAAAAAAAACCAAGACACTAAATAGCAGATGCTTTGCGCTGCATTTTTAAATGTTTAAAAACTGGCAACGCTTAACGCCATTTGCATTTCCCCCACGGACACGCTTCAGGTGGGAGCACGGGTACCCCCTTCACAGGATGGGGGTGGGCCGCGGGCCACGCTCAGAGAGCCCTGCCAGCCGTGCCCTGGCACCACAGAGCAGGCTCCGAGGACCGCAGAGGTCCACATGATGGGCCACCGTTTATTAGTCATGATCAGACACGACCACCCAAACCCACTGCGTGAAAACCACGGGGCCCGCAGCCGAGGCCAAGGCTGGGGAGCAGCGGAGAGCATCCCCACGCCCCAGGGAAGTGGGGCGATGCGTGCCATGCGCTGCGGGCCTAAAATGTCTTCTGAAGACATATCCTTCTATGTTTTGTAAGCCTGAAATGGTATTTACTGAAAGACTTTACTAAACCATGAGGAGCTAATTCAGACTAAGTTGCTTTTTAGCAATTTGGGAAAAGAAAAGGTATTTCTTGGTTAGTTGGGGCACAAATCCACCAGCTGACACGTAATTTAACTTAAACTTCAATTCTTTGATAAACTCTTTTCCCTACTCAAAAGGAAGGCCTAAGTAAGGAATATGTTGAGGCCCACGCAAACAGGCAGCAGGCCCCAAGTCGGGGGCCGGCCCTTCTCCCGGGACGCTGTGAGGACCACCTCTTGCGGTCCACAGAGGCAGCCCACTAAAGCGGAAAGCAGCGCCCACATGCGAGGGCGTACACAGCAGGTCCCGGAGCCTCTCTGCCAGTTAGGTTCCCAGCACATGGCCAGGCGAGTCACCTAGACTGGCCGTTCTCAACCCTGGCTGCACAACGACATCACACGGGAGTTTGAGAAATGAAGATGCAGAAGCCAGGCTCCAGTCCAGGTACTCGGTGGCTCAGGTGCAGCCACATGAGAGGACTACTGCTCCACTGGCCACTGGTAAAAGCCTGGGTCTTAGAGTTCTATTTTCCATCACGTGTCAGCACCCCAATCTAACACTGGTATAAATGAAACATCACATGGAGAGAAAGGAGAAATTGAGCAGAAGCAAAATTTGTTGAAATAAAGGCTAAGAATAATCAGTTCTGAGAATTTATAAAAGTATAAATTTATAAACTATGAATCCCAAATAGAATAAATGAAAATAGAGAGAAAGAAAGAGAAACCATCAAAAAGTAAAAGTTCTGTAAACCAAAGAAAAAAGAGCATTATTAGAAGTAGCCAAAGAAAAAATATTAACTCCAAAGGAGCAAAAATAGGACCGATAACTGACTTTTTTAGAGATTATTAATGGAATCCAGAAGACAATGGGATGGTATCTTGAAAGTGCTGAAAGAAAATATATACAAACCTAGAATTCTACACCTCAGAAAAGTTATCATTCAAAGACTGATGTGAACTAAATCACATTTCAGGCAAAAAGGGAGATAATCCATCACCAAAGTTCGGACATGCGGAAAGGAATAAAAGAATTTGAGAAAGAAAAATGTGTGAATAAATCTAAAGGAATACTAACTATATAAAATAGTAATAACAATGTCTGTGAGTTTTAAATGTAAATATAGAGTTAAATATAGGTCAAAGTAATTTATAAGTTGAGAGTTAACATTCTCTGGGATTAGCAAGAAATACTAATTTAGATTAAACTTCGGTAAGTTACTGATTGTAAACCCAAGGATAACCACTAAAGGAATGAGAAAGTAATGATTAACTACCAAGATGGTAGAAAGGGAAAAATATATCATTAAGAAAATAAATCTAAAGGAAGAAAAGGAACAAAAACAAGAAAGGGAAACTAGAATAGTTGGGATAATTAGAATACATACAGTACAACGATATATTATCAGATATATCAATAATTATATTAAATGTAAATGGGCTAAACACTCCAATTAAAAGACAAAGATTGTTAGACTACATATCAAAACTTTGGGATGCAGTTAAAGTTGTAGTTAGAGGGAAATATACAGCTATAAATGCATGTATTAGAAAGAAGCTTGAAAATCAATTATCTAACCAGGTGTTTCAAAAAGCTAGAAATAAACCCACAAATTAAACCCATGGAAAATTGTAGACATTAATAAAACAGAAAAAAAAAAAATTCAATAGAGATCACCAATAAAGCCCAAAGCTAGTTCTTTGAAAACATATTAAAATTGATAAACCTCTGGAGAGACTGACCAAGAAAACCAAAAACATCTTGAAAAGGCACAAATAACTAATATCAAGAATGAAAAAGGGGACAACACTATAAATCTTATAGACATCAGAAAGATAAAAAAAATGATATGCCAAAAAAAACGTGCTAATCAATTGTATTAGAAATAGATAAGTTTCTGGAAAAATACAACTTACCTAAATTTAACTTAGAAAATAAATAATCCTATAAACTAATTAAAAAATTGTATCTGTAATTAAAAACCTCAGGCCCAGATGGCTTCAACAGTACATTTCCCAAAACATATAAGGAAGAAAAAGTACCAGCATTGAATAGCCATGATACTAAAACCCGACACAGACATTACAAGAAATGAAAATTACAAGACAATCTCTCTCATGAACATAGATGCAAAAGTACAAAATAAATTTTAGAAAATCAAAGCCTACACAACACAAAAAGGATGATTCATGACCAAGTTTGTTGGGATTATTCTAGAAATACAAATTAGAATTTATATTCAAATAAATCTATGTAATTCACCACATTAACAGAATGGAGCAGAAAAATTAGATCACCATTTCAATAAAAGCTGAAACAGTACCCAATAAAAATGAATATCCATGCTATTGAAACTATTGGCAAATGAGGAATATAAAATAAATTTCTATAATCTGATAGAGGGTATCTATCAAAGATAAATAGGCAAACAAATAAAGTACAAACAATATCCCTACAGCAAACATCGTACTTACCAGGAAAACTGGGAATCAAACAAGTATGCCTGTTATAGCTCCTTTATCACTGTGCTAGAAACCTAGCCAGTTCCATAAAGTAAGACAAAAAAGAAGCAAAAGGCATAATGACTGGAAAGCAAGAAAAAGTCTTCATTATTTATGTCTGACATGATGATGATATATGTTGAAAATCCAAAATGATCTGCAGATAAATCACTAGAATACGTGAGTTGGGCAAGGTTGCTGGACACAATGTCAATAGTCAGAATCAACCGCTTTCCTACACACCAGCAATGTACACTTTGAAAGTGAAATCACAAAAACCAAGCCATTCACAACTGCATCGCAATCATCAAGTGCCTCTGTCGGGGACTGAGTCTTCTCCCACACAAGGCATGTTCAGGCCCCAACCCTTGGCCCTGTGATGCGTCTCCATTTGTAAATAGGACCTTTGAAGATGCTGTAGGTTAAGAAGTGCCCAAACTGAATGAGGGGGTGCCTCAATCCAATGCAGCTGAAGTCCTTGTAAGCAAAGGACATTGGCTATGGAAGGAGAAGCCACGGGGAGCGGCCAGAAGCTGGGTGTCAATGGACCCTAGAGGAGAAGGACGACATCGCCATGTGAACAGAAAAGCCAGGGACCCAGGATCACCAGCAGCCAGCCACAGGATGCCAGTCTTTGGGGAGAAAGCATCGCCTTGCTGATGCCGCAATTTTGGACTCTTTCTAGCCTCAAAACTGTTAGCCCAAAAGTCCCATTGTTTAAGCCGACCCATTGTATGGCATTTGTTTAGCAGCTGGGAAACTAAAACAGGCTTGAAATACAGCTAATAAATATATGAATGGCTCTATACACATAATATTATATTATTGATAAAAATTAAAAGATGTAAATAAATATTTAAGATTAGGAATAAGTGATGTAAAAATTTCAAGTCTGCCCAATTTGATCCACTGAGTCAATACAATAATGAACAAAACCCCCATAATATTTGTGGAACTTAACAACTGATTCTAAAGTTTAAATGAAATACAAAGTGCCAGGAATAGCCAAGGCAATCTTGAAGAACAATAAAGTGGAAGGATTTATGTTGGGGGCATAAGACTTATTTTAAAGCTTTGGTAATGAAGCCATGTTGTACTGTGCAAGGAAACAAAGGCAAACGCAACAAAACAGGTAGAGTGGAAGCAGGCACACACAGGTGCAGACGCTTGGCAGGCTAAGCACTGGAGATGCACGCAGAGACCAGCTGAAACCTGCGCTACAGGCCATGCACAAATCAGTTCCAGGCAAATGTAAGTCTAAATGTGAAAGGGAAACAATCCACCTTCTAGAAGATAATAAAGGAGAATATATTCAAGGTTTTGGAGTAGGGATAGATTTCTTAAACAGGACACAAAAAGCACATAAAAGAAAAGACTGATCAATTAGACTAATTAGAACTGAGCACTTCTGTTCTTTAAAAGACAACATGAGAGAGTGAAAAGGCAAGGTACAGAATGGAAAAAAATATCCATGACACATAGAAGTGACAAAAGGCTTGATTCCAGAATATAATTCCAAATCAAGAAAAATACACACAACTCATCAGAAAATTAAGCAAGAGACCTGAAAAAGCACTTCATCAAAAGGAGCTATCCCTTTGGCCAAGAAACATAGGAAAATGTGCTGAATCTCAATGGTAACTGGAGAAACATAGCTGCAACCACAAGGAGCTACCACTACATGGCTAAAATTAAAATGTCTGACAATAACAAGTGTTGGTGAGACTACACAGCAACAGGAATGCTCAGACACAGCTGGGGGAAAGGAGTTGCTTCAGCTACTTTGGAAACTCTTTGGTAGCACGCATTAAGGTTGAACACAAGCATGCCCGAAACATCCAGCAATTCCACCGCACATTTGCCATATGCACCAGAAGACATACAAGAATGTATGCTGCAGCATTATTTGTAATAGCTTTGATTAGGCAACAATCCAAATATCAACCATAAAATGGATTCAATAAAGTGGTATATTCATAGATGGAACACCAGTCAGCAATGAAAATGGACAAGCTCCTGCTAGGTAAAACAATGGAATGAATTTCACAAGCAACATGCAAACAATTACATATTAATGATTCCATTTATATATATATATTTTAAAAGCAGGCAAACAATCTTCGGTGTTAGAAGTTTTAAATGAATCTTTGGGAAGGAGGAAGGGAGTAGAGATTGGAGAGGAGCAAGGGTGCCTGACTGCTGGTGACAGCCTTGTCCCAGAGGCTCTGCCGGGAGAGAGTCAGGTGGGAACACACTGCAGTGTGCACTTTGTGTATGGATGTCATAAGGGCAATACACAACTTGAAAACAACTTCTAGTAACAAGCTCTACAAGAGTGCTTTAAGAATACATCTTGTACTGCTGTGCATGTGTAGACAACAATTTTAAAAAGTGTTAAGATCAGTAGCTGAAGACATAGGACTTTTTACATTCGTCCACATTCTGGGCCTTGAGCACAAAGTACTTCACGTGAGTGAAAAGCTCTTCCCTGAGTGATTTGCCATTTGTTCTCCGAAACACTGGGACTCTGCACAGCAGCCAAAGGAAGCGGCAGTTCACGCTCATCGCACGAGCGTCGGATAGTGACTGCAGGAGCAACGCAGCAGCTCACAACGCTAAGTTAAAAATTTTGGACAGAAAATGTACAAAAGTCTTGTGATCTTCATTTCCAAGCCTGCTCCTTCCACGGACTTTTCCCTCTCAACGACCTCAGCAATGCCATCCCCCCAAGACACAAGATTAGCCCGTGCCAGGGGCCCCACCTTCAACCCACACCTGCAGGCTGCCAGGTCTCAGGCCTCCTGAGCACCAGCATGGTCCCAGCCACCTCCGCCTCTCTCTTAGATGGCAGGGACAACCCCCCAGCTAGGCCCCTCTAAGAGAGCCACCAGGGAGGTCCCTCAAATGCGACAGCTAGACCCTGCATCCCTGCCCTCAGCTCCTCCCCAGCTCTTGCCGGGGCCCCAGGGCCACTCCACAAGGGCCCTCCTGGATGTTCCCGGACAAGGACAAGCACAGCCCTTCCTCCCTTCCTCTGATTTTTGTTCCCGTCTTACTTCTGCGTGGAAAGCTCTTCTCCCAGATGTGTGCCTGTCTTCTGCCCTCACCTCCTGCTTCCTGAGAAACAATCCACTCCTGGTTCAAATACAAAGCCATGCAACCACTTTGGAAAACAATACGGCATTATCTGTGATGGCCTTCTGGTCTGTCCACCTGGCTAGGCTGCACTCCCCAATTAGTCAATCAAAAACGAATCTAGGATTGAGATGAAGGTATTCTGCAGGTGTGAGTCAAGCCCAAGCTCAGCTGACTTTAAGTGAGGGTGTTGGCCTAGCCCACCTGGGTGGGCCTGGTCCAATCAGCTGAAAGGCTCTAAATGCAGAGCTGAGGCTTCAGTGAAGGAGAGCACATTCCGTCTGGGGACTGCAGTGGCAGCCAGCCCCCCACCTCCCTGGTGCTGGAACCCTCCAGCCGTCCTTCCACCCAGCCTTCCCCACGGACTTGAGGCTTGCCTAGGCAGCCCCCACAACCAGGTAAGCCAGTTCTCTGCGACGAGTCTCTTAATATCTATCTCCCTCTGGTTCTGCCTCGCTGGCTGACCCCTAATGGGCACATCTAATGAAGCTGGCAGTGCACACATCTCATGGCTTTACCCTTCCAATGCTGGGGACACGATACAAAGAGACACGGGGTAGAGTCTGGCATTGTGCCTGCTGATAAACACATACTGGGGACAAACCAAATAGGAAACAGTAGTAGAAGAGATCAACAGACTGCAAAAACAAATGAGCCATATTACATTCATCCATGCTACAATATTGATGAATATCAGAAACAAAAATTGAGCTAAAAAACAAGCTACAAAAGAATACATGTTGTATAACATAAAGTTAAAAAGTATATGAAAGTAAACAATATACTGTTTAAGGTTCAAAGTCAATAAAACCAGAATGAAATTGAGGAATAAGAGCCACAAGTTGTGGCTAGCGGTTAGCTCCGAGGGGAGGGCAGAGGTCGAGATCAGGGACGGTATGTGCCAAGAACTGCAGAAGTCATTGGAATGTCCTTCTTGAACAATGAATAGGGACCAGGGTATCCTCTGTTTTATGATCCTGTATGCCTTACGTATATTTTGTAAATCTACTTTTACATCTACTCAATATTAAGAATTTTAAAGAGTGAAGTTTTCCAAAACTCTGTAAGAGTGAGTTGAAAATATTTTTCTGGTGGTCACAGGTAGTTAAACACTGTTCTCACTACGCGGCACAGAAGGATTTGGCAGCAGCACAGCCCCACCGCTGTGTCACGTGTCCCTGGCTGAAGGGCCCTCCACAGTCCAGGAGGTGGAGAAGTGAGGTGCCCACACACGGCCCACTGTGGAAAGTACTGGGGGGCTTCCGGTCTGGGCTGGAGCAGAGCTGGCGCTCACAGGGCCCTGCCCTCGGATGGAAGGTGTGTAAACGGCTGCTAACAGTACAAGGGCAGGGCCCCTGTGCTCAGTTGGACCAAATCCTGTTACCTGAGGGAAATTTACACCTTGACTTATTTCCAGTATTGCCATGGAATGGGTCATTTCAACGAAGTACTGAAGCAGAAACTACCAGGAGAGAATCGGCTGTGCACAGATGCAGCCCCTGAGTGTCCGTTCGGTCTGCTCATCATTTAAAACAAGTTGTAAAAACAAAACGAAACAAAGAAAAAATAAATTAAACAAGCTGTCAATGGAAAGGGACACAGCCACCAAGCCAAGTGTTCTTTCAGCCGAAACCTGGAAGAGGGAAGCCTAATGGAAACGACAAGATAGCACATTCGTAACAGCAACTGCTTATCAACTGTGACAAATGCACTGCGCCAGTGCGAGGTGTTAACGACGGGGGATAGAGGGGAACTCTGTATTTTCTGCGTGGCGTTTCTTCTCTAATTTACAACAAACAAAAACACAAAAGCTGGGAGGGACGCATGGAGCACCCGGAGGACCCCGGCCCAGCACCGGGTGGAGGGCACGCCAGAGCTCAAGGGCCGATACCCCGACTGCTGTGGCGTCTGCCCCAGGGTGCCCCTCACCCCCAGCTCAGCTGGCGGAGGAGGCCCTGCCACCTCTTCCCCATAGCCGCTCCCCCTCGCTGTCCACAGGGGAAACATGGCAGATGGCACAGGCTCCTAGCAATGCCAGGTCGGTCCATTCCTTAGAAGGTAACAGATGGCCCTGGTCGTCAGATACACAAGCACAGCCACCAGGTGAGGAAATTCTGAGGTCAAAAGAGCAAACATGAAAACCTAGCTCTCAGTGGGCAGGGAGTGGTGTCGCCTCCGCAGCTACGGGCTTGTCTCCCAAGCTAACTCCAGGTTTTTACAAAATGCTCTCAAAAGAAAAGGACTTTGAAAACGTTAGGAGAAAACTCAAGAGATGAAATTCACCATGCATCCAGTATGCTTTATGCTGTTTAATAGCTTTAAATCCATCAGGAACACTGTCAAATATTCCTTAAAAGCCTTAAATCAACCCCAAAGTCAATACTGACCTTGTTTGATGTTCACATGGAACCCTGCAGGCCTCAAATGCAGATAAAGCCAAGGCCCGGCACCCGCCCCTGAAACCCACAACTTCTGGAGTGCCATCGGTATGGGGACCCCGACTGTCGCGCCGGGAGGGCCCCATCCTGGCCACTGCTTCTGGGAGGCAGCAGCACAGCCCCCCAGGGAAGACCCCCCACGAGGCGCCCCCCAGTGCACGCCGGGCCGGCCCTCTGTGCCCACTTACTCTCTTTGCCCTTCTCCTTGTTTTTGAGCTGCTGGAGCTTCTGCTCTCGGTGCTGCTTCTCCAGCTCCTGCTCCTGGCGGTGCCGCTCCAGCTTTCGCTGATGCTCCAGCAGCTCCTGCTGATGCTTCATGGCCAGCAGCTCCTGCTGTTGCTGCGAGCAGGAAGGGGAGACAGAGAAGGTCAGCGCCTGGCTCCAGAGCGGAGACAAGAACGGCCGCGTGAGCGAGCCAGCCGGCGGCGGCCGGCACCTCCCCGCCGCAGCATCGCCCTCCGCCCGCACAGCGGTGGTGCCCAGGAGAGTGCGAGGCTGAGAGCAGGCACCTTTACACGCTAACGCTGAAGATAAAAGCCATTCCAGTCCGTGGGCAGAAAACACATGTGGATATTTATGTAACCTTGCGGTCTGGGAACACCTTTGACACAAAAGAAGGCATGAAACGGTATAGCCACTTGGAACACTGGCTGACACTTAAGGCCAGACCCACACCTGCCCTAAGGCCCAGCAATTCCACCCCAAGGTATTTATCAGAGGAAGGGAAAACACTTGTCCACACAAAGAACTGCACAGGACGGTGCACGGCACCTTCACTGCCAACGGCCCAGGTGGACACAACCCCAGTGTCCCTCAGCCGTGGTGGTATATTCCCTCAACAGACACGGTCCCGCAACAAAACAAGCTGTCGACATGGTGTGGGGGGACAAGTGTAGGATTCTACTTATATACAGTCCTATCTGATGATAAAAACCAGGAGGTTTCCTCTTCAGGCAGGGCAGGGCAGGGCAGGAGGGAACTTTCTGGGGTGAGGGAATTATTTGGTACCTTGTTGGGGTGGTGTTTACAGGGGGTATGCAATGCCAGAACACATTGAATGGTTCACTTAATATCCCTGCAGTTTGTTGTATATAAATTATACCTCAAATTTTAAAAAATGACAGTTAACTACTGTGGCAGTTTGATGTAATTATGAATTCCAAAAATGTAATTGGATTATACTTGTAAACTGATCTGTTAATCTGGGCATGTTTAGGTTAGGATTAGGGCGTTGAGCCCCACCCCTTGGTGGGTGGGGAATCGAATATAAAAGGCAAGGCAAGAACAGAGTAGAAGCAGTCTTTTGAGAAGCAGTTTTGATGTTGGAAAGAAGGCCCCAGGAGAAGAGAAGCAAGCTGTTCGCCTGATCGTCTACAGCTGACCTTGTGGAGGAAACAGGAGCTGAGCCCGGAGAGAAATGCAGCCCCGGGAAGAGAGGAACCCAGAAGCCTGAACCCTGGCAAACGCCAGCAGCTGTCTTGCTCTAACACATGACAATGGACTGTGGTGAGAGAAGAAACTTAACGCTTTATGGCCTGGTATCTGTGGACTTCTACCCCAAATAAATACCCTTTATAAAGACCAACCCATTTTTGGCATTTTACATTAGCACCCCTTTTGGCTAACTAATACAACTACATAAAATTGTCAAATGTCTTTGATAACTACTAATACTATAAACAATTATATACAAATGGTTGTTATAAAATAATAAGAACATGATAAAGAGCCCAATAAAAAGATGAGCAAAGAAGAACAAGAGATTCAGATTAATGGCTGAAAATAAATGGGGAAAAATGTTTGACCTCACTTGTAGCCGAACACCATTTTGAGCTTTCGTTTTGGAAGAGATGAAAAAGAACAAGCACGCTGGTGCTGACGGGACTGTGTGGGAAAGGACACAATTACTGGGACAGCCCAAGAGTGACTCTCCTCAGACACAGGTCCGTCAAGGGCTGCTGCCACGGCCCGCGGTCTCCGCGGTTTCCACAAGCCCGCGGGCTGAGGGACGGCTTCAGGGCCCACCTGAGTGCTGTCCTCCAGCGCCCCCACGTGCCCCAGCACTCAAAGGGGCCAGGATAAGGCCTCCACGCCTCCCCCTCACTGCCAGGCCGCCTCCGAGGGGGCTCCTCCACCCGCTAGCGTTGCCACCAGGCGCCTCTCCCTCTGCCCCGAGTGTGCCAGCCATGACACTCAGAGTTCAGCCACGGTTTTCCTGACTGCGTCACTGATTTTCTGTTTGCTTCTCCTACCAAAGGAGGACAGTGACCTGCTCTAGCGCTGTGGTGGCCCCATGTGAGCCCCAAATACCTGTGGAAGGAAGAGGGGGTGCGAGGAGCGTGGGTCAGCAGGCAATCTGGCAAGAAAAGCCGCTGTGGCCACAGAATTTCTATTGATGAAATTTAATATACAAGCATCACACCCCGTGACCCAAAAGTAAATAATCAGAGTGTGTAACAAGAGGACTGAAAAAGCACCATTTCCACCACAGACAGCCAATGCCAGGAACAATGGGGCAACAGCCATGACGCTGGAGGTGCTCCATTTCCAAAAGAGAAACTGAGGCACAGAGAGACTAAGGACACCTCCAGGGCTCAGCTGGGACCTGGAGGGTCAGGGGTGCCAACCCAGACAGGCTGGCCAAAGAGGGGCGCGACCAACCCGTGGGCGGGGCGCTCAGACAAGGTCAGGTGACGAGGTGCACAGACGGGGGCAAGGGGGAGGAGTGACGAGCCAAGCTGAGGCCCCTCACCCAGCATGCGTCTGTGCTGGGCACCACCTACCACGAGCACGCCTGCCCGCGCCGCGGGGGCACCGCACGCACGCCCCGTGCCTCAGGGGTACCACACTCATACCATGTTCATCAGGAGGACATGGGAACTTGCCAGAAATGACCCACGTGAAATGTTCATATTTTCTACTTGTATAACAGACAAATTTTCCTTTTATAGCAGAAACATGAGATTTAACAAAAGAATACAAAAGTGGCATCAGGTAAATAAAAAAAGGGGACAGAGGAGGGTTAAAGGCATTAGGAAAATGGGGCAGAGGCCAGGAGCGCTGGCCCCACGGCACCGCTGCACGCTCCGTCCACGTGCCCACGGACACATCGGTGTCGGCACAGAGGAAGGGCCCATCGACTCGCCCCAGCGCATGCAGGCACACAGGGCCGCCCTCTCTGTGGGCACGGAACCTCATGGCGGCACCTGGCTGAACCACCAAGGGGCAGCACGGGAGCAGGGCCCCGGGGAGGACCCTCTCCCGCACCCGGCTGGCTCCTTCAAAAGCAGGGCCGCCAAGCACCAGCCACCCCCCGTCCCGAGTGGCCGCTCCTGCCCAGCCCAGCACCCAGCACCGCGAGCTCCCACACAGGCCTCGCACGCACCCCGCTTTCAGAAGTGGCCGTGGCCCCTCTGGGCACGTCCTCAGTGACGTCGCCTGAGGCCCAGCGCCCATGTGAACAGGCTGGGCAGCCACCCACTCGGGGGATTCCGGAAGGGTCCAGGCTGCAGAGAAGGCCCTTTGGTGGACAAGAACCCAGGCCCCAGCACAGTTGCCTCCTGGGCCTGATTTCCCAGGACAGCCTTTCAGTCCCGGTCGTTTGGAAAGCATGAGGCTTCCATTACCAACTAAAGCAGCATGTAAATTAAGGTGACAGGATTACAGGTTGCTTAGAGCTTTTGCTGGCTAGAGATGCAATATTCACTTAGACATGTCATGTCTGTGACTTCTGGGAAACTCAAAATCATACCACGTAAAAATGTTAAAGAAAAGTACTACCCATAATGTACTTTTTTTTCATAATGTAATATATATTTTTTTAATGTTAAATTTAAATTCATTGAAGTAAAAACATTGCATGTTTCACATCCATGCATGATTTTGTAACACTATATATTGCTCATCTAGAAAATACTGGTTTACATATTTGGTGAACTTTCAAATATGAAATGTTTCTTACACAAGAAAAATATGAAACACATTTATTTCACTAACCATTCTAATGGAGAAATCTTTCATTACTGGAAGGTTCATAAGGTTACGTGGAGGACAATTTTATAAAATTAGAATTTCACCGGAACCAAATTTTATCATTTGCAAAATTTTTAAAAAAAATTTTTATTTTCATTTACTTTCATAGATGGAGCCTGTCTTTCAGTAAATTACTGGTTTTGGTATTCAATTTCATTCTATTTAATTCCTGATATATCTCAATAAAAATTAATCTGATACATCTTTTAAGGAAAATAACTCTGCATTTCTTACTTTTTCCTTTTCTTTATCATTTATTTATACTATTCTACTTAGTGGAGGATTACTTTCTTTTCCTGGTTTCTTCAGTTAGAAATGATGGTCACTGACTTTCCTCCTTTACTAGTACAGGCACTTACAATTTTAAACTTCTCTCTATGCACTGCTTTTTAAAATCTACCAGTTTTTATGTGTTGTAATTTCATATCATTCAATTAAAAAAAGTTTTGAACATCAATTGTGATATTTTTTTAATTAAAGATAGCTGAAATATATGCTGTAATTTAAAACTTCTATTGTATTGATTTCTAATTTAATTCCATATTGGTCAGAGAACATATTGTAGAAAATTAGGTCCTTTTAAACTCATGAAGTGATTAATGACTCAGTATGCGGTTGAGTTTGAGTTCATATATTCTTTTTTTTAAAATATATATATTTTTAAAGATGCTTATATTACATAAATGTTACACAAAAATTACAGGGATTCCCACGATCTCCACCTCCCGTACCTCCCATATCTTCTCACATAAACATAATGTAATTTTAAAATACAAAGTTCTCATTCCATCATTCTCAAGTAGTGCCTACAACCCAGGCGTGGGAGCACATACGCTGGCCAATAGAAATGACACTTATAAGAAGCGTGCCACGAACTGGCCATGGCAATGGCCGCACCAAAGGACCTCTGCACCTAACCACGTCTTATAAAAGTCTCGTGGGTATGGAAGGATGAGCCCGATGCCCCTTCCAACTGGTGGACCCCACGGAAGGAGGCCCCCAGGCCTTCCCTCCCCTGTCTTCAGTAGGTATCCACGGAGCGAGGCTGACTGTCCAGCCTCTGTGCTGAGACCTGCGGCCACAAAACCCAGAGGCCACAGCTCCGGCCCCCCAGCAGGGCCGGCCTTCCCCACCTCACTGCCGCTGGCTCCAGGGCAGGGGCCGGGGGCCCACCCTGGGACCGTCAGGTCACGCTTGCATCACACAGGCAGCAAGGACTGACTGCGCGCAGCGGACCTGCCGGCCCTGTCCACAGGGCCTGTCTGTTCTTCAGTAAAAGAGAAGCGAGCTCACTAACACATTCCGCTGCTGCCCTCCACCAAGCAGGACAGCGCCTTCCTGCTGGGAACACGGAGGAACCACCGGAGAGGTGGGAGAGCCAGCCCCAAGCCGGCGCAGGAGGCGGCGGGCAGGAGGGAGGGGCTGGTCCACAAGCCCAGGCCCGTCTGCTGTGGTGGCGGCAGCGCGTGCTGGGGAGGGGCCAGGAGGGCTCGCAGATGACAGGCTCTGTGCTCGGTGCTCGCCCGGGGGGTGGGCTTCTGGGGATGGGTGGCGCACCAAGAGGCAGGCACGCTCCGCAGCCAGCTGGATGACAGTCCTGAGTCACGCTGGGGCTTGAATACTCAAGCTCTCTGCGCCTCAGTGCAGTATCAGGGCCTATCAGGGCTCTCACAAGGATTAAACGAGACGATATTGTGCAGCACAGAACGTGTGCGGAACACGCCTGGCAGCGAGCGTCACGCTTGGGTGCCGCGGCCATCCTCGTCCTTATCTTTATCATTGCCACCACCTCCGCCATCCTCCTCCTCCTCCTCGTCATCGTCATCCCCACCACCATCGTCATTGCTATCCGCACCGCCGTTACCGTCGCTGCCACCGTCACCGTCGTGTCACTGTCGTCACCACCGGTTACCACCGTCCTCCCACCATTACCACCACTGTCCTCGTCGCCATCGGCATCGTCAGACGCTCACTTTTGATAGATGGCAGCCAGACACTACAATGCTTAGACGTAGATGTCACACAGGAGCTCAGCGGAGATACAGCACAAATTGGATATAATACGGGAATGAATTCCAAGAATATTAAACCTTAAAACTGGCTTCCTAATTTTGTTTGATGTGTTGCTAGCAGCTTTATATACAAAGTTTCTTAATTTCCGCACAATTCCTTTTTACCACCAGTAGGACTTCTGCTACCTCCAAACTGGTATAACTACACATGTATGCAAGTTCAGCCCAGGAACTCTGCTAACAATTTCAAAACAAAAAAATTTCAAAAATTTTAAGAGGCAAAACAAATGACTCCACTGTGACAAAAGAACAAATAAAGTGGGGTTAGAGCACGTGCCTTATTAAGAGTCATTCCAAGGGACTCCGTACGCAGAGCTGCGTTGGGAGGGATTTCGCTCGCTCTCTGCCGAGAGGGCAACACACTTAAGTACGTGTTTTTGCAGAACACACATTTGTCATCTATACAGATTCAGAGAGTCCTGCCTCAGGGCGCAGTGTGGCGGTGTCCACGGGTGAGGCAACCCACAGCCTCCCGGCCTCCACACGGGCAACTGAGAGCCTCTTCCTGCTGCACGGTTCAAAAGACAAATAGCCAGCAGTGCCCAGTGGAGGCAATGGCGACAGGAAACAGCCGCCCCGTCTCCTCTCAGCTGCTCAGTGTCCACGCAAACGCACATAGGAGGTACACTTCGTACAGCCTTACAAATTCACTTTTCAGCCAGAACCCTGAAGGAAAGAGTGATCTTTCAATTACCATTGCAGAAAGGCTGGAAACAACCCCAGACACGGTGATGAAATTAGGACAGCCGAGCCCCCAGAAAGCAGTACTAGCCTGGAGTTTAAGTGACGCTGGCGAGCCCCCCGAGAGCCCCGCAGTGACACTGCACGCCCTGGTTCTTCTCTGCGTTTAGAAAGCAGTGACATGTCACGGCGCAGCCCTGCTCATCCCAGCTGTCCCAGGCCACTCCGTCTGTTTCTTGAGCCTAGATCCAAAGCCTTTGGCAACCGAAGATGAGCTACAACTTGAAGAGACCTCCTGCTACTCCTCACTCCCTCCTCACTCTAGCATCCTCACTGCCTGCTTATTACTGCGTGGCCGCCTCCTCACTCCACTCAGCCCAGCGCAGGCTTCCCCTGGGCCCCAGGCGGTGAGTGACTGCGTGATGAGTGAGTAAATAAATGGGCCTTCAAGGGAGCACAGTGTGGACGCTACAAAAAGCACTACTGAGAAATGTGCTGATGTTTACATTAGGCAAATCCAAAAATGAATTTGCAACTAAAACCTCACTGACACCTGCAAAGGACAAGAATGTTCTATGGGGGAAGAATCTTTGAGACGCTGTTACTTACATTCTGAAAATATAACAAGCAATTTAAAATAAAACAACTATTACCTAATTTTTTCTGAGAAGCAAAAATAATAACAACAAATTCCATTATTCTAAACATAGTTTAACATTAAATGTATTTTAAGCCACTGCTGAGATTTGAATCAAGTATTAGAACCCCCAAATCTAGCTTTTTTGACTCTTACAGTGAGATTTAATATACAAATATTCAGGGGGCAACCAAACCAGATCTTAACTTGAAAAAAGTAAACTAAAAACCCTGTTCCACTGAAACGACAGGGGCTGGGGGTGGGGACTTGCCAACGCTGCAGCTGTCCCCACCTGCTCCCAGGGCCTCTCCACCAATCCCAGTAAGTCACGACCAGCGGGCCTTTAGAGCTGGGAGCACCCAAGTTCGACGAAAACAAACTCAGGCCACCCACCCACACGCTAAATTACGGCAGGAGGGCCCTGGCCTTTGCAGAATCAAGTCCCCTGGAGCCCTGGGAGTGCCTGGGCTAGGGTCCCTGCACATGACCATGGGCAGGCACCACAGCCTGCCTCGGGACAGGGGTGACTGATGGTTACACAGGCTTTTTTTTTTTTTTTTAGGAGGCACCGGGGACCGAACCCAGGACCTCCCATGTGGGAAGCAGGCACTCAACCACTTGAGCCACATCCATTCCCTACACAGGCTTTTTAAAGGAAGATTATGTTTCTGATGATAAATGAACCATTAGCTCATGGGAGAAAATGTGAAAGAAAGAACAGCATGGGAAAAACCACCCATAACCCTATCTCCAGAAAGATACCATGGGAGTCAGATGCTTTCCTCCTGGGCTAGGCATACAATCAACTCTTGACTTCACAAAGCAAAACAAAACATAACAAATATGAGCATTTTTCCATCTCTCTTATGGTAAGTGGCCTCAACAGAATGATTTTATTTTTTTTAAACCCAACCTAAGCCCTAAAACCCTAAGAAGAATTTTCCATTTTGAGAGACTATTAAAATTCAGTCACAGAGGTAGTCTTCTTTGCTGCTGTAAATCTATTAAACTTAGCTTTGCTTAACTGAGAGTATAGGATAGTCTTATGAGGAGCCAACACTTGACAGTGCATTTTAAGAGTGTCTACTTCCCTCTGTGGTTGGCAGTATTTTTGCAGTGTGTGAAACTCTGCCATAAGATAGGCAACGAGTGACATATTGTTCTTTTTATTTGCAATTATCTGATTATTAATGGAATTTAATAACAGCTAGAAATGCCATTTTTATCTTATGTAACTGAAGCATAAAACCAAAACTACATCACCACCGACATCAGAAATTGGAGTGGAGGGTTGTGCAGAGTCTCAGGACTTAATTCAAAACCCGACAGTGAGTAGTGAGAAAGCTCCAGCCAGACTCTATAGATAAAGTGGTGTCCTTTAAAGAAATACATTGTTCCGTACTGAGCCCATTTATTTTAATTTTTTTTTAATTTCAAGATTTCCAGAATTTACAAACACTCTGTATCCACCAAGGAACAGCTCTCTTTCCCCTCCCCTGGCAGCCTCTAGCCTACCTGTCTCTAGGCATCCGCTATTCCCACATCTTTCATCGGGCTCTGGCTTCTTTCACTCAGCCTGTCTTCCAGGCCCGCCCATGTCACAGCAGGGGTCAGACCCTCGTCCCTTTGGAGGGCTGGACACTCCCACCACATGGACAGAGCACGTGCTGCTTACTCACCCACCGTGGATGGACACTTGGTTGTCTGCACTGTCCGACAGCGGTGCTAATACAGCTGCTACGAGCACCAGTGTGCCAGGGTCTGTCTGAGTCCCTGTTTCCTTAAATTGGATTTTCATTAAGCATTACAGGACCAGCGTTTCTTGTGGCTGTTCCCTCAACACTGACTTACTCTGAAACGATTCTCTTATCCTCCCTCCCAGGGGTCTCTATGGAAGGGCAGTGACAAGCAGACCTGCTCAGCCAATTCCACAACCTCCTCCCCCCAGCAGCCAAATTGCCAGAGAGTCTCATTTCAGCCCTAGCTCAACGTAGCACCAGATCAGGTGTTCAAAGGTTGCTGATGATCACGGGGAAGGAAGGGGGCTTTCCCTGTCTTGTTTCTCCTCCTGAATGTGCCAGCAGGACAGCCCGAGGCTGGGGCTATGACCTAAACAAACATCAAATAGCAGGAGCAGGGAGGAGAAGGCCAGAGGGCCTGAGACTGGCAAAGGGATAACCTGCTGCTGGGCAAATGGGGGAGGCTGCCCCACGGGCCCCTCCAGGTCACCAGGCTGGGCAAGGGACCCCTCGGAGCCTGGCCGCCTCACACCACTGACCATGCAACCCACATCCAAGCTAAGGAACGAAGCATGACTGGCCCTTCTTGTCCATTTCTAGCAATTCACATGGACTTTCCTAAGAGGAACTTCCCAAGCAAAGGGGGGGTGTGCTGAAGGTGGGGGCAGCGTGCTGTTCCTCCAGGCACTCCTGCCCTGACAGGGGCCTGCCTGGCCCACACACAGGGGCTCCGGCCTGTTGTCGCTTGGCTGGGAGAACAGACGGACAATGACGGCTTCACCGTGTCACCTGGAGAAGACAAAGCTGAAAAGCAGACGCGCAGATCCTAAGTCCTTCTTAAAGGAGGGCACCATCTTAAAGGCCTGGTGAGGTCCACGCAGATGCCAGCAGCACGCTACACTACGCTGGGCCGCAGCCTAGAGCCGGCCGGGGCGCTCCGTGGGCGAGCCCGCACGGCCCGGACACTGGTGTGCAGCGCCTTTCAGAGACGCTCCAGGAGCACCGAAGGCCTCGGCTCACTCCCCTTCCTGAGGGAAGGCCACGGCAGGCCCGGCTGCTCTCCTCTGCCAAAACCCACTACTCGACGGCGAGAGGACAATAGACAAGGCATCTTCTCTTCCCGCGGGGGCTGGCCGCAGACTGATGGGAACACTTGCTATTTGGCCAGTTTCTATGGACCGTTTGGGACTAAAATGCCGTTCTCCACTGGCCCTCAAAAATGGAGCCATTTCCATCCTTACCTCACTGGGTTAAAAGTGAAACGCCCTTGTTTCAGTTCGCCCAGCCTCGCTGTTCCTCTTGCCTCGCGGCCAGCAGCGCCCGAAGCTCCCGTGGGTAAGTCACTGATGCCACCAAACCAGGCAAGGTCAGAGCCCAGCAGGAGCGGCCTGTAGCTCCCTGAGGGCTGCCTGTGCGCCACCCAGCGCCGGGTTGGCCCAGGAGGGAGGCACCAGAGCCGCCGGGGCACCCCGAGGCTGCAGCTGGGGCAGTGGGGCGCAGGGGGGGATGTGAGAGTCTGGGGGTGGGAGTGGCCAGGAGGAGATCCTGCCTGCCCCGCTGGAGTCAGGGTCCAGGGCATCAACTGAGGGCTGACATGTTGGGGCGCAGAGAGGGGAGAGGGTGGCACGGAGGGGCTTGCTGCTTGGGAGAGGTGATTCTGGAGGATTTCCAATTAGGCCTTCCATGTGGAGGAGTTAGCCTGGCTCTGTTTTGTTTGCTCTGGACTTTTCTCTAACTCTCAGCATTCCTCCCACATCTGTCTTTATCTTCTTTACCTTCTTCCTCCTGGGAGAGCCCACAATCGTGTCTTCCAATCCCCTCTGCCTTTTCTCCGTTCCATCTACTCTGTGCCTAGATTTCAGCCACAACCTGTGGTCTCCAGTGGGTGCCTCTGGCCACAGCATGGCGGCCTGCATTCCACGGGCGACCGTGCGCCTTGCGCCCTCACCCAGCCCTGTCTCCAGGGCTCTTACTCCTTTGGTCCCTCCCTCTAGGTTTGGCTCCGGAAGCTGGAAGCTCCTTCCCCTTCACAGCAGAACCACCACCTAGAGATGCAGGCACACAGGCCCCACACTGTCCACAGGCTCCGATCGGGCCTTCCCCGCTTCTGTCTAGACCTCATTGTCCTGGCACTCGGCAGGGGCTGGCAGGTGCTAGGCACACGTGCGATGCCTGCGGAGTAGAGCAGGGCAGTGGTGTGTGAGGAGCTGAAGTCAATGGAGGGGACTGGGACAAAATCGTGCCACGGGGCTCTTCCATGCAAGGCAAGAAAAGGCCTCCTGGAGCGTGAGCTCATATGGCCGCCACCTGAGAGCCACGCGGAGACCACTCCACTCCGCAGCCACGTGAGTCGATAGTCCCGAAGGTGCATGAACGGGGAGCAGGCCACTTGCTAAAGCGCAGTGGGCATTCCGTGGTACGCTGTGAGCACGTCGCTAAGCCAGGTGGTTCATCCTGCCCCAACCAATTTCCGAGAAACCCAGAGTGCTACAGGGATAAGAGGTTTCTTACTAGCTATGGGCAGGCGGCAGTGGGGCTCTGAGGGACTGTGGGCAGCTCTGAGGGGCTGCAGGCAGCGCTCAGGCATGAAGCTTGCTTCTGCAAGGCAGCCAGAGCCACCTCAGGCGACAGGGAAGTCTGAGGCCCCGGGTGATGTATCTTCAGCCGCCTGGGACAGGTAATAAAAAGAAAGCAAACACCAAGCCCCAGGCTCTCACTGCCATAAAACCAGGTTTCATTTTAATTTTAGCCTCTCCCTGGAAGGACTCCAGCCATACTATCAATTAAATGGCTCTTAATCTCTACCCATGGAAACCACACAGATTGTGCTAACAAATAGATATATACGAAGTTCAGCTTTACTAATAACAAAAGGCACGCAAGTTAAAGCAACGTGGGCATCACTTCTTGTTTTTTCACCCACTAGCCTAGAAACCTCCTGCAAGGCCAGGGGAGGGGCCAGGACCACCCTCAGCACACGGCTGGTGGGAGCGGCAAGATGTCTTAAACTTTGTAACACACATTCAGTGTCTTCGCACGGAGGGATTTACTCTTAGAGAACGAACGGACAAGTGCGCCATGACCTACCAACGGGGAGGCTGCAGTCTGGGTTACTGCAGAGCCATGGGGAGCAGCGGATGCTGCGAGGAGAGCCCCAGTGCTCAGACGGTAAGGAGGGTGAAGCGTGCCCCCCGCTGCTGCCCCTGCGGGCTCCGGAGATCTGAGGTCCCCGGCCAGCTCCTGGGGTCAGAGGCTCAGCTCTAACTCTGGCTGGTCCTGCTGCCATCAGACACCAGGAGTGTGGGGGTCTTAGTCAGCCCCTACCCAGCCTTTCCCGGGTTCTTGCCCATGGTCCCGTGGCCACTGTGGTGCTGGTGCTGGGGGGACAGGATCTGCGAGACAGACAGCGGGACGAATACAACAGGCACCGCTGGCAGCGGTCACGTGCTTGCCGCCTCAGTGATGGAGCCACTGCACAGCAAATATCCACAAATAACTACTGCAAGGGAATAAAACACAACCGAAAGTTCCCTTAATAAGCAAAAGAAAGGGGGTCGGATGTGGCTCAACTGGTTGGGCATCCGTCTCCCATATGGAGGGACCCGGGTTCGATCCCCGGGACCTCCCGGTAAAAAAAAAATAAAATAAATATTTAAAAAAACAAATACATCTATGGTCAACTGATTTTCAATAAGGTTGCCAAGTCCATTCAATGAGGAAAGAGTAGCCCTTTCAACAAATGTTGTACAGACAATTAAATATCCTCATGCAAACACATGAAGTTGGACTCTTACCACATATCAAATACAAAACTTAACTCAAAATGGATCAAAGACCTAAATGTTAAAGAGCCATTGAATCTTGAAAAGGATTCTTAGAATACCAAAAGCATGAACTATAAAAAGAAAAATAGATGAACTAGACTTCATCATCAAAATAAAAAAAAATAAAAAATAAAAAAATAAGCAAAAGAAAGGCTGAATAGAACCATTGATCAGAGCCCAAAATAGGTGTGCACGGGGGGCCCAGGGACTGAGGGGGCGGAGGGGCCGTGGGTGAGCCTGAGGCCAGGGGTAATTCCTGTGCTCGGAGACCACTGACCTCCCGCCCTGAGATTCGGCAGATCGGGGAAGGTGCTAAGGCCACCACCCAGCCGGCCCTCACACGCTCCAGGTGCACGTGAGAGGCTTGAGCTGCTGCTCCTGCACAGCCTGTCCACAGGTGAGGGGGCACAGAGGCAGGAGAGAAGCTTCCAGAGCCTCCCCTGGCCTGCCACCAGCTGGCACCCGGACCCCCTGAACCCAGAGTACAGAAGGGGAAACAGCTACCGGGTGGTGCTGGGAGGAGGTTCCAGGAAGCCAAGGCTTTCTTCTGTAGCCGTCTCAGCACTCACTTGTGACGGGAGCCTGGTTTCCAACTGCAGGTGGGAGTGAGCTTTCCAACTCCCACTCCGCCCACCCCCCATTTAGTCTCTTCGAGGTTCTGAGGCAGTTCACTACTCCAGCTCACCCGCACTTCTTTTATTAAAAACACAATGGAATGATTCATGCTTGAATTAAAGGTCAATTATTTCTGTGCTCACATTTAACCATAAGTTTACTCATCAAGTTTACTCATCCAGCCTCAAAAATTTGTATTTTTAGAAATGCCCCATAAAGAGTCGTTCTGTGGGGCACTCTCCTGAGCAGACACATTCGAGAATTAAATGGTGCCCACCTCTTCTCTCTCCTTAAAGAGCATCCCCTGACAGGGTCCTGAACACTCTGTGAACATGTTCAAGGGGTCCCTGGTACCCTGCGAGGGAGGGGCAGCTGCAGCGGAGCCCCGCGGCTCTGGAAGCTTCCGCCTGCCTCTGCACTTTGCGTGCCGGGGAAGGGCGAGCACAGGCAGCGGCTCTGCCCGAGGTAGCGAGCTGTGCTCCTTGCGTTTATAAGCACACACAAGAACACCTGCTCCTTATGGAGAACTCCAGCTTTCTCTCCCGGCTTCTCCCAGGTGAGCACGGGGTGGTCGCGGCCTGCCCTGGGACGGGCTCACGGAGCCCTCACAACCACACAGCCGTGGTCCCGGCAAGGAAGGCGGCGCAGGGCAGAGCCCATGTTCTCAAGCACGGGCACCGACAGCCCAGGGGGCCCCAGGCGAGTGCCCTGACCGTCACGGGAACGCAGCGCTGCCCTGCGAGGGAGCCCGCGCAGAGCCTCGGCTGCACGAGGCAGCTCTACAACGGCTCGGGGAGTCATTCACCAGGGAAGTCGCAGCCACTCTGAGAACAAGCTCTTCTTAGAGACGGAGGCAGTCTCTCTGCGCCTGGGGAGCCGCCTGTGTTTATTTGCTCATGGGGACGCTTGGTGCGATCTCACACGGGAACGGGGCCAGGCACCGTGGATGGGGAGTTTCCCATGGGGCTGTGTGGAAGAAACGCCCCATCTCCCCTCTGTCTCCAAGCCGTAAAGCCAGGAGATGAGAGTGGGCCCCTCAGGGAGGCAGCTCAAGACCAGCTGGAGACAGAGTGCCTCGACCAGCGGGCTGTGGCGTCAGGTCAGCGCATCCGGGCAGCGAGCGACCCACGCACAGGGGCTGCAGGCTTCGCGGTGCCAGGGACCGTTATGGGCAGGGGCCTCCAAGGAAGGATGCCGCAGATAACTATGCAACGATCTCGGCATGGTTCTGGACGTTTTCGTCTACGTGGTTAAGAAAAAAAAAGGAGACAACGATTATTTGCAGGTGACATCGTTGTCTACCTATAAAAGAATTAATCTGAAAGTGATTAGAACTAATAAATTCTATACATTGATTGGTTAGCAAATAATAATGAAATCAAGAGCTTTCCTATACAGTGACATAGTAGAAAATAAAATGAAGAAACAACTTCCATTCATAATAGAAGCAAACATATAAATTACCCAAGAAGAGTAAGATATAAAATCTATAAGGTATATGAAAAGAAATAAAAAATAATACTTTTAAGGATAAAAAAGCCTCCAACAGTCAAACAGTAACACCATGTTTCTAGATAAGAAACTTAATATTAAAAACTTATTGGCAGACACCATGCTAATTTATTAATTTGATGCAATCCCAATAAACTCCTCCAAATAATTCTGGGGTCTTTATGAAAAATGATTCTGAAGTTTATCTGGCAGAATAAACAGGCAAGACAAGCTGAGAAAAATCTAAGAAGAGTAAGTGTTTGGAGAGAGGAGGCGTGTTCTGTCAGATAGTAAAACACGTTGAACGCTGCATGCCGTGAACACTGCGTGAAACAAGAAGCCAAGAGGAGAACTTGGGCATCGCGGTGAGCACTGACTGTGGGTCAGAGAGGGCGTTTCTAGTCTGCTTGGAGAGGATGTTTCCATTCACGAATGAGGACAGGGCAAGTTGACGTTCAGCTGATTACAAACAAAACTGTCCAATGCCAAAATATGGTGGACAGTGAAACAACGCCATTAATTTATAAAGAACACTTCTATATAAGAAAGTGGCCAGCATCGCAACAGAGACAGTAACAAAAATGATCGTTAACAGGAAAAACGCAAACAGCCAATGAACTTATAAAGTCATGATGAACCTCCAGCAATCAAGGATGGGCAGAAACCAGGCGACATGCAGAGAAAGGCCTGGAACGTGGTGAAGTGCTGTTGTGCAGACCTGGAAGTCCAGCCTGGGATCTGACGGCCTGGGTGTGAATCCGCCTCTGCCCGCACAGGCTCTGGGGACGGGCCCATCAGTGCCGCGGAGACGATGGTTGCGCCCACCTCACAGGGCCGGGACGCGTGCCAGCAGGGTGGCTACCGCTCGGGGAGGCTGAGGTGCCGGCTGCCACGTCCCCACTACTTGCTGCTTTGCCCGTGGACTAGTAAGGGGTGCGTGACAGATACACACATGGTCTAGACCATGGCAACAGGTAGCCAAAGCCACGGAAAACACAGGCCTTGGGTCGGCAAACGCACATGAGCCACGCGTAAGGAAGCTCAGGACAGATGAAGAGCAGGACATAATTTTACTGTTCAACTCTTTGTGGTTGTTTAAAGGCATTAGGGCTCATCCAGAAGCCTAAATGCATAAAACCACTAAGATCCTATTTAGCGGTATAGGGAAGAGTTAACACCACAGTGAATAAAAACACATGACAGAGCACGATCCCAACTTTAAAAGTACACACACAGAGACGTACACACAAACATACAATTTTCATAATACCAGATTACAAGAATAAACTTCAATGTAACTTTACTGGAGTAACTTTTCCTTTTAATGTCCAATTATTCAAAAATTAACATTAATGACGTTTGTAATCAGAAAGGGATGTTTATGAAAATGGAACAAATCCATATGAAAATGACTCTGCCTAGACTGAGAGGCTCACCCCCGAATCCTGCTGAGACACCTGGGGCCAGGGAGTCCTGGGCCCCGGGGCCTTCTTCCTGATAGTGGATGTTGAGGCCATTTGGCGGAGGCTTGTTCCTTCTGGGGAACGGTGGGCTGCCCGCTTCGCAGGGCTCTGGAAAAGGCTTAGTGGGAATGGCACTGTCAAGAAGAAGGCTGACTTCCAGTCAAACATGGCTGTCTGGACTAGAAGGACAGGAGAATGGTGTTTTTAAAAAGCTACAAATGCACAAGAACAGGCTGCAGGAAAGGCTGGACAGCAGAGCTGTCATCAGAGTTTTGGGAAGACGAAGCGCACGAGAGTGAAGGTAGTGGAGTCGACAGAGAAGGCTGTGGCTGCACAGCAGGGCACCGTGCTTAGCACTTCCGTGTTCTGGGGTACGGGCCTTGGGGTTTGCTTTGGCCAGATGAACAGCAGCAAACGTGACTTAAGCTGAGCCTTAAAAAGTGAGCTCTGAAACCAGCAGGTAACGCGTCTGGTGAAAAGTCTGCTACCCAGGAGAGGGAGGCCATTCTAGATCAGCCAGCCACCTGGGAGATGGCCCAGACCTGCAGAAATGCAGAATCAGCCCAGCAGCAAGCACATAACGGTTGTTTTAAGCAGCATATTTGGGGTGATTTGTTATGCAGCAAAAGCCAATGGAGACGCTCCTGTAACACAGAGCTTTGCAGTCCTATAAAATGGCTGCCATCTGCCACTCTAAGCACGAGGGGCTTGTCCAGTCTGGTTCGCTGTAATGGTCTCCTTTTTACATAAAATGAATGCTTAGATCATTGACCCCAAACTGAAAACGTGAAGGGTTCAGATTCCAGACACTTAGAAACACACAACTTAGGTTATTACATCATCGTACTTGAAAGAGTTTGCAGTGCGAGAATCCCAGAAGGCTGAAAGCCACTGCTCCCAGCACCAGCGTCTGACCACACTGAGAAGCACGGACAGGCCTGCCAGGGTGCTTGGGGCTAGATCTTTGTCCGTTATAGGAAGCTAAGCAAATGGCAAAAAAAGGAAACTATTAACTCCAGGTGTGGCAGCTTGGTATTTTTATGAATCCCTAAAAGAGAGATTCTGTTTGTAAACGAATTTATTCCTCTAGCTGTGATACCCTTTGATTGCATTAGATTCAGCTGAGATGTCTTTAATTAAATTATGTGGAGATTAGGGCTTTGATTCGACCACGCCAGTAGGACATCACTCTGGTTGAGTCCTCGTCCTTTTGGTGGCTATATAAACAGACAGTCAATCAAGAAGACACAGAAGAAGACACAAGGGAAGAGAGAACTCTGCCAGCTAAACCCTGGGGTGAAAGGATCCATTCACCTGACAGTCTGCAGCTGAAAAGCCCTGAGAGCTAAGCCCTGTGTCAGCCTACAGCTGAGATCAGACGAAGCTGGGCCCATGGAGCCTTAAGAGGAAGAAGGAGTAGGGAACAGGCAGAGATCGCCCACCATCTTGCTTCAACATGTGGCAATAGACTTTGTTGAGAAATCAGCCTTGATTTGGTCTCTTTAGGGCCTTGTCACCGTAAGCTTTTACCCCAAGTAAATACCCTTTCTAAAAGCCAACAGCGTTCTGGTACTTTGCATCAGCACCCCTTTGGCTGACTAATATACCAGGGAAAACAAAGAGCTGTACAAGAAAGGACATAATTATTTAATGCTCTGAAACTCAGGAGTACCAACCTCTGCACCGAGACAGGAACGAAGACACTGAGTACTCAATCAAATGGCCATGTGAGGGCACCCAGGAATTGGCGGTGTGCGTCTGAGTGTGTGTGTTTGGGGGGTTGGGGGAGAGAGAGCTAAATCATTGTGCAGAGTGGAAAACATGACATGAAATCCTCAAAAGCAAAAACAACGCTGGCTATCAAAAATGGCTATTAAGAATGACCACGCACGCCAGGAGAGAAGAGACGGCCTGGGAGCCTGGGAGCCTGGGCAGGAGGCAGGAGACAGGCAGGGCTCCGCTGCCTTGCGTACCCCACACGCTGCTACTGGACTTTTGAAATTAGGAATGTGGAGTTCTTTATAAAATTAGGAAAAAACAGCACAGCAAACCCCAAAAAGCACTGCCTTTCGATCATGGGCACCATGCAGACGGCCTAAACAATCAGCGCTGCTCTGGGTCCGAGCATCTCGAAGCCCACCCCTGCCTCCCTCACTGCCTCAGCCCTCTGCCTTGACTATGGACGCTCACCTGGCGCCCACTTCAAGAGAGCAGAGAACGGTCCAGGAAGGGAAGAGGCGAGGCGCTCTTCAAACTAGCCATGGGCAGGACATCCACTGTGTAAAGAGCAAGGCTAAGCAAAGAAAGCCTTATGGGTCTTATTGACCCAAAATTCACAATTTACGTTACATACTAAAAATAATTACTTTCAATTGTAAAATCCTATTTAAATCCACTGATGCTTTAATGACACTAATTAGATTGTGTGCCCAAGAAATCTGTCTGACAAACACCACCACCAAATGTCACCAACAATATGGTGACTCACGCAGAGAACTAAAACCATCCAAACAAAAGCTGACTAATGGGATGATGCAGCTGCATAGTTTAAAGTTTTCATGCTGTCCATTTTGAATGAAAAAAGGAAACAAGTGATTAAAACGGAAAGAGAAAATGTAGGCTTGAGCTTCTTGCGCCGCTCCTGAGGCCCAGACCCACAGCCACCTCCCTGGGAGCCCACCAGCACCGCTGGCCCGGGCACGGAGCCCGGTGCCCACTCCCAGCTGCAGGCGCTGCAGCAGAAGCCCTGGCAGGAGGGCACTCTCCACCCAAAGCAGTGAGACACCGTGGGAGCCCCTGGGCAGGAGGGGGCAGGAGGGCTCCAGGGGAGCAGCCCATTAGGCGCAGGCAGCCCGGTCTTGCTCTGAGGCAGCGGCTCGGCCCCGCCTCGGTGGTCTTTGTGTCTCCTGCTCCCCGGCCCCGATTCTGATGACATCTCACCAAGGCACGTGCTCATCTCTCAGCTACTTCCATTCTTATCTTTTCTAGTAAAAGCTGAAGTTCGGCTTACACATAAACAAGAACATACGGACTTGCAGCCCTCCGCCTGCACAGACACCCACCACTGCTCCATCAGGGTGCAGGCTTCCCATCATGTGCTGTCTGAGCGCCCCCCACTCCAGAGGAGGGCGGGAGCGTTGAAATGGGCAGTGGAAATCCAGGGAAAAATTCGGCAGGAAGCCACTGGGCGCTCTCTCCAGCCAGGCTCTGCACTGAGCCTTCAGGGAGCCGGAGCAGGGCGCGTGCAGCCCAGAGCGGGCGAAGGGAGCGGGTGCTGGCAGAACAGAGAGCAAGGGCCATGAGGGGCCGCTCTGCGAGGTGGGGGACGTCCTTAAGATTCCTAAAGTGGGAGAAGGCAAGGGGCTGGGGAGCAAACGTTCAAAAAAATCCTGGTGAGGAGGAGAGAACAGCACGCTGCCCTGGGCGAGCCACAGGTGCTGGGCGGGGAGATGAAGGGGCACGCTCTTTAAGGCTCACTGCGGAGCCGCAGGAGTTCAAGAGCACAGCACGGCCGGCAGTCACCGAGGGCCCCTGCGGACGGAGGCCCCTCTGGGGCGGCAGGCGGCTCCCTGGAACAACGTAAGCTCACCCGGTGCCTCCCGGCGGGCAAGGGCTCGGCCGAGCTCGGCCAGGCACGCCCCCCCCAGCCACGCTGCCGTGCGTGGCCGGCCCTGAGGCCCTTGGCTGGGAGCGCCGCCCAAGGCTCGGGGGCACGTCCACGGCCCAGGCCAGAATCAGGCGCCTACAGGACAGGAGTGCACTGAAAGGCTCCTCAGCGCCCGGGCCCTCCCGCGGTGGGCGCCCTCCCGCCTGGGACGCGCCCCCCGCCCCTCACCTTGATGTGCTCGTGGAGCTGAGCCTCGTGCTGCCGGGAGAGCTGCTCATGCTGCCTCTGGAACTCGGCGATGAGGATCTGCCGCTGGATCTGCTGCTTCTGCTTGAGGGCCAGGAGCTCCTGCTGCAGCTGCTGCTCACGGAGGGTGGGCTCCGCCACCGGCAGCGAGAACGGGTGGTCCAGGCGGAGGTCCATGGGCACCGCCGAGGGTGAGACTTGCAGAGGCAGCGCCGCGGCCACTTCCACTGGGGAGAGAGCACGGCACGGGAGAGCGGGTCACTGCCAGCGCCGGGCCCGCAGCCCTCCTGCCTCCCTCCCGAGGGGGCCCAGGGCTGAGGGACTCCGCGTTTCCCAAGCCTCTTCCCCCCGTGGCCCAGGTGGCTCCACATGCACGACATCCTCAGGCAAGACTCAAAGGCTACCACAGGGCTCCACTGCCCAGGTGCAAAAACCCCCCAACGCAGGGCAAGGTCACGCCAGGACACACGGGCACAGACCCTCCGCCCTGCACTGCCCACCCCTCAAGAGGGAGCCTCGCTCTCTTAGAGGACACGAGCGCGGCTCAATGGCCTCCCTGACATCATTTCTGACAGTTAACAGAGAAAATAAAGGAAAAGGCTCCATTTAACCAAGCGAAAGAGTGAGAGACCGGCAAAAAGACGCGCCGCCCAGCCTGTTCTTTTCTTCTTCTTAATGAAACCACTAAAACGTTGCGTGTCTCAACCGTGAGAACAGCGTGTGCCACACAGTGGTCCGGATCGACGGGAAGCCCCAGAGCCTGTTTCCATGGTGAAATTAGTGCCCTCTTGGAAAACACGTCTACCCGGCCGCAGCCAAGGCCACGCGCTTGGGCCGGCCCGCGTGGCACGCTCCCCGGCTATGAGCTGTGGTGCTGCACAGAGAAGGGGCGTTTCTGCCTTGTACAATGGACTAGCAAAAACACTCCAAAGGGTTCCGATTAGAAACAGAAGCTAAATCAATCCTACTCTTACAGATCATTCCCAAAGCAAAGTGAGAAAACCAACGCCAAGAGGAAGGTATGTTTTAAATTCTGAATCTCACAAAACAGCCCTACCGTATACAGCTTTTACGACAGATCTGCTCTTTGGAAACGCACCTAAGTGCGGTCCGGGGGCCTAAAAGGAACTTCCAGGACTGGTGTGACTGATGTGCTGATGCGGCAAGCCCTCTGGCTCTGCTGACAGAACCACGTCAAGACCTTGGAGCTGCTGCGGCCACCTGCTCCCCAACAGGTCCCGCCTGTCCTATTTCTTCGTCAGACCCAGGAGGACCCATGGCAGGAGGCTTGAGCCTCCCTTCTCCGGGAGCTTGAGGCTGAGAGGATGGCAGATCCCAGGCTGTGGAGGGCCAGGGAGGCCCGGGCTCCTCACAGGACCCTGGGGTCAACTGCTCACAGCTCCGCTATGGCTGGGTCACGCTGTGTGCTTGACCTTGCCTAAGAGTGGCCCCACAGCGCTAGGACCCAACCCTCACAGACAGTTCCGCCTTCCCTGTACAAGGGCGCTTCGGAGGTCACCACTCAGGGAGTGGACCTGCTCCTGGGAGGCGTTCTCCTGACAAGGCAAGGCTGGCGAGAGCTGACGGCGGGCAGGAGGCACTGGCCTTGGCCCACACCAGGGCTCTCTACCTCCAGTACTGCTGCTGGGGAGCTGCAAGCTACCGAGCCATCACCTGGACCCTCTTAGCATCCATGCTGTCGCTGAAATGTGAACGTGCGGCCTGCGGGCATGGCTCCTATCAGAAGTGCTCGCCACGGAGCGGGTGGCCGGGCGCGGCGGCCCTCGTGCCCAGGACGGGGCGGGCGGCCGGGGGCGGCGGCCCTCGTGCCCAGGACGGAGCGGGCGGCCGGGGGCGGCGGCCCTCGTGCCC
>JAKSZT010053930.1:871897-950252 GCA_026826555.1 Tolypeutes matacus | reverse complement strand
CGGCCGGGGGCGGCGGCCCTCGTGCCCAGGACGGAGCGGGCGGCCGGCGGCCCTCATGCCTGTGCCGGGATGAAACAGCACCTCAGGCATAGCGGCTCTCGGGTTCTCTGTCTGAACTCTGTGTCTTTCCCAAGCCCCAAACATCTGTGGGGAACCCTTGGCTCCCACCCCGCTACTCCTGCTAAGACTGAGTTTTCTCTGGCTAAGTCGACAAAGGTGAGGACAGAGGAAAGGTGACTTGACTGTGGTAAGGAGATTCAGCCCAAGTTTGTCTATGTCAAGGTGGTGGAGGTTATGCTTCCTGCTTTCACAAATACAACGATGCAAAATGCGTTAGATTATTGTGCATGTTTGTCAGGCTTTACACTCTCCTGCATCCATTGATGTGACCAGGAAGTTTTCCTCCTTTATCCAGTCACCATGTGTAGTTACTTAACAGACAGCAGGCGAGTTCCTTAGGAGCGCATCTCAGGTGAGTCTGTCCCCGCTTTCCAGGGAGAAGCCCACCTTCACTTCCACAAGCTACATGCACACTCACTAGTCAGTCTGTCACCATTTTACTCAGAACACCTGTCTCTAGTCACAGGTGAGACTGTCCCCCCACGTCTCTCTCACAACTCTTCTTGCCCAGGTAAGCCGTGTTATTCCAGCTTAAATAACCATGCATGGAGACCTGGGAAATAGTCACATAGCCTTGCATTTTGCAGTGCTGTAGTATTTAAACCACTTTCCCATGTATACCATCATCTGGCCCTGAGGGGGGGGGGGTGTCAGGAGTGACCCCTGCACTATTATAAGATGCGCCAATGTTGGTTCCTCAGAAAGCTAGGTGGAGAACTACCTACCATGTGACCTGGCGTCCTCACTCCTAGGCATATGGGGCAGTTTGAATTTGATGAATCCCAAAAAGAGAAAGATTATGTTTTGAACAAATGCATTCCTGTGGGTATGAGACCCTTTCAATGGGATTAAGTCAGTGAGGCATGGCTCAGGCTGAGTCTCCACCCTCTTGCTGGATGTGATAAAAACAGAGACACAGAGAGAGGCAGACTTACACAGACAGATACAGGAAAAGGAAGCCGCCATTTTTTATCCCACCATGTGAGAGAGGACTAGAGGATCACTTAGGCACGACGCCCCCAAGATGCTGGGCCCACAGAGCAGCTCAAGGAGACGAGCTCTCACCTGAGAGCTCACAGCTGAACTCAGGAAGAAAGCGGAGCAGCCGAGACCGAGAGAGGAGGCCCAGGAAGAGACAAGCCCTGTGCCTGGTTGCTCAGAGCTGAGCTCAGGGAGCTGGGCTCAGAGAGACAACAGGCCCCAAGGGGAAGGCTTTCTACCTCAGCAGAGAGAGGCAGCCGTCTTGCTTTGCCATGTGGCAGCTCACTTTGGTGAGAAAGCATCTCTTATGGTGCTGTGATTTGGACTTTTCACAGCATCGGAACTGTAAGTTTTTACCCCAAATAAATCTCCTTTATAAAAGCCAACCCATTTCGGGTTCTTTGCATCGGCAGCCCTTTGGCAAACTAGAACAGTATATAACCAAAAGAACGGAAAGCAGGGACTCGAACAGTTATTTGCACACTTATGTTCATAGCAGTATGGTTCACAACTGCCAAAAGACGGAAGCAACTCAAGTGTCCATCAACTAACCAATGGATAAACAAAATGTGGTACATGCACACAATAGAACGTTATTCGGCATAAAAAAGAAAGAAGTTCTGATGCACGCGACTGGATGAACCTTGAAGACATCATGTGGAGTGAAATAAGCCAGACGCAGAAGGATGAATAACCTATGATCTCACTGATATGAAATAATTAAATCCAGAGAGTCAGAACCAGAATGCAGGCTAGCAGGTGTCGAGGCGGGGTGGGGATGGGGAGTCTCTGCTTCACTGGTACCAGGCTTCTGTTTGGGGTGATGGTGACGGTGGTGGCGGCGGCTCGGCGCTGTGAATGTGATTAACCCCACTGAGTTGCATATTTGAATGTGGTTAAGGGGGAAGTTTCGGGTTTTTCATATATAGATATGTATAGAATAAAATTCTCAGAGAGGCCCCATAGGGCTGTGCCACGCAGTGAGCCCTAAGGTAAACATGGACTATAGCTAATAGCACAATTCTGATACACTCTTTCATCAACTGTAACAAAGGCACCCACTAATAATGTAAGGTGCTAATAATAGGGGAGGTATGGGGAACTCCGTATTTTCTGCATGGTTTTTCCGTAAATGTAAGATTTCTCTAATAAAAAACATATTTAAGCAACACAACAGCCTTGTGCCCTGAGTCGTGTGCTGTTAGAAGGCTGCAGCTAAGATGCGGGCACAGGAAGACATCCCCACTGCTCATCTGAGCACCTGCCTCTCCCCGTTTCTCATTCTCGTGGATGTGGGAGTCGGGGGAGCACCTCAGCAGTGTCTGAGCATGAAGCAACTCCTATTGGATCCTTTTAGGAACCTCATGGCATGGTGGGGCCAGGGCTGCTTGGGCAATGCTCCTGGGGAGCGGGAGGGTGTTGGGGAAGGCTCAGGCGGAGGTGCAGGGGGAGAAGGATGGGGAGGAGCCCCTGGAGCAGGCTCAGAGACTGCCGGTGCCCAGGGAGTGATGTCGGAGGGTAGAGGAGAGTTGGGGCTGAGGCGGCGCTGGGATCCCCAGCTCAGGGGGCACTGCGGGCTTGGGGGGCGGGGGTGGGTGATGGGCCTCAGACCCCAGGGACTGCAGGTGGTGGCTGCGGGGAGCAGGAAGCGCCTGCAGGCAGAGGCAGCAGCTCCAGGGGGTGCAAGGGGCTCCTCCTCAGCAGTGGGTCGGGGAGCTGAGGCGGGGCGGGCTTGAGCAGCCAGCACCCGAGCCCTTTCAGATGTCTGGAGTCAGCGCACCCTACATGGAAAAACGAGTTTTGGCCAAAACATCAAAGGGAAATGTGGCTAACACTACCGCACTTCGAGCTCCACAGAACCCATTTCATTAGAGTCAGAGAATAAAGCAAACGTGCTGAAATCCTCATCAGGCCTCAACCCCTAGACACGTGGCCCTCCCCCACCCAACTCCAAAGCTGGAGGGGAAACGGACCCCCCACACCCTCCGCCTAAGAGTCTCCCGGAGCGTCAAGTGATAATAAGCTTCTCCAAATGGATGTCCCCCCGCATATCACTGAGGGTGGACTCGGTGGACAAAAACACAAAAAGGAAAAGCACCTTAAAGGTTATTATCAGTTTCTCATTGGATGTAACCTCATCATGCAGAACTAAGCTTTTGTGGCCAGATGAAGGGAAGGTAAAGAGGTTTTTATTGCTTGATTTGCTTTTATTTTTTTTGCATTTGATAATTCCCCTTTTCTTCCATGCTTTAGTGCTTTAGTTGCCAGCATATTAATTTTTAAGCTGTATTCTTGCAGATTTGTAAAGTTTCCCCAAACTGATGCAGTGAAAGGAGATCGGCATGCTCAGTGTGGCATGCACCTGCCTCGCGTGCTGAGTCACAGACGGGTCTCTCTCTGCACTGGCCTTGGGGAGGTCTGCCAGCCCTCACTGGGCACATATTTGAACTTCTAGGAAAGGTGCTGCCAGTTAGAAAGGTCACAACTCTGCACAGGTCTTCTCTTAAGCTATGGCCCCATGAAGTTACACGGGGAACTGGGTCCAGCCCGTCCCGGCCACTCACCAGACCCCAATAGCCTCCCCACAGCCTAACAGCTCACTGATGTCTGGTGAGAGGCAGAACATTCCGTCAGCTCGGCAGCCGTTCCTATGGGGCCACAGGGCAGGATGAGCCCAGCTGAAGAGAATCCTGGGGTTGTGAGGCACTGCAGACGAGCCTCTCCTCTGCCCAGGGTGAACCCGGATTTTGCTGGTCCAAGGCCACCAAAACAAAAGGAAGGCCTGAGGCTGGCAAGCCAGGAGCAGTCCAAGTTCAGTCTTTAGCACTGTCCTCACTGGTCTCAAGGCAGCATTTCCTCTGTGTAGACTAAGATGCATGCCGAGTACTGCCTCGGTTTACCATTCCAAGGTACCGCACAGAACTTCATTCTTCTGCCAGAGAACGTTAAAAAGCAGAGTAAAGAAAATTGAGAACAAAATGTTACCCACGCCAAATGCACCAAAACCAGCTTTACCACCAGAAACAGGGCTGCATTTACAGTGAAACACAAAAAGGAACATTCAAACTTTTGTAGGGCAAGAAGACCCACCCGGGGTTCCTGAGAAATGCCTTCTCATTCCTAATGCCTTCAGCGACTCGGAGCCAGGTGGGGTGGGGGTGGGGGTGGGGGCTGAAGCTGCCCCAGCTGCGGGACAGCGGCCCCACGACCCCCATTCATTCCAGGAGGTGGGTGCGTCAGACGTGACTCGTACTATTTCTGTATCAAAAACTATTTGAGATGCCATGAGCTCACAACAGAAGCTGCCAGTGCTTTTGACCCAAAGGGCCCTGAAGAAAACAATAAAACCTCTCTACTTAAAGAATGTGGCATCAAAACAAAAAAGCCAGTATTCTCAAGAATATTTTATGGTAGAGTAGAAAATTGCCTTTATAGGCTGTGCCTTGAGAAACATTAATACAACCAGCCTCATGACGTCAGTAAAAGCACAAAGGCCGGATTCCGAGCCTCAGCGAGAAGCGGCCTGTGCTGCGAACTGGAAGCTCTCAGCACGAGCAGAGAGACCCACCGCCTGTAGAAGTCTTACTCAAGTAAGCGATCGTGGAAAAGCAGTGTGGTTTCCCATTGGGGGCTGGGACAGGTCCTCCTTGCATGGCACCATCCCATGCCGTCATACAGACAGGGAATAAAAGGAAACACTATTCTTTAAAAGCACAGCCCAAGTTTAGGGTTTCTTCAAGTGAAGAATGGCTTATTCAAATCTAGGGAGAAAAAGAACAGGCATTTCAACCATTTAACCATGATTTCCTCTTATTTGGGAAATGCATAACTTACTTTACATTTTTTCATTTTTCTATCGTGAGATGCCTCACACATACCAAAGAAGACATGCGTTCCGTTAAAAGGCTAGGAATGGAATGTACTCAGTGTACCTGGGACCTGGGGGTTCCCTTTTAAGCCCCTCCCAGTCATGTGCAGCCCCACCCCCAGGTAAACAACATTCGGAATTTGTTAAGCACCCTCCTGATTTTCTCTATGTTTATAAGGTTTACATAAAACCCTTAAAAATATATTCTTTTAGTTTCATAAAGCAACACACAAAGTAGCCTGTAAGGTAAATGTAAACACAATGGAAAGAGAAGGCAAAATTATTACTGCTAGATAAGGGTTCCCAGGAAGAGCTGGAGTCTGCAGGCTGAGTGCCTGTAGCTGCCAGGGCAGGGCCAGAAGCTCCGTCGGGGGCAAGGTCATGAGTGGCCCCCGGGAGACCAAGGGCCACTCTCCCACTGCAGCCCCTGGTAGGGCCGTCAGGGGACCAGGACTGGCCGAAAGATGGGGCCTGGGCGCCAGCTACCCTGGATTTCTGCTTCTCTGTTCACGCTGGCCCACCGCTGGTCCCCCAGCAAACCCAAAGGTGAGCAAGGGGGTAGGTTTCTGGTTTGTTTTTTCAGCATCCTAAGGAACTCAGACCTCTAGTTACGGGGTAAACACCCCCGCCTGTGCCCCTGAGAACCCCCGGGCTGTTCTGGAAGCCCATAAGCAGTCTCCAAGAGCTCCCCTCTCTGCTGCCCTGACAGGAAGTTCTCGGCTCATGCTCATTTCCTGAGTTCCACGTGGAATAAGACATTGTTGAGGCAAACTGGGTTCCCTCAAATGCAGAGTAATCTGGGTGCTGGGGTGAGCCTTTCTTCAGGGTTGGGCTTGTGATGTTTGTATCTTTCCTGTATTTTTTATGAATTTTTGGAGTGAAAGTCGATGCCTGTGTTCAATCTGCCATCTTGCTTTGGAACTTCAGAATGCATAACTTATTAAAAACACCATTTAAAAGGACTGAACAGTCACAATCAAGTTCCATTCAAAATACTGATTCATATGTGTATTAGTCAGCCACAGGGGTGCTGATGCAAAATACCATAAATCTGCTGGTCTTTATAAAGGGTATTTATTTGAGGTAGAAGCTTACAGTCACCAGGCCATAAAGCATCAGTTCCTTCCTTCACCAAAGTCTGTTGCCACGTGTTAGAGCAAGACAGCTGCTGACGTCTGCCAGGGTTCAGGCTTCTCGGGGTCCTCTCCTCCCGGGGCTTGCCTCTCTCTGGGCTCAGGCTTGCTTTGTGCCACAAGGCCAGCTGTGGACTATCAGGCAAATGGCTCGCTTCTCTTCCCAGGGCCTTCTCTCTTTCCTCACGACCAAGCTCCTCTGTACGCTACTTCCCGGGGCTCCAGCTCAGGACTCCACATCACAGCTCCAACTCAAAACGGCTCCAACACTGACCTTTGCCACGTCTTTTAATCTTTGACGGGGCCCAGTCAACGCCCTCATCATGCCTTAGTCATGCCCAGATGAGCAGGCCAGTTTACAAGCACAATCCAACGTCTATTTTTGGAATTCATAACTGTATCAAACTGCCAAACCGCTACAATATGCGATATCATTTTTCCCAATGTTGTTTTTAACTGGATTACAATATTCTACTTAAATCTCGGGGGGACCTCTTATGCGTGTGCGTGCGTGTGTGCAGGTAGAGAGATAAGGTGGAGAAGACAGAAGAACTTTTTAATGTAAAGATTGCAGATAAGTAGCAACTACCTTAGCCTTATATAAAATTAGTATAAACTATTTTTTTTTAAAGATTTATTTATTTATTTACTTTTTATCCATTTTAAACGCCCTCCCCCCATTTTTGCTGTTTCTGTTTCCATTCACTGGGCAATTCTCTGTGTCTGTTTCCTGCCCTCTTCTCTCATCCTTCTGCTTCTGTCTTCCCCGGGATTCAATCCTGGGAACCTCTGATGTGGGAGAGAGGCGTCCTACCGCCTGCGCCACCTCAGTTCCTGGTTTCTCGGCACGACTCGTCTTAGTTCTCCCTTGTGTCACCCTCCAGTTATGCCATCATCTTGCTGCGTGGTTAGGTGGGGCCTGGGCGGCTCACCTGCGCACCTTCTATATTTTTCTTTTTTTATCCTACCAGGAGGTCCCGGGGGTTGAACCCAGTTCCCTCCATATGGGAAATGGACGACCGATCATTTGAGTCACATCCGCCCCCAGTATAAACTATTTAAATGAATACTCTTTTCCCTTTGCCACATTTAGATCGATATAAGCAATACTGAAGAAATAAGATTGTATTAACAATTGACTGAAATTTAAATTATGCTTGAAATAATTTAAAATAAGGTCCAAAACCCTTTTGAAAGAGTAATTATTACACAGGTGTGGCTTTCCTTTTAAGTGGGTTTTCTAACTTGAGCTTTTGGTCATTTGGAGGTGACCTGAGAGATGAGGGCAGGAAACACATTATGGCAAGAAGATGCTAGTTTGTTTTTGTCTTCAACTGAGGTTAAAACGCAGGGGAATAAATATAAGTATAATCCAGGAAGGTGTTGTAGGGTTTCCTCGAAGGTGCTGTGGGCAGGGAGAGGCTCGTCTCCCTGAGGGCCTGGCTTTAGCCTGCTGTTCAGAACAGTGAGTGCGACCCTGAACTGTGCTTGCATTTTCTGCGCATGTAATTTCTATGAACAGTTCTAGAAATCAGAAAAGCAGCAGCACATGCGTTTAGGGCCTGGATTATTCCCACACTCACGTTATGAGTTTTGCCTGTTTAATAATCAGATTATTTCCAGCAAAACCAACTTTAGATTCATTGGAACAAAAGATAAAAACATCATTGACCATGGTCAGATTTTGGAAAATTCCATTTTGTACTTAATTGGAAAGCACGATAATGAGTGATTACATCTTCAGGGTACCAAAAAGAAACTGAAGGACCAGCATTTTTCCCCTCTCCTATAATCACAAGACATTGCAAATTGTTTGGTCTTAGGTGGCATTTGAGGCCAATCTCCTTGAACTGAAACAGACTTGGAGTTTCATAAGCAGACAGACTGGGGTTGACAGTCAAACAGACCAAATGGCCTTCCAAGGCTGCGTTCTCTTGACGCACAGGTTGCGGCTGCTCCTTGGAGGAACAGGCACAGAACCAGGCTGGAAAGGGGGAGAAGGCAGCCACCACGCCACAGGCACAAGACCCCTGGGCACGGCAATCCACCTCCCGCCCCCACCCCACCAACCTCCCACCCTACGTGCTGCCTCGTGCCCTGCCCACGGGCCCAAACCTCTGCAAAACTTTCTATATTGAAACAGCACAGGAAAGGGACCCCACGGTACTATCCAACTTGCAACCAAACCGGCGTTCTTGACTTCAGGTGGTCACAATACCAAAAAGGCACCAAAGAAGGGGCTGACAGTCAACTCAGTTCCTAATGCGGTGGGGGGTGCGGGTGGGTAAGGGGGGGGCACCAAACACAGACTTTCATTTCCTGGGTGCTGCGTGCTGACACCGCGGCACCTGGGTGGACGTTAGGTCAGGACCCCCCCCTCCCCGTGAAGGAAATGGAAAGCTCTTCTGTAAGAATTACAGAAATCCTAAGCAGGCTTCAGGTGGCCTGAGCAGAGACCGGAAACCATCACCCACACGCCGCGGCGCCTGTGGGCTCCGTGACAGCCTGGGGTCCGCAGGGGTTGCTGGGCCCGGCCCCATGCAGCCCCTGCCCCGGGCCTGCGACCCACTGCTGCGCGCACGGTGACGGCGACAGAAAGCCCACCGTGCAGGCCACCCCCGCACAGCCCGCGGAGCCTGCGGGCAAGGCCTCGGGCCGGGGAGGAGCAGAGCCGGGCAGCGGTGGTCGGTCTCCGGGCAGCAGCTGGCAACAGACACGGTCTCCTGAAGGCAGCGGACTTCACTGGAAGGGCGTGTGCCCACGGGAGACCCCAAAACAGACTGCCGCCTTCGGGGTAAGCCTGAGACAGCGGGCAGCGGCAGGCGGCTCGGAAGGGCCCCCATCACCCAAGCGCCGCCCCGGATGCTGCCTGGCAAGATCCCAACGCTGATGTACGGACGCCTGTCTTCAGGGTAGGGAAGGGTACAGGAGTCTCCCCACCCCGACTTGTGCTCTGGAGGGGCCTGGGGACAGAGCATCCTGCCTGGTCCAGTCCTTCAAACACCAGAACTGAAAAATGTCTAGCTCCCGACTCTGTGGGCAACCTCCAAGACAGACAGCACCCCAACTCTGTCCTCTGGAAACCCCACTGGGCAGGCTGTGGGCTGTCACGGGCGCCGTGTCCCCAACACAGCCTGCCTCTGCTGCCTTGCTCACACAATCTACCCCATGACTAGCCCAGGGTCCTTCTCCAAGTGCACTGTGCCAGGCCCCGGGCTGCCCGCCTGGCCCTGCCTGGCCACCTGTGTGGCTTCAGCAATGCCTGCTGCAAGCTGTGCCCCTCCCACCCGGCTTCCAGCTCAGGCCCCGCTGCACACACAGGGCAGGCCAGGGCAGGCCAGGGCGTGATGGACGGCAGTCACTATCCCCTGGGTGGCAGCACAATTGGCATCTCCTTTTGGAGGCCATCTGCCAATATCTATTATAACTTAAAAGTATGCCTACCCTTTTGACCTGGAGGGCCCCAGCTCTAGGGTTTTATCCAAAAGAGACACTCACTCAAAACCACGAAGATACACATTTAAGAATATTTTTACAGCATTATTAGAAAAGCTCCAAACTGGAAATACCACCCCCAGGGACAGGTTGATGCACCGTGGACCATTCTCAGGATGGACGGTGGGGCAGCCATCCTCGCGGGAATGCTGGAGGGACATGTCTCCTGGAAGTGGGAACAATCAACAGAAGAAATATCACTTACAGTGGATGCATTTTGGGGGCGTGTGTTTAAACCAACAGATGCTTTTACTAGACAATCAACCCAGTAGCTTCAATAGCTAAACTGTAAGAGTTTAAGAAAGAAAAAAAGTAGGGAGGGAAAACCTATAAAGTACCTGGAGACAATGAAAGACCCAAACAATCACATGTATGAAGGTTATTTGGAGCCCGAGTCAAAAAACAACAAAAACCAAACAAACAAAAACCCAGACTAAAAAACGTTTTGTCTTAGGCACCATCAGGACCATGTAGCACTGGGTGAATATCTGGAAATCTCAAAGGCTTATTGTCAACCTTCTTTAACACTTCCCCAGAGGAGCTAGCTGAGGAGGCAACGGCACAAGCGAAAAGGGCCAAAAGGACACTGTCATGGTTGAGAGTCTCTACTTGCCAGTACAGAAGCCCCTCGCCCCCTACACACGGAGAATTACAGGAAATTCATAGAGTTGATGAGGAAGCTTAATGAGGTGCTGTCTAAGATCAACGGTAAAAATCAACTGCATGTCAATATAATTTAACAAAGAGAAAACCTAATTTAAAAAAAAAAAAAAAAAGCAAGGTCCCTACACTTGGATCCAACAAAAGATGCTAGAGACCTTTATGGGTAACAAATTATAAAGTATTGCTGAAAGATATTTTAAGTGACCTAAGTAAATGGAAAGACAGACCATGTTCAAGGACAAGGACTTACTATCATAAAGATATTGGTTCTCTCCAAACTGATCTTCAGGCCCCATGAAAAATATTTCGTGAATTTAACAAGCTGACTCTTAAACTGCATAAAACCCCAAATAGCCAAGACTCTCTTAAGAAGCTAGTAGGGGGTCCTTTGCACAATACCATGGAAAAGATAACCTTGTGAATAAATCTTGCAAATAAATGTTCATTTCTGGGGAAAGAAGATGTAATTCATCCTTATACTTAGCATGGGCCAATATCAATCCACATGGATTAAGAATAAAATGTGAAAGGCAAAATTTTAAAACTTTTAGAGGTCAATATTGGAAAATATCCTCATAACTTTGGGAACAGGAAAACTCTCTTAAGCAAGATGCAAAAAGTGCTTACCACAACAGACAAAAGCCATAGATTCCACTACACTTAAATTTAACATTTCTGTTCACTCAACACCATGAAAAAGTGAAAAGGCTAAATCTAGGAGAAGACAGTCAGTGTAACTGACAAAGTTACTTGACAAGGGATTTGCATGTAGAAATCTAACTCCTATAAACAAAAAGATGAACAGTTCAAAAGGGAAATGGCAAGATGGGAAGTGGCTCACAGGGCAGGACCCTAACGGCAGGGGAAAGAAGAGCAAGTGCTCCAGCACCAGCAGGCCAGAGAAGGTGCAGGGGGCCAGGAGGGCTTCCCGTTCCGGGCACGGGGGAGGCACTGGAGCAGTGGCCTGGCTTAGGGGCAGCCTAATGAGAAGGAACCCTCTGGGGAAGAAGCCTCTGGGTCCGCATGCCTCTGCCCCAGCACGTCCACTCTCAGGTCTGCGCAGCCTGGAGAAGGGAGCGTGCATGCTTACAAGGAGGCTGCAGGAGCAGTCACAGGCCTGTCAGCTCAAACTGCCCAAAGGCCCACCGACGGAGGACAGATAAACTGTGCAAGAGCAACAGTGTGTAATTGTAGTTAGCAGGGAAAATTAATTACTCCTGTGTAGAAGACATGAATGGATCTTAGAAACGATGTTGGGAGGGGAAAAAATAGCAACAGACTGTATCAGTAAGATATCACTTTTATAAAGTCCAAAAAAATAAGCAAAGCTAACCAATACACTGTGCTTGAGGAATCATATATACGGCAAAACTAGTTTTTAAAAGAAAGCAAGCCAGTGATAACCACCATACAGAGAAACAAGTTTATTGCCACGGTAACTGGCTGTCCTGGAAACTTACGGGGACATGGCCAGGGGGCACCCTGGAGGAGCTCAGCCCTGGTTAAATCAGCCCAGGACAATGTCTGACTCCACTTTCCACCAACAGCGATGCCTCTGGGGTGATGAAGGAATGACAGTCTAGAGCAGCAGGCTGAGTTCAAAATTCAGCCATCTTGACTTCCTATCAGTACAGTCCACGCAGTGCGTACAAGCAGAGCAAAATGCAGCGAGCCCCCTGGGAAGGAGGCTGGGGTGCAGCCCCTCCCACCCCAGTACCACCAAGGAAGCAGAAGGGGAGTGAGAGAGGGGAGCGCTCCTTTACCATCCCGCATAAAGAGGATCCGGGGAGCCTTTAAAGAGGCTCCCAGATGCTGAAGGCCTTTTCTAACTACATACCTAGTCCAAAAAATGGCGGGCAGTGGCTTGTCGTCACCTATTTGTGAAACATTTCTTGAAAGGCTAGATGAAAAATCCTCAATGCCACATAATTAGCAGTTAGAAGCACGATTACATGATGAAATCACGGAGAGTTAATGCTCTAAAACCACTTTCTTGCAAAAAGAATTTAATTCCAATCTAAATTTACCTCCTCAAAATGAACTTTAAATGGAAATTTCTGACAGAAGGAAATGAATATATTGTTTCTTCCATCTGACTTTTAAAAACGGTATGAAAGACCAGCTGCCTTCCCACCACTGAGCGGCGAGACTCAGCTCTCCTGCTGGCCACAGGGCTCCTGGGGGCAGCCCGGCTGAGGCTGGGCTGGGTGGTACCTGAGCCTGAAGCCTCAGGGCGTCCGGGATCTGCACTAGAGAGCGTCCTGGGCCCGCTCTACCATCTGCTCTGCAGGACCTGAGAGATGGGGCTACCAGCCAGCCACGGGGGCTGGGGCGTCCCCGGGGAAGGCCACCATCTATGACCCAATGGCGCTGCAGGCCTGAGCCTCCGATCAGCTCTGAACCCCAGGCAACAACTGCACACTCTGCTTCTATTCCTAAGCCACATGACACCTTCTCCATCACCAAGCATCTTAAAATAACTTCAAGGATTTATACAGATGTGCATGCCTTTCCTTAAACAAACAAAAATGCAGTGGCAGCATTCATCAGCGAGAGACCCCAGCAAAGAACTCAGACTCACTGTAAAGCTAAAATGCAGTCCATTCTCTTTACTAATATTTAATACAAATTATTCAGCAGAGTAATTTAAAAACTAGGGTCATCTAAAAAAAGATCTCTTTTACAATCGAAAACTGCTCTCAAAGTCTTCTGAGAATCTGTAAAGGGAATCAGTGACAACATATGGTAAAAGTTCTTGTTTGTTTCACAAAGATTTTAATTTTGAAGCCCAGTGACAAGTGCTTTTCAAAAGAAATGGATGGGGTGTTTTAAATTTCTAGAGTAATAGTAAAGTCAAAGTAATCTTTGAATTTAAGCTGTGAAGACTTGGAGGGTCTCTGCACAGCACTGGCTCCTAGCTGCGCATTTCTGCTCCCCATGTGAGCCCTCCCCAGTGTGAACTCCTCCTCTCCATGTGTGAGCTCCTCCTGCTTCAGGGATGAGTGGAACCTGCACAGAAATACAGGAGGAGAAGCCCAGCGCAGTGTGCAGGGCCCTTTCTTTCAGCACGCAGCCCAGTGCCCCCAGGCCTGCTCCGGAAACTCAGCCTCTCCCTGGGCTCTGCACGCCCGCCTCCCACACAGCTGCTGCTGGCCTGGGGTCCTGGAGACCCACCTACTCCACTGCAGAGGGCCTCCTCCACCTGCGTCTTCAGTCCCGCCACTGCCCGGAGCCATCTGCCCGACTCCAGCAACAAAACAGCTGAAGTGCACATAGAAGAAAACCCAGCCTCGGGGCTGAGCGGAGGGAAAGGCAGGCAGGCGCAGGGACTGAGCAGCGCGCGTCCTGCGTGCCCGCTGAGACGAAGGCCCAGAGCGGGCACTCCCTGACCCCAGCGGTCTAGAATGGACGTTCTTCCAGAGCCTTTCTAGAGTTTGCGTGGACAAACAGAAAAGGCCTTCCGCTCTGGACAGCTTATGGACCAGAGCAGGGCTCCTGAGAAGGGGTCCGTGCGCTTGGGCAGAAATTCAGACAAGCCTGATTCTTGGGGGGACGTGTTGGTGCGCGTGTGATGTATTTATTGAATGACACACGGCACCGTGTGCACTTAGGAAGGGCCTGTGGTTTCCACCCGACTGGCAGAGGGGTCCGTGGAGCAAAGAGGGCTGAGAAGCCCTGGTCTAGTGGGAGCGCATCTACAGCGAAGGAAACGGTTACGTCAGCCACGCGGCAAGGGCGATGGGAAAACCAGACGGGGGCCTGCTGACCCCCGTTTCACAGGTGTGGGAAACCAAGCGCAGGAAGTGGGGAAATCTGCCCAAGGCCACGCCGCAGGAAGTGGGGGGCCGAACCTGGCTGGGCACCCCGCACGAGGAGCACCGCTGGCCGCTGCGCTGAGGCCTGCCCGAAGCTGCCAGGACAGACGCAGGAGCCGAGGAGGGCTGTGGCGCGGGCCCGAGTGACGCAGCGGACGCAGGGAGCAGCGGCCAGAGTCTGCACCAAGTTTAATAGCCCCATCGGGCCGTACTGTGCATACACGTGATTCAGCCTTTTCAGATCTTTTAGTAAATCTACCAAGTTGTGCAATCATCACTGTGAGTCACTTTAGAGCATTTTCACCACTCCAATATGATTCCTCCTTCGGCACTTATTCTAAAGGGACACTTGATGAATTTGCTGTAAGGCTAAATGTGGGATCTGAAAGAGAAGTCAGGTGCCTAGCATAATCTGAGCGGGTTGTGAGGAGTATGTCTGTGGAGAGAGACCAGGAGTCTGATCTGGGTGTGCTAAGACTGAGAGGCCAGGTAAGCATAGTTTAGAAGGGGAGCAAGAGCCAGCCGGCTACTGGGACCCGGGGTACAGGTGGGAGATGTCCACTGGAGATGTCCACTGGAGCACTGTTAGCATAAAGAGGTATTTTGGGCTATGATTCCAAAGGATGAGACGAATGAGGTCACCAAGGAAAGAGTAAGGAGAAAGGAGAAGCTGCCTGCCAAAGACGAGCCCTGGGGGCTTTCCAACAATAAGACCTAGGGGGCAAGAGGAGCCCAGGACAGTGGCGAGGTGTGGAAGCTTCCAGAAGAGGGCAGACCACTGCGGCCAGTGCTGCTGAGGGGCGATGTCTGGTGGGCACAGGGGCAAGGCCTGGGGTTTTGGTGAACGTGAAAACAGGAAGAGCGGAGGGCGGGCCCTGAAAGCTGGGCTCCCTGTAAGAGCCAGAGACCTCCAAGGTGGCATCCAAAGCCTCACTGCACTCCCTCCTCTCCTCTCCTCTGCGAGTGGGTGGAGGGCAGCGGCCAAGCACCACCCAGCCACCCCACGTATGTGGGGCTCAAGATGGGGCCATACGAGGGGGAGACCATGCAGACCACCTCCCTTCCCTGGATCAACAACACTGAAGAGTGCAGCATGCGAGACGCCCCCGTATCAGAGGAAAACCAGAGCAAGCCCCGACGGGCCCACACCAGCCACCAACCCCAACAAGAAAGGCGGGCGTGGCGCAGCTGTGGGCAGGCGCCCCCGGGGCTCGCGGGGAGGCGGCACCCACTCACAGGCGAACCCAGCTCAGCACATGGCCACGTGCGCCCGCCGTGGCGGGGCCAAAAAGCTTGTAACGCTTGGCTCATCAGAAGCCTCCGTGAATAGATAAGAGTGGTAGGATCTCTCTGCAAGGCATTAAATCCTAAGTAAATATTTACACTTTTGACTCAACTCGTAAAAGTCATTGTATAGTCATAGAAGAGAGTATCATGCACCAAAATTTATTTTTAAAATATATTTTAGCACATTAAGCCCTAATTCGTTTAAAGAATGGAATATATAAACTCTTATGTAGATATACTTGTATTTTAAAGTTTATGTACACATACTTATATTTTATATTATTTACACAATTTAATTAGGATCATACTACAATTTTTTCCTCTAGTAATGCACGTGAGCATTTCCCACCTCACTAAATATAAAAACGTGCATCTATGGGTGTCTATACACATATATACTTATTATATCTATATGAAATTGTGACAAAAATTCTGTTCAAGAACAAAAATGGAATGTTCTCATTCAACTTCCTCTAGGAAAAAAAAAATAAAAGGAAAAAGTCTACAAAAACACTGGCTTTAAGAGACTAGTAGAATCTTCCTGCCCTTGTAATGGGCACGCAGTATTCATAACAACAGTTAGCAACGCAGCATTTAGGGAGCCCTGTGCTGGGGCATCCAAGCAGTAACCCCGCCCTCACGGGCGCCCTGAGAGCGCAGCCACGGCCCCAGTGTTGCCCTCAAAAGAGGGGCTCTGAGGCTCTCACCAGCCCTAAGAATCAAGACTTTCTCAAGAAGTGGAGGCTTCAATTAAGCTAGTTTTTAATGCATTTTGTGTAGAGTATTTATAGTGTGGATACTTAGGCGGTTTCCCTTTTGAATCAAAGGCCCTTTGGGAAAGGGACCCCACGTTTCCTTCTGTGGGGAGGAAAAACCCCTGGAGTGGTCCTCTTGGCCTCGCTCGGCCCCCCATGCAGTCCACCTCTGAGATGTCATCCTGCTGGGGAACTGAGGCTAGGAAGGGCGTGCATCACCCTGCCCCTTCCCGCGCCATGCTGGGGACCACAGAGAGCTCCAGGTCTGCGGTTGCAGCCCCCCAGAAGGCAGCCTGTGGGGCCCAGCCTGAGACCCTGTGGGTTGACTCCAGCACCACGGTGAGGACGGTGCTGTCTGTGCCTCGGCTGCCCTACTCAGCAGCTCCAGAGCCTGCCCATGGCAGAGGCTCCTCCTGGGTCACTCCCTGGCCTCAGCACTTTCTAAACGACACCACCCCTGGTTTGAAGTAAGGAGCAAAAGACAGATTCACAAAAGCATCCCAGTCCACACCCTTTTCCCTTCTGCCCTAATATATAAGCCCTGGCCCCAAGAGTACGTCACTGGCAGCAATCCTTCTGGAAACGGAGCCCCTTTAGCCACACCAGGCCTCAGCAGCAGCGACCACGTGGTCCCTGACCCCAGGCAGGGCAGGGTGGTGGCTGTGCCCTGGGTGCAGTCACAGGGCCTGGCTGTGGCAGGAACAGGACCGCAGGGCCTGTGCCGGCCGGGTAGGAGGGCTTCCAGGAGCCTGCAGCACCACTGGGCAAGCAGGAGGCCCTTTTCCTGAGCGAAGGTCCAATTAACCACCTCCTTAGACCTAACTTTTCTGACCTTCGAGGGTAACTTAGGGATTCTTGTGATTAAAAAGGAGAGAGCAGAACACACATCCATCCGCTCCACAGGAACGACATTAGACAAGCAAGCGCTTGACTGGGAGCCCCCCAGAGGGACCCCGCCCCAGGACGGAAGCAGGTATGGTGGAGCCAGCTCACACTGCATTAGCGAGAGTAGCTGGGATCATTTAGGAAAGCCTGGGAAACATTCCCAGCTCAAACCAGCAAGTTAAAAGCATCTGTTTTTTCACTGGGGAAAAAAAAGGAAAGTGTGGGAGGGGCTTTTGAGTTCCTGTCACTATCTCTACTGGAAGAGCCCCCCCCCCCCGAAAGGCAGCTCAAATCTACCAGTGACCCCCCATAACTTGCGACCGCCAGCAAGCACCACAGGGCTGTGTGTGGCTCAGCAGGTGCTCCGTGAAATCACCTGTGCCTGCGCTGAGACCCCCTTGAGAGGGGTTCCAGAAAGCTCCAGGCTCGAGAACAGAAACTTCCATGTAGATCGACATTCTTAGGGATTTCTTGAAATGTATGATAGACTCAAAAATCTCATTATTCAGTCAAAGTCTTCAACGCGGAAGTGTCTTTTTACAGGGAACACTCAACTTGGCCCGATTCTCTTGTGCAGCCCAGGGAACGGCCACCTGAAACTCCTGGACTTACTACGGGCTTTGAAGAAACAAGGGTTTCTTAACAGATCACGTAAATGGCTTTTATCTTCAGAGTAACATGCTCCATCAACTACACAGTCAGTTTTACTCAAAGACATACCCCAACCTGATTCTGAGGGAAGACAGCACCCCCCCCCCCCCAATGCGAGTGTGGAAGGAGCCACGGAGGAGCCCGGGGCCTCAGGGTCCCTCCGCCTGGGCACGAGGAAAGCCCAGTCCGAAGCTGTGTGGGCTGTGTGGCGCGCGGCGATGTTGTTTCGGGGGAATTTTGCACGCGCGGGCTCCCAGGTCTGTGTGGAGGTGGCAGAGCCACCTGCACTCCTGGGGCTCTGATTTAATGCAGCAAGTGTTGCAATCACCTCCAGACTCTGCTATAGCAATTTTGTAAACCACGACTTATTGGAGAAGAAATCTAAGGCTATGTAACTACAAGCCAAAGGCAATCTAATAGAAACAATAACAAAAAAAACGAACATTTTATTACTGTGCACTTGCTAAAACTGCTTTGCTTGAACCATCTCCCTTAGTCCTCAGGATGACCCGTGTGGCAGGTCCCAGGGGTGATGGGAAATCTGAGACAGACTCAGAGGGAACTTGCCCAGATTGCTGGGCCAGGGAAAGCTGACAAGTGGCCACAGCTCCGGGCCGCAGGGCCCTGGGACGGCCCTGCCCCTCCCCGCTGCAGGCCCACATTGGTCAGCTGTGCTCACAACCAGCCCCAGTCAGGAGGCACTCCCGAAAGCTACTTTGATTACCCTAAAACTCGATGGATAAAAGTAAATTATCAGTGGTTAAGCATCTGCTTCCCATGTACAAGGTAAGTTATTGGAAAATTAAAAACAGTTTAAGGGGTCTAGGAATGCTAAGAATCCCGTCTACAAGTGCCCTTGCCCTTTCAGTTATATAAGGTCAAGTTTACACAATACATGAAAGAATGCATTTCGGAATTTCCTTCTTAGCAACTTCAAAACGTTTGCTTAGGTATTTCACCTAACAGCTGGGCTGCAGTAGGAACCAGATTTACTTAATAGCAACAGCTGAAATATTTAAAAATAGAATATGCCCCTTATACCTGGCAGAAGGAAAAGGAGAGAGGGCAGCAGAGTTCATCACAAAGACAGTCGGCGCTTTCTCAGAGGAGCCGGCCTCTTTCAGCCGGGGGCAGCCCTGCCCACAGGCAGCAATGAGCATTCCACTGGCTTTCTGGAAGCCAAAGCACTCTAACTGGACTCCCAGTGGCCAAGAAGAAAGGCGTCGCCTTTCAAGGTGCTTGGCCACCATGGGAGGTGGGGTTCAGACTTGAGTATAGGAGAATCACCTGGGGCCCTAGTTAATTTAAATTAAAATTTTGGAGAAACAGCAAAACAAACAAACAACAACAAAAAAAAAACTTTCAGCCCCTTAACCTACGTGTAACTTTGGAAAAGTAATTTCGTTTCTTGGTGCTTGTTTCCTAACCTGTGTCTTCTGCTTTAGTGTCCTTGGGAAAATTAAATGCCCATGACCATAAAGTACTTTGAGGAACGACGGAAGGGCAATGTGGGAAAGTTACCTGTTGCTCTCATGACCATGATTATTACTGTTGTAATGATCAGCAACCCAGTGTGGCTGCTGCCCGACGAACACGCCCTACTTCAAGCAGTAAGTGTGATACATAGTCACTCCCACTACACAAAAACTAGATTCTGGATAAAATAACTCTTTTGAGAGACAGTAATACTTTACAAAGGATGACTTGGTAGAAAATACACTGGTAACTCTAAGCAAGCATTATCTGTCAAAAAGAGCAGAAACAATGTTTCCTTTGCGTTCTGGTGCCCTTCTGCATCAGGACTCATTCCCTCCTGGTACCACCCACCCATAGGCCAACAACTCCCGGTTTTAAATCCCCAGCTCAGTCCCCGCTCTGAGCTCAGGCTCATGTTCCCAGTGGCTGACTCAGCATCCACATCTACTGCCCACACTAAACCCTCATCATCCCCCCCACACCCCGAGGCAGCCCCATCCACATGTCCTGGCTCAATTAATGGCAACTCCACCCGTCCAAACACCCAGGTCAAAAGCCTCAGGGTGCAGCCCGCCGCTGCCTGGTTCACTGCGGCAGTCTTTTGATGGGGCCGCCTGTCCCCGCCTGGCCACCCACCAGGCTCCTCACACAGCCACCACCGTCACCCCGCAGAACACGAGGTGGGTGCTGGCCCTCCTTGGCTCAGAGCCCTGCAGCAGCTCGTTTCCCTCAGAGGCAAAGCCAATGCTTGCCATGACCTCCAGGACCCTCCACGACCAGTGGCTGCCCTCCCCAGGGACTCGCCAACAACGTGGCCTGACTCTCCTCCTCTCTTCTGCCCTCCCGGTTCCCCGGCTGGTCCAGGATGCCCCTGCCACTCTCTCTCCCTGGAATGCCCCTCACCCAGGTCTCTCCATCAAGCGTTTGTGAAAACCACGCCGCCTTCACCACGAGGCCAAGTGACCACCTTACGCACGATCCTAACCCTCTCCCGGCCTGAAACCTGGGTCTGCTGCACTGACCGTGACTTCTGCATTCACTGGCTGCCCTCTCCTCCCCCAGCGTTAGCACAGACCTGCATATATCACAGAGAGGTGTGTCCCAGCACTCAGGACAGTGGCCAGCACCTAGAAGGTCCACACTCAGCATGAGCAAACGAACGAGTGAGTGAGTGAGACAGTGTAATTGTCTTGGGGAGGTCTTCCTTGATCACCCTCTTTAAAGCTGCAGAACCCCCCACCCCAGGAACTCCATCTGTCTTTGCCTGTTCATTTCCCCCACAGCACAATATTGTTTTCTAACATCTTCTAATGTCCTAGATAATTTACAATCAACAAGTTTGATTTAATGAGTATATTTGGAATTCAGCACGCATCAACTGGAGAATACAAATTCTCAAGTACATACTGAACGTTCATTAAAACTGACCACACTAAAAGCAAGTCTCAACAAAATTCAAAGACTCAGTAATTTCTAACTATAATGCAATAAATTAGAAAATAACAGAAAGATTACTGGATGCAGTGTATATAGATAAAATTAATAAAAAGGATTACTTGAAAACCATACTTTCAGAAATTAATAAAACAGTTCTAAATACCTCACTTTTCAAAGAAAAAACCCTCAAAGTTTAAAGAGACTACACATTAAATACTGCACATTAAAACTTACTGGCTGCAGCTACCTTTGTGGTGAGAGTGAAGTGTATGCCCTTAGGTGCTTAGAGCTGCAGGGAGAAAGGCTGAGGGTTCGCGGGCTGGGTATCTCGTCTGAGAGGCCAGAACAAGACTGCCTGGGGAAACCCAGGAAGCAGATGGAGCAGAGGCGGCCTGCAGCGGTGGCCACCGCACGCAGCGTGGCCATGTGGAAGGTAAAGGCGGAGCAAGGGCGAGAGGGAAGGGCCTCCCGTCTCCCTGCCCCACAGCTGCCCCTCCACCACCCCTCCCCTGTGCATGGGGGCCGGGCCCAGGGACACTGGGAGGTGCTCCAGGCCCCTGAGGTTTCGGGGAACATTTGTGGAACCGAGCGCCCCCTTCCCCTCAGGCTGGAGACTGGACGCTGGCCTCCTTCGGCTTCTTTACACCTGAGTCCCCAACCAGGTCAGCCACGGCTCCACAGGACCTGGGGGCGCCTGTGGGAAGCGGGGAGCCTTGGGCTCCAGGCGAGCTCAATGCTCAGAGTTTCGGGAAATGGGAATGTTTCTTAAGGAGGGCACTTTACTCTCCTAGAGGACAGGCTGTTGTGATGACTGGAAGATTCTGCTACTTCACAGTGTGATCCCTGAACACAAAGATCACTTCAGCTTGACTGTAACAGCAAAGCACAGGCACGAACTCACACAAAGCGCCTCTCCACTCTCTGGGCTGAATGCACTTCCAAACACCACTTCAGGGTTTCACAGGCTCTCTCGATACATTTTACCTGTGCACAATAACCTTAAAGTCAGTAAGACAAAACTGGTTAAAAAAAAGAAAAGACAAGAAAAGAAATGGATAAAAACACAAAATCTCTAACTACAGATGAGGCCATGATACAGAGCGTATTTCTCCACAGCATTTCTGGCCCTTGGTGACAGCTGTGATGCATAAACAAAACAAAATCCTGAGTTGGGGGAAAGAGATCCCTTCTTCTGCCCAATAAACGCCTTTCGAATGCCCCATGGAGACGTGAAGGGCAGAGCTCTGTTTTCCACATCGGATGGCAACTGCTGCCCGCCCTCCCCCGAAGATGGATGGACAGCCCATCCGCCCACCTCATCCGCCAGGGCCTTAGGCAGACGTGTGGGCACTTTCAGGAGAGCCCGCGGCACGCTGAGGCATCTCAGAAGCCACCCTGTCTCGTGCCAATAAACGTGTTTTCTCACTGCCCGTGTTCCTCTCTTCAGCTCTGACGGACACTTGCTCTGACTCTCTCGCCTGCAGCCACAAACAACACACAGCTTCTGGGGGGCGCTCCTGGTGATAAACGTGGACGACGCAGCGATCCCATCTCCACCCAGGCTAGGAGACACCTCTATCCCCCTACCCCCCAGCCCTGGGGACGCTGAACCCCGGCTGGACGCGAGGCCGGTGGCGGCAGGGGCAGCAGTCCACGCTGGGCTGGCTGCCGGCCTGTAGGAGGATGGGGTGCGGCATTTCTGGCTAACGATGGCGGGCTGGCCACAGCCACTTGTCCCCTCCAGGATCCTGCCGTATCTGGATTTTAACGAAGACAAAACCACAGAAACAAAACCAAAACCAAGAGAAAACAGGCAGGAGCTACAACTGCAACAGCCCAGTGGTGGAAATCAAAGGAAACGGCATGAAGAACGAGGAATTCTCTTTCCAGCTACAAGTAATCAAGCCGTGGGCCCGTGACGGGGCGCGAGGGGCAGCGTGGACCCACCCTCCAGGGCCTGGGCAGCTGGCAGCCCTGGGCGCCTGCCGAGGTGGAGGCACGAGGCGGCCACAAGCAGGGGACTGAGGGGCTGCTCTCGAGGCCTGCGGGTCTCCTGAGCCCCCTTCACCCACGAAGGGTGTGGCTGCAGACCCCCGAGGTGCCTTTCCTGGAGAGGGCGAGGGCACTGCCCAAGCAGGGACCAGTGGGAGTCGGCGTGCTGGGCTGGACACCCCGGCCTCCTGGCCACGGGGAGGGTGCCACTCAACAGCAGCAGCAGCAGCTCTCCAGCCACAGGAAAACCATGGGCACAGAAGGCTGCCGCAGGCAGCAGAGCACAGGGCCCCACAGAGGGCGTTGCAGGCAAAGGCAGAGAGAACTCTCCTGGGGAGGGCAGGAGGGTCCTGGGGGAGCGCAGGAGGGTCCTAGGGAGGGCAGGAAGGTGCTGGGGGAGGTCAGGAGGGTCCTGGGGGAGGTCAGGAGAGCGCCAGTGGGCGGCACCTGCTCATGCCTCCCACCCCAGGCAGGTCGGAGAGCCTGAGGCAAATCCGGTGCACTTCCCCACGGTCCTTCCTCGGAGCACCTGGGCCCTCCCCTGGGCTCCGCTGGTGGCCAGGCCTCACGTCCAAGGGAAGGGAACATCCAAGGGAAGGGAACGTGGCTCTGCTGCCTGAGCAGCCCACAGAGAGGGGCTCTACCAGGTAGGACCACACAGCCCTCACTGCCCACATCCCTCTCTCCGGAGCTCTGGCTCTCCTCAGTGGATCACTGCCGACTCCTGATGTGGTGAGATGTCAGTAAAAAAGGGAAACACAAGGAAGAAAAAAAGAGAAAGAAGAAAAAAGCAAAGAAATCAAGAAGTGAGCCCAGCAGCGTGTGATGGAGCCCAGCAGACAAAAGGCTCTGTACTCCTCCTTGCCAAGCAGCAGCACCCTCGGCAGCCCTGCCCACACGGGGCCACAGGGCCACGGCCGGTTTCTCCAGTCATAAGGAGCCCCGAGACTGCGGCAGGCGCAGGCAGGTGCTCTGCCAGCACAAGGGCAGCCCACATGCGGGCAAGGCAGACTGTGCACTCTCCTTCTGACGAGCAGGGTGCGGGCTGCGGGCTCCACAGGCTTCCTGGACTCTTGGTGGGGGGCTCAGGGCTTCTCCCACCACCACCCGAGTCACTGATGGCAAGCGACAGAGGGATGGGTAGGGTTAACATGACAGAGGCAGAAACAAGAGCAATGCTTAGCTTCTTTCCGGAAATGCCATCTGGAGGTGCAAGAGCACAAAATGCAACTTTCTCCCATAAAGAATTGTATTTGGCGAATGATCTCTTTCCTATTTTGTGAATTCACCCACAAGTGAGCCCACCAGGCTTGAGAGAGTCGCCGACGTGCCCTTGAATCCTGCAGGGGCCTGGCGTCGGCCAGGCCTGGCCGTGGGGTGGGCCGTGCCGATGGCCACTGCACCTTGCTGAGAGTCGGGGTCCCCTTTGTCTATAAACCTGTGTGCAGGAGATAGAGCATCTGAAACAAGTGGGTGGGTCTCGGAAAGCAATTCCTTTCTAAAAACTCGTAGTGGTGATAAAACTCTGGCCATCCAGGGGACTACGCCGGAGTGCGGCTTCCGCGCCAAGACTATTCTTGGCTATGAAGTAAGGGTGGTGATGCACCTGATTCCCGACAGTGACTCAAGGCATTTCTAACTGGCCCATACATGCGCACAGCAAGCGCGTGGCCACGTGCGTGGAGCTGTGACTGTCCTCAGCCTGACGTCACACAGGCTGCAGACTCCTAGGCACAGTCTTTAAGTCACGTCTGCGCAGACAGCCATCAGGCCAGTTTGCCGGAGGAATGCAGAAAGATTCTCAACACGAGTTTGAACTAAGAAAAGCAAACAGTTGGAAACTGTTTCCCATTTTACAAACAACTGGATTTTACCTTGACGTCTCTATAGTCTATATTTTATTGTTCTTCCAACATTTAAAACATGCAAACAAAAGAAGCTAAGCAGGCCCTATGCAGGCTGATGACAAAGAGTCCCCTAGGCAGGCCCAAGAGCCAGTCTGGGAGCCAGTAGGGAGGAGCTGGCTTCTAAATGACAGTCCCCCTGGCCTGAGGGGAAAAAGTGGTAATTCAGGAGTCCAGGCTGACACCAAACGGAGGAGGACAAAGAGAGCTCACTTCTTCCCACCATCCCTCCCCTGCACCTTAGCAGGGGCCACACTTGCATGCCGGAGGCAGCACTGGTCCTCCACTGCTCCCGCCCGAGAGACAGAAACCCCAGCTGTACCCCAAAAACACAGAAAGGAGCCTGCCGCGTGAAGTGTCACAGCCAAGGTTTTGTTACCTGGGCACCTACTTATAAGGGCAGCGCACAGCATCCCGTGCCGGGGAAGGCAGACTTGCTGCAGCTTTCTCTGCGGTCACGGATGTTCTCATATTTGCATTTGCTTCCAATCTCCCGTCACCGAACCAAGCCAAACCAAGCCAAGCCACAACAACAAAACACACTGCGGAGGCTACATGGTCTCTAGGTGTTGGCTAACCACAAATAGTTTGTGCTGCTAAATTCAAGGGGTGTTAAGAAACTCAATAATCCCAGAGACAGTTTGGTGGTAACTTACCCTTGGGATTTGGGAAACCAGAGTTGAAGGCTATTTTATTATTATTATTATTATTAGTTATTATTATTATTATTATTTTAGAGTTCTCTAGAGTTTTACAGGTTTTCCCCTTCAAGAGTCCAGAATTTTCTTTTAAAAGTGTATTCTTGCTATGGAGCCTTGAAAAGAGGCATTCTTAACTCTGGCAGAAACACATTTCTAGGGCGCACGAAGGGAAGGTGCTCCTTCTCTCCAGCACGACGTTTTTAAAATCAGTCTGCGTCGCCCACTGCGGCAGACAGAGCCTCGCGGCATTTTGAGGCTGCCCTTCTGAGGGCAGAAAGGGGCCCCGTCCCTGAGACCCCTGTCCTCCTCCTGCACAAGGCAGAGGTGTGACAGAGCCAGGGCGTGCCCAGGGCAAAGAGGAGGTGCTCTGAGGGGAAGGCCTCGGCAGGCCACCGAGTGCGCCATGGGTGCTGGAGACACTTGGCCTATCGCCATCAAGTGATGTTTTCCTTCCTCTCGTGGCGTGGAGTTATGCACCCAGGAAAACACACCCTTAATCTTAATCCTTCCCTGTGAGTGTGAACCCACTAGAGAAGGCACTTCGATGAGGCCACTTCGGGTCTCCTGTGGCCCCCAGGGTCGGTCGGGCTTGCCCTGTCATTGGAGCCCTTCTGCATCAGTTCCTCCAGAATATCAGGTGCAGACATGCCCCAGGGCCTTTGCACTGGGCTCTCTCCCCAAATAGCTAGCTGCAGGGATCCTCCCCTCCCTTGACTATTTCATGTCTCTGGCAGATTAAAAAGTGCCCAATAAATATTAAATGATAAATGAATTTAAAAGTGATAATTTAAACAGATTAAGTGGCTACTTAAAAATCCATGCCTCATTTGTACACATCATAGTCTCATCTCCCATCACTTTAAAAAACGAACAGTAAACTTTAGATTCATCAAATGCTAAATAATGAAACACTGGATAGCATAATTCTATCATATCCCATATTTTCTTATCTTGTGACAAAAATAAGACATGCTTCGTCTTCTAACTCCAAACACTACAGAAATAAGTAGCCTGACACGAGTCCCCGCACAGGAGTGGTAAGCCTCCAGATGCCTCTTCTGCATATACTAACATATATTATGGCTTTAATAAGTGAAAGCCATGGTGCTTTATATACTGCTTTGAGCTTGCTTACTTCACCTTATATTGGACATGTTTACATAAAGGCCCTGCAGTCCTTTCAAAGGCTGCAGAGGTTTTTGTTAAAACAGGCCTTAAAACTGGGCCCAGCGTCTCCTGCCAAGGACAGCTTGGCTGTTGGGTCCCATTATATTAGGAAAGTTTGGGGGGAATTCTTGGACTTTCCAAAAATATATCCTACTAAAGCATAAAGCCAGGCCTACACATCTTGAAGGTGATCAGGTGTAGAAAAAAGAACCTAGAACATGCCATGGATACACGAGAATTCCATCTACCAAAGAGGAGTCACTGCTGGTCAGCCAGGAAATACCGACTGCCCCACTGTCCCGTAAAGGTGCTGAGACCACGAGCTGTCCTCAAGGCACGAGGGCAGAGCCTTTCCTCATGCCATCCCCTTGAGTAAATCCCAAACAAAATCTAAAAAGCAGAACTTTAAAACGCTCAGAATGAAATACAGGAAGTATTTTAGGTTTTTAAGCCAGGCTTACTGAGATACTTTACACACAGTGAAATTCACGCTTTGTAGCGTGCACCTCGACGAGTCTGGACACGTGTACACGGAACCGCCACCGCCAGGAAGAGGGGGACAGTCCCAAAGATTCACCGGTGCTCCTGGCAGCGCTGACGTGGTTTCCATCCTATGGTACCTTTTTGGAGACTAACTGTATGACTTTATGAAGGCGTTCTCACTACAAGCACAAAATTTTATGTAAAGGACTAATAAATTTGATTACTTTAAAATTTAAAACTATAACAAAACCAAAACAATTTTAAAATAAAGCAGACAGCATACCTAGAGTGGGGGTGGGGGCAGGGGAACAAGGCATCTCGCTGGAGAAAACATCTGTAATGGTACAACCAGGAGAGTCAGTATATGGAGGTGGTCCCGAATATACCACGAACAGAGGTGCGCCCCAGGAACTGCGCAAGAGACACCCAAGGCACGGCACAAAAGAGCAAACCCAGGAGGCAAGAGGCAGCTCCTCCACCTGGCGGAGGTGCGCCCCGCCTGTCCTCCCCAAATGAGCTCAAGCTCACGGGCGCGGGGGGAGGCTCTGCTCTCCCACGCTTCCCTCTCGGAGACAAATCCACCCCAGGTGGTGGCGTGCCTTACGTGAGGCAGACATTTGGGCGCACCTCCGCCAGGTGGAGGAGCTGGTGGAGGTCAGGTAGCAGGGCCACTGGGCGCTGGCCCTGAGCCCAGACTGCCCCCACTGCCTGGTTCGTGATAAGGCTGCCATCTTTGGATTCCATCTGCCTCACTCTTTGCTGTTACTCTTTGCTTATAATATGCTTTATTTTACAAACTGCTCATAACTGGGTAAGAAACAAGGATTTTGTTCATTGGAGCCCCCTGGACACCTGGCTGCTTAACAGGGAAAGGCAGATTCAAACTAGAATTGGACACCACTCATACTGGAGAGGCCGGGAACATTTTCTATAAGACTGTATCATCAAAAGCTGGCCACGACGTGGGGAAAAAAGAATTGCTGGTCATAGTACAACTAATGCTGCCTCTTTTGAAAACCATTCCGTGACCGCTGGTAGTGCTGAAGACATGCATTTTTTTTTTTTTTTAACCAAAATTTAATTTCTAGATACCCACCCTAGAAAAACTCTCATTAGAAAAAAATGTACAATAGAAAAAAAAAAAAAAAAAAAAAAACATTACTGCAGCTCAGTAACTTTTATGTGTCTCAGTTGGGGAAAAGAATAAATACTTTGTGGTTTATTCATAGAGAAATACTATATAACACAACATGAATTTAGAACTACACATATCAACATGAATAAATCTCCAAAAAAAAATGTTAACTATAAAAGCTGGTTACAAAAGAATATGTTCTGCCTGATGGCATGAATAAATTTAAAACCACCAAACAATGCTTTATATAAAAGATAACAGATACTTGAGGACTGATAGTATGAAAAATGCGCGGGGGTTATATAAAATGGACTATGGCAGGTTGCGTTATGTCCCAAGAAATGACACACCCACAATCTTAATTCACATTCCTGGGGATGTGACCCCATTGTCAAGGACCGTCTGAAGATGCTCTTTTTAGTTAAGGTGTGGCCAAGTGATCAGGCTGGGGCTGAATCCTATTACTGGAAGCGTCTAGAGAGAGCGCCACGGGGAGGAGCTAAAAACAGGAAATGGGAATGGGACCTCGCCAAGTGACAGGAAAGCCACGGAACCCAAGGGTGGCTGGCCAGCCAGAGCACTGCCGACCCCGGGAGGAAGCCTGTCCCCAGCCTCTGAAACCATGAGACAATAAATTCCCACTGTGTAAGCCAATCCACTGCAAAGTATTTGTCCCAGCAGCCTGGAAACTAACACAGTAGTAACAACTTTGACTTCGGGATAATGACAACTTCTGAGAAGGGAGAATGGGCAGAGCTTCATCCATTTCTCTAAAAAAAAAAACCAGAGAAATATGACGCTAATATGGAATAATATTAACAGAGCCCATGTTATATCTTAGTGGTATGAACATGGTTTTGTGTGTTCTTTTATGATAGAAATATTTTAGAATCAATATTTTTAAAGCAAGGAAGAAAATACAAAAAGACTTGTTTACATATAAATAATTACGGGGGAAGTTGAAGAAATCAGAATTAATCCTGAACAAATAGCATTTTGGCTCTTTCCTTGTACAATAACAGACTTTACCAACAAAAGTGAGATTCTTACATAAATTGTCTAAAGTCTCGATTTGAGATGGCAAACAAATAAAAGGTATGAATGGTGGTTTTTTTTAAAGTATGAATTTCTAAGGACTAAGTGTATTTCAAAAGAACCATAATCAGAAAAACAACTGCACTGAGTACTCTGCCATTCATGACAAGAGATGGCCAGGAAATAACAAGAATGACAGCGAAGAAAGCAGTCTGCGCACTTTAACTGCGCAAGGAAAGCTTTTGTGTTCAAAAGAAGCAAGTTCCCATGGTGAATGTTGGAATAATCCCTGCAAATTATATATATCAGCTTGTTTTCCTACCACTAAGAGTCAAAAGACTGCTTAAGATTAAGTTCAATTGTTAGAAAATGTGCAATGGAAAACTGGGATTGACGTAAAAATACATGTGAAAATGTTTCTACTCCAATATCATAAAAATGTGGCTTTGCAGAAATTTTTGTATTAGTTTTCAAATTTTTATATAACCTGAGATTGCTATTTCTCTGTAGAATGTGTGTTTAGGGTGGGGTAAAATGACCAAGACGGAGTTTTAAAGACCCCTTTCCCTTAGCAGCTTCCCGCACACACCCCAGCAGTGCGGAATTCAAGGCCGCCATGTCTGTGGACTGCCCCCTCTGTGCAGGGCTCTTGGGCACTCTACCCTGCACTGTACAGTGTGGCAGCCAAGGCTGCGAAAACATGCCCCGACGCCAGGAAGCCCGGCAACATCCTTCTACGTTGACCAGTGGGAACCTGGTTACGAGCAAGCTAGATGACTGGCTTCAATTTCATGGAAGCCAGACAGACCTCAAACCAATTCTCTTCCCAAGGACCATCTCTCAAAAGGGGTGGCTTTCCCCAAAGGAAGAAAATGGGTGCACTGGACGGGAAGGAGTGCCCGCGCTCGAGCTAGCACTGTGCGCTAACTGCACGCTGTCTTCAGCACAGGACGCCGGGACAGTAAGAGGCATGGACTGACAGCCATCTATGTGCCCTTCCTGAGACTCCTGCGGGGAAGGAATGGGGGAGAACAAGCCTGGGAGCTCTGGGGCCCCTGCCCGAGATGACACAGCAGGGGTCCAGATGTGCCCCGCCCGACACTTAAGTCCACTAAGACGCGAGTCCCATCAAGTCCCCACAGGCAGGGTGGCCTTCCCAAGTCAGAGGATGAATCTGAATCCACCCTTTTCCTGGCTCACCTATTTCCCGTCCTTCCGCAGCCCACAGCATGTTGGGCTAGCTGGGAAATGTCCCTAGCCAGGGTCACACGTGGGCCAGCACCAGGAAACACTCTCCCAATGCCTGAGCTGCACAAGCAGTCAGTGCCTAAACAAAAATAACACTGTAAAGCAAACTCAGGAGAAAGCAAACCAAAACCATTTACTTTACATGAGACTAAATTAAAAAATTGAGCATCTCCTTCATACACTACTTAAAAGCTCCCCCATCTCTCTCCCCTCCAGGCACAGCCCAGTGCCCAAGCATCCTCAGGGTAAAAGGGAAATTGCTGGACAGGTAGGGATTGAGCCTGCAGAAGAGGTGTGAAAACGGAAGGCCATAAATGAGCGCTGTGTGCCTCCCCTGCAGGAGGCCAGAGCTTCTGGGAGCATTGCAAACAACCCAGCCTGGGGTCTGGGGATATGCCAGCAACGCGCCTTGGCAGACCTCTGAGAATCACTATGTGAAGAAAGAAATCTCCTCCAAGAGGCCAGCTTTGCTCCATGCTTGCTTCTTTTTAAAGGAGCCTGGGGAGGCGAAGAGAGTGTGGTGGTCCAAGGGGCCATGCTAGAGGCCAGGACAGAGGCCGCTGTGACCCCCAGGCCTGCTGGAGGGGCTTGCGAGGGCTCGCAGGGTGGGCAGCAAACACCATGGAGACTGGAGACTGCAGGCCGAGGCCTCAGGCCACGGCAGAGCAAGCTGCCAACAGGGCTGCCCTCCAGGTGCCGGCTGACCAGGGCAGTGAGAACAGGTCCCCTCCCCAGAGGCCTCCGGGAGAGGTCAGTGCTTCTCTCAGTAAGACCGAGCAGCCTGTGAAGAATGACAGTCCTGTCCTGGGAGGAAACTCTGGGTGGGCGACACTATGTGGACACAAGACACTTTACGAAAAAGTAAAGGGGAAAGAAAAGTTTCCATGGTCATATAGATTTAAGCAATGTGAAAACACTGCATAAAGTAGAACATTTAGAAATATTACCTAGGGAATATACACACTTAGAAATAGTGTACAAAAAACTCAATGAAAGATTTATAACCACAGTTGATTTTTGAAAATTAAAGAATTGGAAGGAGCCTGGAAGACAGCCAACCCATTTACTCCGTTAACCACGGAAATCCAGAGGCCCGTGGGCGAAGCAGGCTCCCCTATGCTCCTGTAGCTGCCACCAGCCCAGCCACAGCTCAGAACGTGGTGCCACAGGCCCTCATGTAGATTGGGGCCTGGTGTTGTGCCTGAAACAGGCCGTGGGTGCCGCTGGGAAGAGTGCAGCCTCTAGAGTGCAGCCTCTAGAGCGCCCAAAAGAAATTATTGGCATTTCTCGGCCATTTGCACTTTGCTCCAGGAACAGAGCACCTGAATTCGCTGAATCTGATAACCCACAGCCTCCCCCTTTCTCTCCACACCTCCCCAAAAAAGCAGGCCTTGGAAACAGCACTCATGCTCAGTCCAGCGCCAGACAGGGCAGGAGGGCAGACTTACCCGCGCTCGACATGTGGTTCACGCGGGCGGGATTCAGCAGCTCCACTGGCTGGTCTCGGCCAGAAAGTCCATCTGGAGAACAGCAAAAGGATTTGGTTTCAGGAACTGCTTGCATTTCATCGAAAATCTAGAGTCTACAAAGAGCAACTCTTAGCAAACAATGGAAATGCATATTATGTCCTCTCTGTTTTGACAGGAGGACAGTTTTTAACTCCATCATGAATTACTGGCCAAATCAGAAAACAGAAGGCCCTCTGCAGAAAAGTCAACATGGTCTCGAGTTGAGAAAGAGCAGACGTAAATTTCTAGAAGGGCATCCGGCTTGGCTATTTTGGTTTGCTTCTGTCTCGTGGCCACACTGCAGCCCCAGCATGCCAGCTCTTCTGCAGAGACCACGAGCTTCAAGGAGATAAAGGCACGACCCCGGCCACCTGGCCTGGGTGCGCCCTGTGGAGTGTGCTCAAGGGGCAGCCAAGGAAAAGCACCAAGCATTCAGGACAGTCACGACACACCGCCAGAAAAATGCTCCACCAGACGCTTATGATTTAAGAATCATTTCTTTTAAAGCCACTTTTAGACGGTATCCAGAAACTGTTTCCCTCTATCTGTTCTGACCAACTCCAGAGATGAAACTGGAACCCACCCACCGCCTAAACCTGGCACGGTTGGCTTAGACTGCTTGTCTTTGCTCTTGCTAATGGAAAGGAAAGAAAACTTTGGCAAAACTTCCAAGAATCACACTCTTCTTTTAAAATTAGCCTCAGACAAATGATGTAAGGGCTTGCAGCAGCATGTCTATCAGGATATGCTTCTGCCACTGAGCTCATCCCCACTGCTAACTCAAGGAGGACAGCAACAGGTTCACAGGGCACTCAAGCATGGCAAAAACAAACAGCCTCAGGTCCAGTGACTAGTGGAACCTCCCTTATTCCACAATTCTGTAATACCCAGGAGAGCCTTCAAACTGAGCGTTACACCTCCTGAAGGCTGTTCAAATTCCAAGAAGAAAACCAGTCGCTCCAACGCCGTTCAAAAGCCGGCTCTGGAAATTTGGACCACCCCAGGAAGTGATGGGGAATGCAGGCCAGCCGGCCAGGCACTGCCCTCGTGGCCCTGGGTAAGTGCCGTGCGTCCACGGGAGGGGACAGGCCGCCTGGGCTGAACGCCTGCCTCAAGGGCTCACGTGTACTCTCCAGAGGGCCTCACGCTGCCACCGGCCATGTCTCTGCTCCTGCAAGCCCTCACCCCCTGGATCCTGGCCCCTGTGGGGCATCAAAACACAGCTATAAGGAAGACATGAGGCCTGCCAGGGGCGCTAAGAGAATCGCGGAGGCAGGAAAGGAGTGGTGAGTTCTGTTTTATACTTTGGAAGGAGTCAGCAGACCACAGAAACAACCCAAGGGTGTTGAGCGGGGGGCTTCTCAAGGACTAGGACCACCAGCACACTCAGCCTGGAAGCCGAATGGTAGCATCTGTGCCACGTGTCCTGCGGGGACTTGCACTGTTACTCAGAAAGAGACCTTACGTCGGTGGTGGAAAACTTCATACACCATTTGTTCCTGACATACATAAACAGATAAATAAAAGCTTCTTTTACAGAACTTGAAAAAACAGTGAAAAGAATATGCATATTTTTAAAAGTTCAAATCTCACTGTAAACTCTTTCAAAAACACCCAAAGCCACTTCTGAAAAATCCCGATCAATCTGTGGTTCTCTGGAAGGGGTCAGGCATGAGGTGCCAGGAAGACTGGGGTCCTGAGCAAGGATGGAGTGTCCTTTTGGGACCCCACTAGCCAGTGTGGGTCACCCCGCCCTTGCACCGGCACCTCCTGATGCAAAAGTGTGAGAACCAGAGGCGGTTGGAAGCTCAGACTCCCGGGCCAGTCAGTGGACACAGGGGCCAGCAGTGTTCCTGACCCCAGCACCCTCTCCTCAAGTTTGGCACCGAACTGCTTATGTCTGCTCCAAGCTCTGAGGGTCGATTACTCCAAAGCCATACTGCATAAATGCTACCTCACTACACCTTACTTTCATCCAAGCTAACGCTGGAAGATGCACCAGAACACAGCATCCTTAATTCAACCCCGAAGTCACAGGTCTGTGCTATCAGTGCATCCAAAAGCAACGCCCATGTGTTTTAAATCAATGCATGGCATGGTTGTGTCTGGCCTCATGCACAAAATTCCTGAGCACTGGACTGGTACAGGGACCACTTAGTCTTCAGGAAAAAAATCGCTATTACGTAGGCACTAGCTGGCTCTCTAGAAAGCACTGTAGTCTGATAAGAGTCTGGTACATTCTACATGCAAACAAGCCATGAAGCAGAACACAGCACATCGCCTTCGGAGGCTGGGAAGCTGCTCGTTCTCGCTGCACAGAGGGGGACTAGCTGGCATCGTTGTAACCTGGCATCCAAACCCCCAAACGCTGCCATTTTCACACCCTGATGGAATGATGGCAGACGGAGAACTACTGGGAGTGAACCCCGTCTTGCCTCAGCATTGGCTAATATTAAGCACCTGCCTCTCAATCGAAGACCACCTAGTGAGAACACCTGGACAGAGCAAGCGCGTATCTAATCGGCGTCAGCACCAGCCTCCTTGCTGGAGGCACTGCTGCGGTGTGGCATGCCAGGACGGTGACTCTGGGCTCCTGTCTCCACTCACACTCAAGAAGCGTGTCATCATCACGAGAGGAGGGTTCAAGGCAAGGACCGCAGGCGAGAGGCCCACAAACAAGAGGTGCTGCAGGCAGGCCCCACTCTCTCCACCCCCAAGACATACCTCCGCAGCGCCCAGGGTGGCGGGAGCCTCTCTGACTGGAAGCCCAAGGGACAGAGGCACGGACAGGCGAACGGATCCCCCGGCTCACAAACAAGCGCCCGACGCTCGCAGCACCGGCTCCCGCGTCCTGCTGTCACCCGGCCCACCCGAGGGTGCCGAGGCTGTGAGTCCTGGACACGAGTCCCCATGCCCAGTGCCAGTGGCCCGGCCCCGGGCAGGCACTGAAGGAACACCCTTCACGCGGTGAGGACCAGGCGCCGAGGCATGGGAGTGCAAACATGCTCGGGGCCCACCTCCCGCCTCCAGTTTAAAAAAAGAAAGACGCACTAACTCGTGTCCTAGCTCCAAGCGGGGCCCTGCATTGCTTTAGCGAAAGAAAGTCTGCCATGCTGACTCAAGTGGGGTGGCACCGTCTAGCTGCCTAACAGGGTGCAGGCGTGGCAGCAAATCCCACCGTGGGGCTTAGGAGTCCAACTCTACACACCAACAGCCACAACAGAGACCTCAGGATGTGGCGCCGGATAAAAGCCCTGGCTGCCAGAGCAAAGCAAGCAACACAGCGAGGCTGCGTTATACGGCGTGCAGATTACAAAGGGTGGGAAAAGGCAGCTCTGGAGCACAGACCAAAATGCACTGATGCCGGGGACCACTTAGTCCGTGGGGCCAAGAACGCCCTTCACCAGGAAGAGATGGATAAGGCCACGTGGAAGGCACGGCCTCAGTGCCACGGAGACAACCTCGCCCGCGAGCGCTGCCAGAACAGCTTCTTCACGCTCTATTTGTTCAGGTACCTTCTTCCAGAGCGAGTCAAAAGGAAATGAGTAACGAGAAGAGCGATTTCCACATTTACCTGCCTCTGCTGAAATTCCTAAGAGGTAGAAAAAGCCATGGGAAGAACCTAAACATTTCCAAGCAAGAAAACAATTCAGACGGGACTCAAAGTTCCACCTCCTCGTGGAAACACCGCGGCAAGCAGGTTTTCTCCCGCCTCCACCTCCGCTGGAGAACCCGTCTCTGGAGCCCCGCTGGACAGGCCTGCGGTACTGCGTGCACTGTGGCGGCGTGGTAATTAGCTGCGGGAGCGGAAGACGACGCGTCCGGGAGAGGAGCTGGAGAGGTGCACCCAGGGCCTGGTACCGTGCCCCCAGAGGACAGTAACCTCCCACGGTGGCTGGCTGAAGACGCTGCGCGGAAGTGCGGGAGCAGGCGGCTCAGGGCTCCAGGAGTCAGCTTAAAAATAACAATTAGCTATAACCAAGCCTCTCCCTACTGCAGAAGAGGGGCTCAAGAAAGACTCGACAGGCAGGTTGCAGGGGTAGGAAGAGGGAGCGGCAGCTCAGGGAGGAGCCGTTTCGGAAGCAGGAGGTGAGGGTGCCAGTCGTGGCAGCACCACGTTGTGGACATGGCTACTTCCACTGAATTGTACACCTGAGCGTGGTTAAAAGGGGCGCTTTTATGCTCTGTATCAGTTACTACAATCAAAAGATTAAACTTTTTAAAAACTTTAAAAAAGGAAAGACAAGCTGACAGCTTTGGGCTGGCATGCTGGGCTTCACAAGTCCGCCTTGTACAAGTCACAGGTCGGTTTTCTAACCAGACCGTGGCCTTTGGAGCCCAAGGGACCTAACTTCCAACGCAGCTGCCTAAGCCCCCATTGCACACAGGAAGGGAGGGCGCCAGGGTCCAGGCCGCGGGCCCGAGCTCAGAGTGCTCCCCTCGGGAGGCAGATCCCAGGCCTTTCTGGACCAGACCAGGTGCAATCTGAAACTGGACCTTGGGTGAACGTGTTCCACTCAGGGCTTCCAATCAGACACCAAATTCTCAATCCACAGGTATTTTCTCTAATCAGGATTAAGAAAGGAAGGAAGGAAGGGGGAGAGGAAAGAAGGGAGGCAAAGAAGAGAAAACAATTAAAATCGTACTGCAGATACAATTCATGTCCTCACTAACTTTCCAGGTCTAACTTGCCAAATTCTAGAGAACCGAAAAGAGCCCACAGGTTCTCTATAGCATTCCACTGCAGCCCCAGGGGTCCCCAGGCACCACTGGGCCACTCCAAGGCTCTCCCCCAAAGGTGCCTCGTGCCAGCCACAGCACAGGGAGCCAGCTGTGCTGCACTGCACTGCACCCTAAGTGTTTTCTATGGCACCCAGCATAGAATCAACAGGGTACTGGGATAAACACAGAAAGCTTCAGCCTCTGAATTAAAAGGTCCAACTCCTTCCCCGATTTACATAGTTAAAGAGGATCTCTTGTGTATATCCATTGCAGGTGATGTGCCACACTAATGAAAGATGTTTATGTGGGATGTTATGGGAGGTGTGGGAGGTGGGGAACGTGGGAATCCCTGTAATTTTTGTGTAACATTTATGTAATCTAAGCATTTTTTAAAATACATATAAAAAAATAACATTTATGTAAGCAAATGCACATATATGCATATATATTTATATATCATTTTACAAATATTGGTTTGCATTGTGAAAATTTTGATTTTTACGCACAATAAAAAATTTAAAAAAAAAGAGGATCTCTGCCAAACAAGAAGTTATACTTCTTGGGACAATAAAGTTAGTGCCTGAAAAATCTCACAGGTAGGTTTCCTAATGAGAGAGGAAAGAGGAGGGAAGGGGAAGCGGGGAGAGAAGAGTGAGGTGGGAGGGAATGAGGGAAGAAAGGGGAGCTCCTTAGGCCTTAATTTGCCTTTCCCAGATAACACTGAGAGTCTTCTCACATGTTTACAGCCTATTCAATTTCAACCTTTTTTTTTTTTTCTTCAATTCGGTTGTTCCATTTTACTTACTGATTCCAAGGAATTTTAGAAATATTCTGGCCAATTATCCTCTGTCAATTACAAAACTGTGGCTTATCTTTCTTTGAGGTCACATTTATTATTAACCTTTCCTTTTAAGCCTTATGTTTTTTTTGACTGGTTTATGAACTCCTTCCCAAACTGAAGGCTGCCAAGATATTCTACCACACCGCCATCTACAAGTTCTGTAATTTTTCTTTCCCTTTTATACGTAAATCTTTAATATATACGTATGGTCTGAGGTAGGGCCCAATTCTGTTCTTCCCCTGAAAACAGCCGATTGCCCCAGCACCATGGCTGAGAAGTCCTAACTTTCTCTGCTGGGCAATACACATTCGGCTGTAAACCAAGTCGCTTGGCCACTGCGCCTTCCCCTCTGTGACTTCACAACAGGTTCCGGCACCTGGCAAGGGAAGTCGCCCTTCCTTCTCCAGAACCACCTTGGTCTTATTGGCCCTTGCGGGGCCGCGTACGTTTTAGAATCTGCTTATTGGGTTCCACCAAAATACACACGCACTGACGACACTGACGTTTGGGCGTGGGCAGCCTCAAGAAGAGCGAGTCTTCCACCCGTGAGCATGGAGTGTCACGTCACGGAATCTCCCTCAGAAACGTTTTCGTTTTCAGCGGAGAGGTCTTGAACGTCTTTAGGTAGATTTAGTCCTAGGTATCTGATATCTTAATTAAAATACTGCAAATGACATTTTAAAATTTCAACTTGTTTGCTGTTATATAGAAATCCAGTTAATGTTTTATTATATTGAATCTGCATCCTACAATCTTGCTCATATTCACTTTAATCATTTACCTGAAATTATTTTGAATTTTCTATCTACATAATCAGATCACCTATGAATAATGACAGTTTTGCTTTGTCCTTTCCAAGTGTTGTGTGTTTTTATTTCTTCTACTTGCTTTATTACATGGGCCAGAACCTGCAGTACATTGTTGGATACAAATAGTGATAGCGCACTTGGTCTCGTTTCTGATCTTACTGGGAATGTTTTCAATGTTTCACCAGGAAATATGATGTTTACTGCGGGTTTTTGATAAGTAACTTTATCAGGTCAAGGAAATTCCCTTCTGCTCCTAGGTTTGTCATGATATATTTTTAATCTTACATGTGTGCTCAGTTTCACTAAGCTTTCCTATACCAATTTGCTTTAGTAAATATTTCTCTTTCATCTATTAATATGTGAGGTTCACATATCCATTTTCTAACCTTAAACCACCTTTGCACGTCATTCTTCAGTACACCGAAGCGCCTGCTCTGACACTGGAAGGTTCACGGCGTCCACAAACTACTCGGACTCTCCCCCCAGCAGCTCCCAAATGTGAGCTCAGCCCCCCAGAGGCATCTCAAACTGGGCCTGCCCCGAGTGGGACCTGTACCCCTGCTCTCGGCCTCCCTCCACTCCCTCCTTTGCTGAATGGCTCACCCCTCCCCCTGAGATCGCCCCAGGTCCTCCCTCCCTGACAGGCTCCACACCCAGGCACACCCCAGGACACTCAATAAGCTGGTGTCAACCGGACACACACTTTCCTGTCGGAGTTTTGCTAACAGACTCAAGAAGCGTAAGAATCCATTAATTTTGTTTTCCTCACCATGCAAGTTACTGGAAAAATACCAACATTCTATAATAAAGCTTGTATCTGCCCATTAATACGAATTAAATTTTAATGAATTCCTCAGGCATGTCCAAGACAGTTTATGTGTGTTTATTACCGAAAATGAAAATGGAGGAAATATCTTTCCTTCTCAGCAATATTTTTTCCTTAAGATAATCAGGCAGACTTTTAAAATGTCAAGGATAACCTATGAAGCATTCTTGTTGCCCTCTCCCTAAAAATCAAATCTAGCTCTAGTTACCAGTTTATAGGAACTATGGATTTAAAGGAACATGTTCATTTGACACCATGAGGCTACAATCTGCCAAGTCTTGAAGAGAAAACTCACAGGACAAATGACCTGGCTTCTTCATGGCATGGGGGGAAGGAGGACCAACTGCTGTGGATTAAAGAGACTCCAGGTCTGGGTCCTGATTTGAACAAACAGTTGTTAGGACAGGAAGAAATTCAATAGCTTGGGTACATGATGACATTTAGGAATTATGATCCATTTTGTTGAGTGTGATGATGGGATTGTATCTGCTGGAAATACAGCCTGAACATTGATGGGAAAATGTCAGAGCATCTGGGACTTGCTTTAAATTCTCCAAAAAGTAAAGGTGGGGGAAGAGACCACTGCTGTGGGAGGGTGGGAAAGCTCAGGGTTGTTTGGGGGTAGGTGGTAGGTACCAGGCTCTCTTCTTTTGATGTGTGTGAAATGCTTCATAACAGAAGTTTTCAAAAGCTGTCAAGAATAAAGATAAGCCCTCACTTTCTACTAGATATCATTTCTTCCCGGTTAATATCGACTGGAGAACCTAACCAACTTGTCCTTTCACTACTAGTCCTCGGCAGCCACTGGCTTCTGCTCAAGCAGCCACTCTCTCCAACGACTCGGCATCAGAGGCGGCGACAACGATGGAGTACCCACCAGGCCACCCAGCACTAGCCGGGCCCTCCTGGCAGACCAAGCGCGCGTCCGTGCTGCTGGGCCGTGGAGACCCGGGTGGCGTTGCATGACCAGCAAGCCTGCATTTCTAGAACCTATGGCTGACTCATGTCAGAGAGGACAAAGGGAGAGTACAAGTGCTCAAGCGCAGACTGGAGACGCAGCACAGAAACCCCGAGGCTCAGTGAAGGGAGGCAGGGTCCCCAGAGACCTGACCTCAAGAGGGAGGTGAACGGCCAATACTTAGGAATTTTCTTTGGGAAAATTTAAAAGTAGGAAAATGCCACCTCGCCCACACCTATTTGAGATACAATCCACAAAACCAGAATGCTTTGGTAATGAGGAAACAACATGCCGTGAGGCTCTGACCACAGACCACAAGAAGGACTGCTCTGGACGACGCAGTGTGCTCACACGCGGACTGGAAGTACTCCCGGCCCGGCCCGGCCCCCGAGGCTCCTGGCACTGAGCACAGAGCAGGCACGTCACAGGGGCATGTCGTGGGGGCTCTGCAATGCTGAATGAGCTAGCGAGTGGGCAACGGCGGGGACACAAGGGGGTGACTAAAAGGAAACGATTCAGAGTCAAAGCACTGGTGTTCTCCAGATCAGACAAAGCGGGGGTCTGTTCTTCCCTGGCTGAGGGAGGCAGCTGCTGCCTGGAGGGAGCGTCTCTGCGGTTCTCCAGGGACTGTTCCCGACACTCCCCTCTCCTAGTAAGACAACGGCCAGGTGGACAGCTCGCAGCTGGGCCCTGCTCCACGTGAAGAAACGCTGTGCAAAGAAGCGGAAAGCAGCCCTCATCTCTGCCCCCGAGGACGCCCGCCTGCCCTGGGGACAGGACAGAACCAGGGGAGTCATTTTCAAAGCTGTTTTGTAGAGGGCTGGCGGCATAGGAGGGGATATAGCCTCTGCTAGAGAATGTGTACATATCTCTGAGTCTGTGTAAGAAATAAAATACAACAGAAGGTAAATAGGAACATTCCAGAAGAACACACAAAATAAATCTTTCAGTATCTTGATGGCTAAATAGTTTTCCGTATAGGTCCCCTTTGATTACATTAGTAGCCACGGAAAGCAATATAGTTATGGACGAAGATGGAAAGATGTTAGTAAATAACCACCCCTTTTTCCTTGCTGCTCAGAACCAACCTGCAAGTTTGTGAAAACTCTGTTTTATCTGCCACTCTTATTTTTCTGCAGGCATCCTAGTTCCTGAACTAAAGCCTCTGACGTGGCCACGCCATCTAATGAACAAAAAGCCCGGCTGGATTCAGGCCTTCACCCACGAGGCACAGGCGGGAGTGGGAGGGGGCCGTGTCCTGGAGGCCTCACAGCCCGCTGGACTCGGGGTGCAGATAAGTCTGGCTTTGGCCCCACTTGTAGCTTCGTTATAATTAAACCCTGGGGCTCAATTCCCCATCTAAGTGATGATGGAGATAGACGGAAGTAAATAAAATCTCCTACCTAAAGAATGGGGGGCCAAGTACGCAGTCCCCACGTGAGGCTGTCCGTGCCTCCGCTGCACCCACACTTCAGTGATGAGGCCACGGCCACACAGGACACCACGCCAGGGTGTCTGAGCAAGGCAAAAGCTCCTGCCAAAAACGTGAATCAGCCTTCAAAACCACTCCAAAGACAAGCCATCCCCCAACCCACCTGTCCCAATGCTGAGTTCTAAAAATCAGCTCAAAGGTGTTTGTGGTGCTGTGACAGGAAGCTCAAAAATAGTGCATGTTAGGCAGCTCATGAGAAATGAGCCACTAATTCATAACAATAAACCAAAAATGTCCATCTGCAAAGAGTCTGCATGTGGCTGGAAGGCTTTCAGACAGGCAGATGGGGAGCAGGGCCCGGGGCCTCCTGACCCAGCCCTCCACCGACCCAGCCATCGGCGCAGGTCTTCTTCTCGGCACAGGAAGAGGCTTCTCTGCCCTCCCAACTTTCAGGCAACGCTCCAGGCGCCACCTGTGGTCGGCTGCCAGCGAGGAGGAGGGGGCCGCCGGCCGTGGCTGACCTAGCGCCCAGCAGGCCCAAGCAGCGCACTCCCCGCGCCACGCACAGACTTGTGGAAAGAACGTGCACAAGACGCACACAAGCAGTGCCCACGCTTACTTCAACCAGCTGCTGCCTCACCTGGTTTTCATTTTCCTCGCACCGCCAGCGGCGCACTCCCTCGCTGTGCGCGGCCTTTCTTTCAGTCCCCATCGAGGGCAGGGCCGTGGCTGTGCGGTCGCTTGCCCAGTGCACACCCTTCCCATGGCGAAGCTGAGGGGACGCATGGAGCATTCCCACAGGTCTCCTTATCACACATAGGTGCCTTCTGGTTGAGGAAAGCCACTGTTTAATTTCATTTACTCAATAACTATTTCTCAGGCACCAAGTAGGCTCTAGGCATCTATCAGTGCCGGGAATCCCAAGTGGACAAAGGCACCATGTCCACCCTCCAAGGCCACAGCCCACGGAGGGGACACACAGCCTCAAGACCCCAGCCTTAACCCCAGAGATGGCACCAAGGCACCCCTGGCGTCCTCGCCAGAGCCGGCGGGGAACGTATGAGGAACCTGTGGTCTGGGCGGATCTCCAGAAACCAGTGTCACGAGGTGCCCCAGAGGCCTTCCCACCCCACCCCCAACAGGCTGCTTGGTGCCCTGCCTGCCCAGTCCTGCCAGGGAGGGACGGTCTCCCTGCCCCCAGGCTTCAGCGGGCAGCGCCTCTGCGGCACAGCTAGGGCTGTGCTCTCCCTGCAGCCCGACGCCCACTTCCCAGCCTTACGCTCACCACTGAGTCCCCTCGATATGCCCTCGCCAGGTGTAAATGTGCTCCCAAGGTACCTGCATCACCATTTAACTCAAGAACAGCACGCACGCATGCTTCTTCCACCCAAGCCAGCGCTCCAGGGTCCTCAGAAAAGCTGGCACACGATCTGGAGAAATGCCTGTTGTGCATCTGTTACAAACAATATGGATATACGCTACAAGTCACAACTTCCCCCAAATCTAGATTAACTGAACCTTATCATTATTCCTTTTATGACTGTTTTTATACCACAACTTCAGTTTCTAAAAATACAGCGAATACCCTGTAGAGTGTTCTATTTTAATCTTCTAAAAATAGAGCCGTCAGCAGCAGAAGCAGTTGCTGTGAGATGTTAACTGTGCTTCATGCCGTTGGCAGGACAGGGATGTTTGCCCTTCTAGACTCTTGAACGGTGGTCTCTTCCCGAGTGCGGGGGTCCCGGGCATTGGGAGCAGTGGCCTCGAGGCTCTGGTCATGAGCTCAGGGGACTGAGCACCCGGCTTCTAAGCCCAGATGCTCCCTGGAGCACCCCTCACCTCACACACACGACCTAACCAGCTGGGCCTTGATTTCCACATCTATAAAACGCGTAGAATCGCTGTCCACTTCCCAGGGCTAAGAGGATCCAGCTGCCCCCCACAGAAGTTGCCGGCGACACAGGGCACGGGGCAGGGGCTCACACACAGCACTGCCATGGCCACGGGAGGCCAAGCTGGGAAGCACTTCGTCCGCCTCGCATTGCGTGGTCAGCGTGGCTGCCAGGAGTATATCTCAGTATTGAGCAGAAAGTTAAAGAAGAGGGAGCTCAATGGGCACAAGGGAAAGAGAGAACAATGAGGAAGCTTCCACCCCCAGGAGCTCTGGAAATTGCTTCTCACCAGTGGCGGACGGGGCTGCCTCAGTCGATCCCCAGAGGATTCGATCTCATCTTTTTCACCAAACTAGAGAGCAGCAGACTATACCCTACTGATCCATTTGCTAAAAATGTGGTTTTCTGAAACGGCCTTCTCTCATTTCTGATAGTTTCGTCACTATGCGAATAAGAATATTAAAAATTATAGACTAAAATCCCTATTTCTTCTAAACCATGTTCTGCTTTTTGTAATGGAGTTAGGTTTTCATTCTTAGTAAGTTTTCATTCTTAGTAGTAATCAAACCATTCCTCCCCTCCCAGCCCACGCATGCACACGCAAGCCCACGCCCCTCACTGCCCAGGCTCTTCTCTCAAGCACGCCACCAGCTAAGGCTCCCTTCCTCTGCAGCCACGATAAAGAGCCCACACCGCGAACTTCCCAGTAAGCCTGTGAGCGCGAGGCAGGGTGCCTCGCGCTCACAGGCTTACCTACTTGATGGATGACACTAAATCCATGGCATGCCTTCACCTTCCCATGAGCTTGTTACAGTTCCTGGAACAGATTCATTTATTATTATTCGACACAGAACTAGGATGACAAATCATGGACCACTACGTAAAACTGCCAATAAAACATAAAATCAAGTGGCAAGGGAAATCTGTAGAAATCACATCAAAACAAAACAGGAAAGCAATTTTTCTTAGTCTAAAACCAATTTATTTGGTTTTATACCTCTATGGACCGATCACATCCGCCTACTTGGGCAGGAAAGGCACTCTGTGATTAAAATGAGCACACAGACTGGTACTGTGTGATGATGGATCTAGCATTTAAGCATCCATAACTAGAAGGAAGGGCAAGCTTTTAGCTCAACTACAACTACAAGGAAAGAGGAACTGGACAATACCAGTCATCCAGCATGTGCCTCTCACGTTGATGCTCTGAATTAACAGGGACACCAGCAGCAAAAACCAATTTCATACTTTAGAAAACACAGGTGCTACTGATGCAGAGTTTTCATGAGAACTTTAGGTTCCTGAAAGCTGCTGGACTGAATTAACAAGGACCACTCCCCCACCTCCCACTCCAAGAATACAGGAACTATGGTTAGAACAGAGAACAGAATCCCACCCCAATTTTAAATACGGAGTTCATCACGTAAGAAAGAAGGCAGATTCTGCTGACCAGTGGGCACGCCAGGCAAGGACTCTCGGGTCCAGCTCTCTGTCCTGGGCCTTCACCATCCAGGTGGGCAGAGGGGGTCATGGGTCCGCCCTGGGGAAGAGCTGAAACTGAGAGGGGCTAGAACACTCCACCAACCAGGCCAGAGAGCAGCTGGGAAGAGCCTACGAGGAGGAAGGGAGCCTTGAGCCTGTGTCTTTGTGGGCAGAGCCTCCAAACCCTTATTACCTGAGCAGTGTTAGACCCCAGGTCTAGAAATTAAGGTAAAAACTAGGCCAGCACTTGGGAAACCTGGGGTCCTAACAAACCAGGTTATCAACAACTCCAGGGCACACGAGACACCTAAAGAATGAGAAAAAGAATGGATGGGAAGCGGGGGGGAAGGAGGGTAGGAAAAAGCTTCCTTTTAAAGACAAATTTACAATAAAAGTTGAAAATTACAAATGACAAATGGAAACAATCTACTATGAGAGAATCAGCAAACATAACAAAACAGAGAAAAGACTCCAAAATATCCACAAAGAACAAAACAATATGGAAAAAGACTATAAAACATGCATATTTTTAAAAAGCAAGAAGTTAAATGAAGGAAAGTAATTATAATGAAAGAAAGGAGCCTTGGAAAAAGAAAAGGACAATTTTAAAAAGAATTTTCTAGAATTGAAAAATAGAACCATTGAAAATAGCAGATTAGACACAGGTAGTGACAAAGAATACACTGGTTGATTGATCTATATAACTAGAATACAACTTAAAAAGATAAGTAGAAAAGATGGAGGAAAGAGGCATGAGCGAAAAAACAAGATAGTCTAACATATATCTAGCATGAACTCCTGAGGTGAAAAATGGAGCGATGCAAATAAGTAATATTCAAAGAGATAATGAATAAGAATATTCTGTAATTCGAGTGATGAGAGTTCAATTTAAAAAGCACACTAAGTCCCTAGCAGGATGGACCAGTACAAGTCAACAGGCAGGCACATCCCAACAAAACACCAGCCACCAAACATGGAAAAACACCTTAACACCTCCAAGACAGAGAAGACAGACTTCCTAGGAGAAACAAGTGCACGGGAAGCTATCTTTTCATCGGCAATGACACAAAAGGCCAGAGGACAACAAAAGATCTTCCAACTGCAGGACGAGATACGTGTCCTACAATTCTACACCCACTACACTATCATTCAGAGAAAGGGAGGAAAAAGCCATTTTCAGACAAAAGGGAAACTGAGAATGTTTACCACTCACAAACCATTGCTGAAATAACCACTAAAGGATTCTTTCAGGAAGAAGAAAATCAAGGCCAAAGTGAAAGCGTGAGATGCGCGGAGCAGCGTGGACACTAGAAAGGCCGCCAGCAGCCAGCAGCGCCAAGAAGCGCTGAAGGCCGGTCATCAAAGGTTCCACAGGCGCCTAAGGTGGCGCTCACCAGGAACGACCCTGGCTTCACATGTGCGTGAAGCATTTATCATGCCCCACACTAAAACAAGATAAATGAATAGAAAGTCACTGGAACACGTGGCTGGTTTTCTCTCAAGAACGATGTAAATATTGAAAATGAGCAAGCTTCCCCCTGTATTTTGACAGCTAGGAAATTTAGGGCCAAATTGGTAGCTCAACTTTAAATAATTTTACAGGGCTTCTGACATGCATTCCTAGGCACCACTCCTCTCTAACAGACCATTATTTTCCTTTTGCTGCAATTTCCTTATTTTTACTCTTAGATGAGGCTCACGATGAAATAAGAATTCGTATAGCCGTCCTTGAAACTGTACTCCCGAAGTGCCGGCGCGCTGGGGACGCTAGCCAGCATTTGGCCCAGTCTGAGTAACTCTGCAAGACCAGAAGCTGAAGTCATTACCACTGAGAACAGGCCCACAGCTCATCAAGCCCACTTTCAAGGACAGAAAGACACCACAAAAGTGACTGACAGCCGTCGCCACGGTGCACATGAGCTAATCTCGGTGCACTCCACTTGACATCACATTTGCGTGCCAGAGGGCCCCTCTTCAAATTCAGCTATACTTGCGCAAAAGCAACTCTTGGAGAGAAATAATCAGCAAAAGCTTGCTTATCCTTTGCTATGCTGAGAAATTAGTTAAAAGTAACCAGCTTTTGGAAAAGGATAAACCATTTTATGCAAATACTTTCCCAAAGGCTCTCTATTAATGCAAATATTATGTTTGTCTTTTATTTTAATGCAAACAGCATCTGTTTTGCACAGTAATGCCATCACTTTGTAGTTTGTACTGAAGACTCAAGTGTGTTCCAGCTGCTTTTGAGAGTCTGAAACAGATTTCCAGAAAGCTGGAGTCACAAAAAAGAAGTTCATTGAAGAGAACAGAAGGCAGCAAGTTCCTGGGGAGGATTCTTCAATTTTAAGGCAATAGAAACAAATCCAAAGACATATTCCAAAATTTACTTCTGGAGAGGTTTGGTTTTTGCACAGGGATTTTTCTTTTTTAATCATTTTGACTAAAGAGAGAAAATTAGGATTGTTTTTTATAAATTCTCTTTGCTGGGAAAATATAATCAGAAGAACAAACACATGTTGGAAAGGAAGAACTAGGCAGTACCAGGCTGCCATCAAGAGTACCGGAAGCTGGCTCTGGCTCCTGTTGGAAAGCTCGGCCTCACCGGGCCTCCTCCTGCTCCTCCTGCAGCCCAGGTGGGGATTGGGAACCAGTGGACAGTCCCCACGGCTCCCTGCCAGCACTGACACCCTAGCCTCACTTAGTGCTAGTACTTTTCTCTGCCTCTGCCCTAGACTGAGAGCTCCAACAACAGGGACAAAGTCTTGTTAGTGTTTTTTATCCATGACCCTGAAATAATGATGAGCTTGGTGACAGTAGGGGTTGGATGGCTGGATGGTTGAGTGGATGGGTGGGTGAAGAAATTAATCGTACTACATCTGGGAAAAAATATACTATGAAAAAAATTGGCCTGAGGGCCTTCAGATTTCAAATATATTCAACGTCCAAATCTCTACCTATGCAAGAGTATCTATCTGGCAACAGTTTGATCTCAAACCATTAAAAATACTTATTTTACCATTCCACTGGTATGGATTGCAGATAAACCACAAATCACGCCCACCAGACCAGGTACCCCAGAGGACTATAGGAAAGGAGCAGAACCTGTATACTTTTGGGCATCCTGAAAAAGAAATGGCTACGCTACATAAACCTGCTTTTAAAACCCCAAAATACCTATTTGCACACACAAAAAATTTAGGTAAATAAACTTTGAGATACATCAATTCAAATAGGCTAATTTTCCCATATATATTATTAGTCATTTCATGCTACTCCTCTTTTCCTCTACCTCATACAAGAAGGAATTTTGTTTTTGACAAGATACATTCTAAAGATGATTGCAAAAAACATGAGTGCAGGATAAAGATGCAAAAGGTAATTTGGCCTGGTCCTACCACAGAGGACAACCAGAAAGGCTGGATAAAATACAGAAACATCCTCTTAGGGCAGAGCTAAGTCAATAAAATAGTGCAGAAGCATAGGACTAGACAGGGGCCAAGGGTCTGAGCCCACACAGTTTGCCAGCCACCTCTTCCGAATCTTCAGTGCTTTGGGCAGCCTCTTAAAGATACCAGGCTCAGGCATGGAAATTCGGGCACAGGAGAGAAAGATGTAGGGAAGCATGTGGAATGATTTCAGTTTGGGTTGGTATGCTGAAGGAATCACAAAGAATTAAGGAAGAAAAAAAAAGGAGCCTGATAAGAACTGTTGTTCAGCTTGTAACTACAACAGTCCCTGAAATTGAATTGGTAAAGTGGTCCCAGGCACCTGTCAGCAACAATGTGAAATCTACTCTGGACAAGATGCTGCCATCCTAGGCCTCAAATTATTTTAAAAAGCTATGCAAATAATATATCCAATAAACACACACATACACAGGCACAAGAAAAGACAATGCAACAATAATAAAAACCAACAGAAACAATAAACAACAGAAAAAGATCCTCAGATGCTCCAGATAATGAAATTATTAAGAGACTATTATTTATTTGCTCCAGCCAATGATTTATAAATAATAGCCTCAAAGTAAGAATATCGATGCCATTCTTGTAACAATTATAAAATAGCTGAATACAATTTAAGATACTGCTGTACTTTTAGACACAGACTGTAAAGGAGCTATGCTTTCTTTGTTTAAGAAGATAAAAGATTGAGAATTTTAGCAAGGAAGTAAAAACTTGAAAAATGGAAATTCTAGACATAAAAAATACATAATAAGCTAAGGTAAGAACGCTGAAGTAATTTAACAGATTAGACACAGCTAGAGTGAATTAGTGAATAGAAGACTGGTCAGAAGGAGGAGGGAAGGAGTGGGTAAGAGAAACAAGACACAGCAAGATGATGTAACAAACATAATACTTAAAAAGACAAGGGAGGAGCGGATGTGGCTCAGTGGTTGAGCACTTGCTTCCCATGTAGGAGGTCCTGGGTTCAATCCCCAGGACCTCCTTAAAAAAAAAAAAAAGACAGTGGTGGAAAATTTTCCAAAATTGATGAAAGACACAAAACTGTTGAAAAGCAAAACAGGACTGGAAGGGGCAGTGAAAGATTACCTTCAAAAGAGCAACAATTAGAGAGACTGAATTTCTCAGCAGAAACAATGTAAAGCAACAAACAATAAGATGACATCTCTGAAAGTGCAGACAGATGGCTTGAAAGTGATCAAAGAATGGGACTGTCAGAACAGAGGTCTATACCCAGCATGTCTACTCTTCAAAAATAAACCTCGATATTCAGGCTAAGCCTGCACTAAGTAAATGCGAATCTGCAAGTGGGGGCCAGGCATTAGAAGTTGTAGAGGTCTTCCTTCCAAGGTTCAGAACCCCTGCTTTGAGACAAAAAGCATTCTCTTGAGATGAAGAATAAAAGATTCAAAAGGAATATATAACAATTCTAAATGTATATGCACCTAATAGCAATGCCTCAAAATACAGAAAGCAAAACAACTGTTAGAAATTAAGAATTACATCATTTCAAACATACATGGAACATGTGCAAAAACTGACTACAAGCCGTGTCATACAGCATGCTCAAAAAATCTAAAAGAAGTAAACTCAAACATTTTCTGGCCATAATGCAATTAATAAGCTACTTGAAAACCTTAAAAATACATTTATAAATAATGCACACTCCAAAGAAGGTAACTGAATGATAATGAAAATACAACACATCAGCATTTCTGGGAGGCAGTTAATGCCTTTCTCAGAGATGAAAAATGCCTTAATATCATACATTAGGGTGTCATTTCAAGTGTTCAGAACAAGTACTGCAAATTAAACTCAAAGAAGGTAAACTCAAAGGAAATAGGAAAGAAATTAATGAAATAGAAAACAGACATAAACAGGATCAAAACCAAGAAGTTAGTTCTTTAAAAAGACTAATAAAATGAAAAGATCTCGGGTGTAAACAAGAAAGAAAAAGATACAAGACCTACACTGCCAATACACCAGTGATTCTCGATGGAGGGTAATTTTGCCCGACCCGACTCCCACCCGCCGAGAACCGCTGGTAGTGCCTGGAGACACTGATCTTCAGGAGTGAGACGGCAGGAGGAAGAGCTGCCCGGCCTAGCGGCCAGAGGGCAGGGTGCTGCCCAGCAGCCCACAGCCACAGCACACCCCCCACGAGGAAGGACCACCTGGCTCAAAGGAGCTTGCAGGAAGGCCTTAGGAAAACCTTTATGCAAATCCTGATGAAACAGAAAAGCTACTGGGAAAATACAATTTACCACAAGCAGCAAATGAAGAAACAGAAGACCTGAAAAGCCCAATAACATTGAAAGAAATATAACCTTTATTTTTAAACTGCCCCACAAAGAAAACTCCAGAGTTAGATGGCTTCAGTGGGAAGCATGATCAAACTTTCAACTAAGAAATGATTCCAATATTACACAAAGTTTTCCAGGAAATATATAAAGAGGAATGTTGCAGTTGGGCAGTTTGATGTAATTATGAATTCCAAAAATATAATTGGATCATGCTTGTAAACCGATCTCTTAATCTGGGCGTTGACTGGGCCACGTCAGTAGGGCATTGAGCCCCACCCCTTGGTGGGTGGGGAATCGAATATAAAAGGCAAGGCAAGAACAGAGTAGAAGCAGTCTTTTGAGAAGCAGTTTTGATGTTGGAAAGAAGGCCCCAGGAGAAGAGAAGCAAGCCGTTCGCCTGATCGTCTGCAGCTGACCTTGTGGAGGAAACAGGAGCTGAGCCCGGAGAGAAACGCAGCCCCGGGAAGAGAGGAACCCCAGAAGCCTGAACCCTGGCAAACGCCGGCAGCTGTCTTGCTCCAACACGTGGCAATGGACTGTGGTGAGAGAAGAAACTTAACGCTTTATGGCCTGGTGTCTGTGGACTTCTACCCCAAATAAATACCCTTTATAAAGACCAACCCATTTTTGGTATTTCACATTAGCACCCCTTTGGCTGACTAATACAAGGAACGTCTCCTAAGCTTTTTTTCATGAGATAGCAATATTTTGAAATAAAAAAACTGACAAGAGCATTACAAGAAAAATAATCAGAAGCCAAATACATTCATTAACACAAAAGCAGAAAATGATTTAAAAAAATATATACTAGCAAACTATATCCAGCAATATATAGGAAAGATAATATATCTTGGCCAATGTAGGTTTAGTCCAGAAATAAAAGGTTGGTTTAACATTAAAAAATGAACAGTCAACGTAATTCACCAAATTAACCAAATAAAGAGAAAATTTGTATCATCTCAATAGAGACAAAAGAAGCATTTGATAAAATCCAACATGCATTCATGGGGGAGAAAAAAACCTTTAAGAAACAAGGCAAAGAAGGCAAAGTCTTGATTTGATAAAAAGTACTCATAAAAACAAACAAAAAAACTTACAGCAAATGTCACAGCCAATAGTGGAAGTTTTACAGCCATTTCTATTTCAAATTATTCCAGTGCTCCTAGCTAATGTAGTAAGGCAAGACAAACAACTTTAAAAAATAAAAGAACTGAAGAGAAAAAAAATAAAATGGTCATCATTTGCACTCAGCATATGGAATATCCAAAAGAATCTACAGATAATAATCTATTATTATTAGAATTAATAAGCAAATTCAGCAAAATCACTGGATAAAAGGTCAATATACAAAAACCTACTGTATTTCCACGGAACAGCAACAAACAGAAAATAAAACCTGCAAAAAGAGACTATGCTCGACAGAACTGTGGGCCCTGATCCGGACATGCTCCTGATCTTGAGTGGCATTCATGCGGCTGTGAACCCCTGGTAAACATGAGCTCGGAAAACGTTATTTTAGTTAAGGTGTGGCCACCTGAATGAGGCTGGGCCTTGATAAACAGGAGAAATTCAGTGGCAGAGAGAAAAGCCACGGGGAGGAGCCGGAAGCCAATGGACCCTGGAAGAGAAGGAAGAGGACGTAGCCATTTGACAGGGAAGACAAGGAGCGCGAGGCCCACTGGGCAGCAAGCCTCTAGCCAGCGCCTTGCCTGGACTCCCAGCCTCTGAAAGCGCAAGCCAATAAATGCCCGGATAAGGCAACTGTTGTGTGGTGTTCGTCTCAAACAGCCCGGAAAAGTAAGACTAATGTCAATTACAATAGCATCAAAAAATACCAAATACCTAGGGATAAATCTAAGAAAAGATGTGGACGGCCTCCATGCAGGACACCAGGAGGCAGGACTGAAGGACGGGGTGGAGGCAGTGCTGCTGCTGCCTTCCTGCTGCCCGAGACCCAGCGTCAGGCCGCCCAGGCCTGCCAGCCAGGCCTGCCTCTTCCTCGTCAGCTGAAACCCTCTTGCTAGAAGACTCTTTCTAAAACAGTAGCTGGAAAACAGTAACTTTTGGCCAGGACCCAGCGCAGTGCACACTCCAACGTGGAGACACAGTACACCCCCGATATTATGGAACCAGGAGTTGCACGAAACAGTAACGGGTCCCTCTAAGGCAAATCGAGTGTTTGCTGTTCTGTCTAACTGCAAGGTGCTCTCGACCCACTCAGTCGACGCCATGGCCTCGCCAGCACGGGTGCTGACTCGAACTTTGTGACCACTTCTGAAGACCAGCCGAGAGCAACTCTTCCCTGCCTTCCGGCACCACCCTCCTTCCTCCCTTCCCACGTTCAAGGCCAAGCGGCCACTCGAGGCAGCCCCAGTGCCAGGCCCTGCATAAAGAGCGCGGGACGCCCAGGTGGGCTGCAGCTGCCTGCCCCCTGAAGAGCTGTGCAGTTTCTCTTTCCTGGAATCGCTCCAGAGGTGCGACTTGCCGTCCTCACTATACACAAGTCCCGGGGGGATAAAGTCTGATTCACAGCTGCGTTACCCACAGTGCCTGTCGCATGGATGGACTCCAATGGCAGAAGGAGCCTTTGGGACAGTGGACCTGAAATGTCTGGGTCGTTTGCATGCGTGGTGGCTGCTGGAGGCTCGGGCCCAGCAAGCTCAAGTTTGCCTGGAGGGCGGCAAGATACGTGACCCTAGAATCCCCACGAAGCGGGGCCCAAGCATGAGACCCCGGGCCACCCTGACTGTGTGGTCATGGCAAGGCCCGAGGGAGGGGTCGGGGCTGGCAGAGGGCTGGGCAGCTGGGCCCCCTGCAAGAGGCACACACCTGCTGCTGTCACAATCGGAGCAGCAGCTCTCCCACCAGAGGCCTGGGGGTCCCCAGGACTTTCTGTTTGGTCCTGATCCTGGAGGAAGCCAGCGGTAGCCCCGCAAGTGGGATAGGCAGCAGGGAGCGAGGAAGAAGCTAGCAGTGAGGTTTCCTTTCTTACAGGAGGACCGCAGCTACCAGCTCGGCCTGGCCCAGGGAAGGAGGTGCAAGACCCGAGGAGCCTCCAAGGAAGCGCTTCTCTCTCTCCTGGTTTCCCTCCTGACTCCAGATGCTGCCTCCACGGCTGAGAAGTTCATTTCAATGATGTTCAAAAGACAGTCATCAGAAGGTCGTGTCCACTGCGAGTCCCTCTGTGACTGTGTGTCCAGACCTGTCTGCCATGCCTGGGGACAGGTCCCACCACACACACACTCAGGCACACGTGTGGACGCTCAGAAACAAACGTGCATGCTCAGGCATACGCACATGCTCAGGCACACACACGTACACTCAGGCACACACACGCACACTCAGGCACTCGTGTGTGTGCTCAGGAGCACACGCATACCTGGTGAACTCCTGCAGCGGCTGAGAGCTTGGCCCATGCCTCCAACAGCCTCCTCCCCATGAGCTGTCTGATCTTCAGCAAGTTCGTCACCGTTCACATGTCGCAATTTCTTTATCACAAAACGAGGAGGACAATACTTAGATCCCACAGTGCCACTGTGAGGGTTAAGCAAGGTGGTGCGGATTGCACATCTAGAATGGGATCTGACTATTGTCACGTAAACGTATTACGCTTCTACCATCTTTTAGCACGGCACAGAAGGCTCCCAAGGTGGCCTGTTGGCCTCATGGCTCCTCCCGCTAACGACCCCCAAGGTGGGGTCAGAACTGCTTTTGTAAAATGCATGTCACGTAAATATTGCTTTCTGAACAAAGTCTTCAAGGGCTCCTGAGCACCGGAAGGATTGGGTCAAGGTTCCCTGGCAAGCAGCAAGGCCCCATGGCCTCCTGCCCGGCTCCCGAGCCCGCCTGGCTCCCTCAGCCCACCCAGGCTGAGTGCAGGTGCACCCCTCACGCTGCCACTCCCACCCGTGCAGTCCCCAGGAGCCCCTGCACCTCCCGCTCGTGCGGGGGAGGCAGGTCCCCGCCATGCTGATGGGTCTGCTTTCCCGTGGGGCTCCCGCACTGGACCCGCTGGTCGCGGGAAGCCCCTGCCCCCGGGGAAGCTAGTGCCCCCGCTGCACAGAGGCCTGCTTCCTGCAGGGAGGTGGTGGGGTGCACACTGCCAGCAGGCATCTCGCTTCAAGCCCTGAGGAGGGCGGGTCTCCTGTGACCTGAGCCCGTGCCCCCGTTTCACACCTAGTGTTCCTGCACGTGTACGGGGGGCAGGAGGACGTAAGAAAGATGACCATCATTTAGCCCACCCTAAAACAGTCACTGAACAAGAAACGTGCAAGTGAGCCCGTCACTGACGAACGCCAAGTGTATTTTAGAAACTGAGTTCATTCCTGGGTACACATTAAGACCCACATAATCAGCTAGGTATCAGTGGGAAGGAAGAAAAGGAGGGAGGGAGCGAGGGAGACAGAGAAGAGAGATGGAGCAAGGGGAAAAAACAGATCAAAATTGTAAAGAAAGGCCATAGCCCAAAAGTACAGCTGGAGCACCCGTGGGGACACCTGGGAACCGTGTCCCGTGGCTGCGCCCTGGTGGGCGAGGCAGGGGCGCAGACGCCGCGGCGAGGGCGGAGGCCCTGGGCTCTGCTGCTGCTCGTCTGGCAGCGGCTGGACATCCGAGACGAGAGGATGAAATGCTTTCCGACTGCTAGAGGAGCCTGGCCCTCTGCTGGTTTGCTGAATGCCGTGGAAACACTGAGCGCGCGTTCTCGTGTTTCCCAACAACCTCGGGAGGGCGAGGAGACGCGTCTCCTGTGAGCGCACTGCCTGCGGCCCCGCTTCCCCAAGGGGAAAGGGGTGAGACAGCCCCAGGGGACAGCAGAGGGCCAGGGGTGTGGTGGCAGCCTCTCCCGTGGGCCCAGAACATGCCAGGACCTTCCCTCTCTTCCTCGATAAAGACAGGAGCCCACAGGGAAGGAGCAGACACCACCCTACCCTGCCAGCCAGGGTCAGGAGACGCCCCCACCACACCAGCTAGACACGACCAATGACCTGCGGAAAAATCAGGGACCCCCACTCCTGGTCAACTGAGGGATTAGGAACGCTGCGCTGACACATACCCCCACCTGCCGGGGAGGACGGGGGCTAGTTCAATAGTGTGACGACCAAACCCCAGGAGAAAGGGGCTGCAAGCAGGGCTCTCTCAGGGAGTCGCTTCTGGGGTCCACAGACCTCCTAAAAACCCCAGGGTCTGCTGGCCCCCTGCACCTGCCCCTCGAAGCCAAGCAGCTTCCCAGCAGCTCCCCGGCACCCCACTCCCAGCCCGGGGCAGGAGTCAAAGGCCGACTGGCAGCCAAGCTGCTCCGGCCCGTGGCTGTCCCACGCGGGCCCGCTGTCCCACTATCGCTGGCTGCCAGTGGGGGCGAGCTCAGTCCCCGGGCGGGCAGCGCCACACAGGGCAGGCAGGCACTCCCGCCTCGAGCAACGGCTGAAGGACCGAAGGGTGGGCCAGTAAGAGGCCCCAGCCCTGCTGCCAGCTCAGGGATGCCTCCTAAGAGACACACCTGCCCCCGCCTCCCTGTCCTTCCTGCCCGAGAGTTGAGGGCACGTGCAGTCCGTCCCTGGGGTCCCCCTGCCTCGCGGCGATGCGGGCAGCTTTAATCCTCACTGCACAGAGCAGAAAGCTGTGACTGCAGGATTGGCAGAGGGTCCTGGTGGGCTGCCAGCAAAGGCCAGGAGTCAAGTCCAGGCCCCCGTCCCCTCCGCTCGCCCGCAGCAGAGCTTCAAGTGTAGGGTGCAGGAATGGCACGCCCGCGGGGGCACACGGGACCTCAGAAACGGCCTCTTCTGTATCAACCAGGAAGGTGCGCCTCAGGAGCAGGGGATGGGACCCCGGGGGGCCAAGGTCCCAGGGACGCAGGGCCGGTGCATGCCAACACAGCCGTCACGTGGCAGGTGGGGACCACCCTCCCAGCCCCCAGCTCCAGGCGCCCACACCCTGCTGCTTATGCCGCCGGCCCATACACTCCCACCTCGGACGCCCCCGCCAGGACGGAGCTGCCTGCCTGCGGGTGCCTCTGAAGGCAAAAGAGCCCGGGAGGAGGTCCTGCCTGCGGCAGGCAGGCATCCTCGCGAGGCGATCCAAAGGAGGGGGTGCGGGAGAGGGAGGCGGGGAGGAGGCGGCTACCAGTGTGGGCAACGAGGGCACCTCTCGGGAGCCACACAGTCACACCTCAGAGCTGGCCCTCCAGAGGCAGGGCGGGGGATGCTGGGGGCCTGGGCCCACCGTGGAGGCCTGGGGGGACTGTGGGGAGGTGACACAGGCAGACACAGAAGCAGCTGCTGCCTGAGCCCAGCTGGCCCGGGAGCCAGATCAACTGCTGCTCCAGCCCTACCTGGGTCCCAGCTCAGACTCACCTGAGACTGCCGCCCTCATGGCAGGGAAGCCCACACTTGGGCTGCTCCACGACCAGCTCTCCACAGGCTGGACCCTTGAGTCTCCAAAACGTCCTCACCGCCCTGCACCACAAACCACAGGCCTCTGGCCCAGCACCCCAGTCCACCTGCAGCCAGCGAGCCCGCCAATTCCCAGCGCCCCTGTGCGGGCCACGTGCGGTGTTCGAGAGGTCCACAGCACGGCAGCCCTAAAGGAAGGCGCCCGCTGTTTCGTGGCACACAGCTTACTCCTCTGAGAAATTATAAGCCATCCGGTCCCAGAGATGGCTCTTGGGCTCTAGAAAGCTTCCTGGTAAGCATCCGCAGCTCGCCCCCTTGCCCTGCCCCTTTACGTTCTAACCCCACCCTCAGGGCCCCCGCAATGCCACCAATGCCAGGCACTTCCCAAGTGGAGGCAACCTTCCCTCATGCCAGGGCCCAGGGCCCATCCACACCCATACTGACCCACAAGGCTGGTGTGCCGGGGGCAGCGAGAGTCTATTCATCTCCTCTGGCCTCACTCTGAAGACCCTGAACTGCCGGGCCATCAAGGGTCCCCCCAGACACCCCTAAGCATCTTGGGGCTGCACAGCAGCCAGACCGCAAATTCTCAGGGATGAGCTGAAAAAGGGACAGTGACTGCAGGGTCCTGAGAACCCCCCTCTCCACCTGCCACCTGCATGACCTTGGGCACACCACCTGACCTTTGTGAGGGTTAAGCCTCGGGGCTCCCATCTAGAGCCAAGCAGAGACCTCGAAGCCGGCCTCCCAGAGCAGAGGGGGGGTGTCGAGCGCCGAGGGTGGTGCCTGCCCATGCAGAGCCCATTCCAGGCACTGGCGATCATGCTCTGCAAGAGCAAGCCTGCCGCCGCCGGCCACCACGCTGCCCTCGCCCCGCCAAGGCGGAGCCACACCGAACCGAGTCACCTCGCACACAAGGCGCTCACGCAGGAGCCGCCACGTGAGAGGACGAGCCAGTGACTGACGGCCCCGCCAGAGGCAATGACCGCCACAGCCCAAGACACCGCACCGGCCAGTGAAAACTTCCCAAGCCCTTGGGGACATCTCGTGAGCAGCCAAAATCGGACAGCCGTTCCTGGAAGGTTTCCACGCCTACAGCAGCACAGAAAGCGGACATGTACCAGACACCAGCCACAGACCGGAACTACCAAGCCACAACTGCGGAGCACGGACGATGTGAACCTCGAGGCAAGGTGAAAGCCAGGGGGGCCAAGGCGACTGGGGGGCTCCCGCCGGAAAAGGCCTGCGCAGCAGCAGCCCTTTGCCTCCCTGAGCCCGTAACATGGCAACAGGGAACAAAGCCACAGTGGAGAAGCCATCTGGCACCCCCACAGCAGTCTTCTTGCCTCTTCCCCCGACATGGAAGTATAGATGACGCACGGGTCAGTTTTCAAAACAAAGTATGCTTTTATTCACTGTTTTTGGATTCTGAATCTTTAGAGAGTAATTCCTCACATTCCTAAGAGATAATCTTTCAAATGCCATTTCACCTAATTAAAGGTGTTTTCCTAAGAAGCTACAACTAATTTCATGCATAAACCAGAATTTTCTCTAACTCATCCAAATTAAGCCAAAGGTTTATTAAAACAATCAGGAAATATTTTGAAAAGGGGTCATATTCATTCACCTGTAATTTTTTCACTTGCTCAATTCTTCCATCACTTACCCCTGCGAGCATCTTCTCCTCACCAGGTACAACTGCGCTGTGTGGGAGGGTGCTAACAATTCCAACGGGCAGTGCCGCGCTGTGGCGACCAGACACAGCTGGGGGCCCTGGCAGGGCAGGCTCCCGGGGATGGCAAAGGAGCATCAGGGTGAGCAGGGCCTGCTCTTCCTTTGGGAAAAGAGCAAGGAGCCAAGACAGTGCAGGGATGACAGTGGATTTAGAATTTCTCAGGGTGAAGTGTGATTTTGAAAAGGTGCTGAGTAAACAGGGCAGATGTCAAGGAGAAAGATATCATCATGAAAGTAAAAGTCTCTCCAGAGCTCTAACTTATCACAACAAAGAAGCAAATACTTCCTACTTGCTTACTTTTACCAAGTCTTTACACAAACATAACCCTGCTTGATGCTTATGATCCCCTGAGGGGTGGGAGGCCTTGAAAAGGGCTGGCCCTGGAGCCCAGGGCAGGTGGGGCAGGCGGCCCCTTGCAGAGAAAAAGGAACAAGATTCCAGGAAACTGCAGAGCCAGGAGGCCAGAACTGGACTTCTTTCTGCCTTTTCATCCATCCTTAACCAAGATCAAGATTAGGATCAAGCAAAGAGTAGGGAGAAAACGAAAGGTTCGGAGGAAATAGGCAGCCTGCGTTTCTGCAGAGATGCCCACCAGGGGACCAGAGTACTCACGGAGGGCCCAGCCATACCTGCAGGGCAGGGCCGGGGCGGCCCCAGAAGAACTACCAGCCAGGTGCGCAGGGGCTTGGGGACCTCCCAGAGGGAAGAGTGCCGCAGACTGAGCTCAACCACGTGAACGCTGACGCCACCTCTCGCCCCTGCGGCCTGGAACCCCGTATCAACACAGGTGGGCCCCAGCGTTGACGGGACACAGCTCTGTGCCAGGAGAGGACCCGCGCGGCGTGTCTGCGCCCTCCCACAGCCCACCCTGGGCGCCTCTTCTTTGAGCCCCTTCGTGGTTTGTGTCCTTTTACGTAATAAAGCTATGTGTGTCCTTTCCGTGTGTCCTCTGAGTTGCTGTAGCGAATTATCAAGCCCAAATGGGTGGCGGGAACCCCCAAATTTGTAGCCAGCTGGTCAGAAATGCGGGTGGCCCGGGTCCCCCCCCCCCCGAATTACAAACGGTGCCTGCAGGGTGGTCTTGCAGGTGATCGCCCTGAGCTGGGGCCCGGCCTGGCTCCAGGTGGCCTCAGAGCTTCCTTGACTGAGTTAAGGACGAGCTCCTTACAACGGGTGACTGAACTGTGTGCCCCCATGGCTGGGGTCGGAAGCTGCTGGAAGTTGCAGAAGATTTTGAAATCAGACTCAAACCATTTCAACTTACGACAGGGCAAACCCTCAGAGTTAGCAAGAGAAGAATGAGTGCAGACGGCCCACAGGTCACGAAGTGGAGTCGCAGCGCCGACAGTCACTGCACAGCCCTCCCCGATGGGCTAGGGGCTCACTCCTCCCCACACTCCCGGGACCGCTGGCCATCATCTGTGATGGCATGGCACGTACCCACATGCACCCACAGCTCGGAAGGCTGTGGCGGCCTTCCTTGCCTGCCCCTCCCCTTCGATGTCTACACCAAATCACAGCAGACGACTCCGGCACAAGAGCCAACTGAGTGCCAGTGGTGCCCCAGGTCACAGCACCCTTCGGGACACTGGGTGGCCCGACCCCGACATCCCCAGAGCAGCAGATGAGAATGTGGTGACCCCAGGGGACGCCGCGGCCAGGCTGGCTCTGGGTGGGCAGCATCCTTAGCTCTGCCTGCACAGCTGCACCGGCTCAGTGTCCGAGGGCGGTACCACCTTCCCCCACATCACTAGGTATGAAAATCAATGGCTAAAGCAAGAGGCCCGCGCCCATGCTGGGAGTGATGCGACTGAGACCCGGAGGGAAACTCTTAGCGAGCCAACAGGTCAAACCTGTAGCCTCCGTGGAACACATTTGATTTGTCCCTCCGTGGGCTCAACTGGAAGGGAACGAGAGCAGACCCAGCAACACACAAGACGTCAGAAAATACTGCAGTGAGCCAGAGCAAAGTGTAGTGATAAAAAAAAAGGAAGAGCCCTTCACGAGTGAGAGTGAGACCACTTACTCCATTTGGGGGGCTAAGCAGCACTGTTACAGGCTTAAACCTCCTGGGAGCTGAGCCACTGCTGCCCCTTCCCCACTCACCAACATTCTCAGTTCATTATGTACACACAGAGTGAAGAACAGTGTTTTAAAAACCATTAAACCACCCATTTAATGGAAAAGAGCTAAGACGACCCGCTGCCTGATGTAAATCCAGTGGCGTGTCACCCGAATGGCCTGAAGTGGGTCTGACCTCAGAGCAATGCAGACCTGGAAAACGGAGAGCAAGCAGGAAGCTGGAGCCAGCTTCCATCAAGGAAGTGCTGAGCAGCGTCCTAATCAACTGCATGCCCCAAACGCACGTGCAAGTCAAAGCACCTGCTTGACAAGGACGTGCAGTCCTTCCCTTTTCTCAAACCGTAGCTGGTGGTAATGGGTAACGAAAGATTCAGAATTTAAAACCAGCAAAAAGATTGGTGTTTGCTGTGTTTTGTTTTTTAATGGCAAAAGACAGCAGCAGTGTATTTGAAAGTATACAAATTTGACAAGTTATAGTCCGAAGTTTCAAACTTTGTCACATTTGGAAAAGTCCAGGATACACAACAGTCCAGGAAACACCTCTTTGTTCTTGGTGACTGTTTGCCAGGACATCAGCCAGCGGCGGCAGGCGTCTTCCGGAGGGCTTTGCGTCGACTGCCACGAGCCCTCACCCTCTCTCGGGAGGAGCTGCCGGGATCCCGCTGAACAGGCGCAGGCAGGCGGGGAGGGCTGGTCCTGAGCCGGCCTGGGGCCCCGGCACCGCTGGCCCTCAGGCAGGCACGTGCGCTCCGCAGAGGGTCTCCCCAGGGCTCTGTGTCCCCAAGCAGACCCACCAGGCAAGGCAGGCTGTCCTCCGTGGGGGGGGGGTGTCACCTGTAACCACACAGAGACTTCGGAACGTCTTTATGCTTTGGTTTTCACGCTCTACTGCAATATTCAACAAGTAAAGACCAGCAATACCAATCTCAGTAAAAATTCACACCACGACGCCGGAGTCCAACAAGCTGCACAATCATGATGAAAAAGCATGGTAATAATCATTTTAAAAATCCGACAAAGAAACTCTGCTCTCTCTCTGTGAAGCCTTTAATTTACTTGGCCATTTTCCCATGGACATTCAATTAAAAACAACTGTGGGAAAGCAGATCCAGGAGGTGGAGCACTGCAGAAGCTAGAAGACAATGAATGGAATAAGCCTGTCTCCCAACAGCCCCAGAAGCCTTTTAACACTTAGAATCAGCACAATTCAAAAGCGGGTGCTAAGAGGGGCTTGCGCTTTCTCTAAAACCCACATCATCGTTTTCAAACCAATCCGAGTTCAACATGTCTCTAAAATGACACCAAAGCACAAGCAATAAAAGAAAACATAGATAAGCTGGACTTCATTAAATTTTTTTTAAGTGAAAAGACAAACCCACTGAATTAGTCAGCCAAAGGGGTGCTGATGCAAAGTACCAGAAATCTGATGGCTTTTAAAAAGGGTATTTACTTGGGGTAAAAGCTTACAGTGACAAGGCCCTAAAGAGTCCAACTCAAGGCTGATTTCTCACCACAGTCAGTTGCCAGGTGTGGAAGCCAGATGGTGGGGATGTCTGCCTGGTCTCTCCTTCCTTCTTCCTCTTAAGGCTCCGTGGGCCCAGCTTCTTCTGATCTCGGCTGTAGGCTGGCATAGGGCTCAGCTGCTCTGTTCCCTTCAGCTGCAAACTATCAGGAAAATGGCTCCTCTCTCTTCTCGAGGCCACAGGATCCTCTTCTGTGTCTATGGATCTCCTCTGTGTGAGGGTCTGTTTATATAGCCCACGAAGGGGGTGGGGACTCACCTGAGTCACCCTGATGACATGGTCAAATCAAAGCCCTAATCTTGATTTAATCAAGTAAACATAAAATCTTTGAATTTAATACAATCAAAGGATATCACACCCAGAGGAACAGACCAGTTTACAAACATAATCTCTCTTTTTGGGATTCATAATCTCAAATCGCCACTCCCACAGAATAGGAAAGAATATTTGTGAATCACATATCTGATAAGGAACTTGTATCTAGAATATATAAAGAGCTGTTAAGACTCAATAATGAGAAGAAAATATGGGTAAAGAATCTGAATAGACATCTCTCCAAAGAAGATATACAAATGGCCAATAAGCACATGAAAAGATGCTCGAAGTCATTAGTCATCAGGGAAATGCAAATCAAAAACATTAGATACTCACTATGATGGTGATAATTAAAATGTTGGTGAGCACGTAGAGAGACTGGAACCCTCACACCCTGCCGGTGGGAGTGTAAGATAGCGTTGCCACTTTGGAAAAGAGTTAGGGAGTTTCTCAAAAGGTTAAATACACAGAGTATAATTCAGCAATTCCACTCCTGACTACAGATTCAAGAAAAATGAAAACACAAGTTCCCTCAAGATGTGCACATATGTTCACAGCACTTTATTCTAAACAGGTCAAAAGCAAAAACGAATGTTCATCAAGAGATAAGCGGTAAATAAAATGTGGTATAGCACACAAGGGAGTATTATTCAGGCATAAAAAGGAATGAAGTACTGATGCATGCGACAGCATAGGCAAACTTTGAAAACCCGATGCTAAGTGAAAGAAGCCAGTCACAAAAGACCCCATATTATATGAGTCCGTTTATATGAAATGTCCAGAATGGCAAATCTACAGAAACAGAAAGCAGACAAGTGGCTGCCTAGCACAGGGGGAGAGGGAGGTTGGAGGGGAGGGGAGGTGAAGGCTAACGAGTCTGGGGCTTCTTCCTGGGGTGATGAAAATGTCTGTGGTGCTGGCTGCACAGCTCTGTGAATAAACGACAAACCACTGACTTGGACACTTGAAATGGGTAACTGGGTGGCACGTGGCATATCTCAAAGAAGCCGTTACCAAAGGCAAATCAATGTCTCAAGCCCCTTGCTCTGTAAGGAGGAAAAGAGCTGCCTCCTCTCTGAGGCTCACAAGCCCCTTCCTCCTGCAAACACCTGCAAGGCCACGGGCGCAGAGGGCCCAGCGCACAGAAATTGGGCTTTCTGCGGTGTGGCGCCAGCGTTGGGGCCCAGCCTGGCATTCCAGCCTCAGTTTCTCCCTGTACGAGGCCTGCCGTGGATGGTGAGAAGGCTGAGGCGGGAATGCTGGGCCTGCACTCCCCAAAGCCCCTGGTGCAATGGCTTCTCAGCATCGACCTGGGGGTAGAAGAGCGGGACGAGGCCTGTGAGCCTCACGGCTTGCCGGGGAGCACCCGCCTCGGCCCTCCACCCCACGCTGGCACTCGGCTCTGCACCCATAGATCTTGAGGCCGACACAGCACCGGCACTCGGGACACAAACTCAAGAGAGGGCTCCTCGTCACATCTCAGCCGCTTTTGACCTGGGCACGGGCTGCCTTCAAGCACATGCAGAACTCTGAGGAAGACGTTGACTGGCACGGTGGGAGAGCCAGTGAGCAAAAGGGCTGCCCCAGAAGGAAAACCAGGCTTCCCCCGAGACTCCCAAGATTGCCTCCAGATGGGTCAAGTCCTGACAAAGTACAAGGAAAGAAAGGCTCCTGGTCAGGAGCGCCAGTCCCAGGCCACGCCCAGCTCCTCTTCTTAGGAGATATGAAGGTCAGTGCCTGTCACCACTTCGGAAAGTAGGGAAGCAGGCAGGGAAATAAGGGGTATGGAGTGGATCTCAGAAAAGATCATCTTCTTTGAACTAATCCATTCCTGTGGGTGCCAGGCCCTTTGATTACATTCAGTTAAGTGACCTTTGATTAGATCACTTGATTAGATGACTTTAGAGACTTTGAATGGACTACAATAGTGAAGCGTGACCCAGGTTGGGTCTCTGCCCTCTTGCAGGGTCTTATATAAACTAAGAATTGAAAGCAGAAACACCCAGAGAAAGGCAGCCACCATTTTACCCTGCCATGTGAGAGAGGACTAGAGAAGCCCTAAGAGGCTGAGAGAGAGGCTGGAGGCTGGAATTAGTGGAGCACAGAGGCGTGGAAAGAGGGCCCAAGAGGCTAGGTCGATGGAACAGCTCAAAGATGAAGAGAGCGCCTTGCCATGAGCTAGATCACCCACAGCTAAGCTCGAGCAGAAAGCAGCCTGGAGAAGGCAGAGACTCAGACGGAAAGCCACTATTTTGCTTTGCCACAGGACTAAAGTCTGGGATCACCAGAAGCTGACCTTAGTGAGGTAGCATCTCTGACGATGGCTTTATTTTGACATTTTCATTGCCTTGGAACTGTAAGCTTTTCCCCTAATAAGCCCCCATTACAAAAGCCAACCCATTCTGATATTGTATTAGCAGCCTCTAGGAAACTAAAACGGGGGCTGGGGCCAACGGAGTGCACAAATGGGATGGAAACAGCCAGCATCTCCAGTGCTGAGAGCCCTGTCCCAAGAGCCCCGGGGCTGGTGGGGGACAGGGGCACAGCCCAGTCCCCAACGTGCTGCCTCACCTGTTCAGAGTCAACAGGAGAGTCGTAAAACTTGACAGAGTGACAGAAAACAAGCTGTTTTCTCAAAATACTACACAGAGAAAAAAAATGGGGAAGACGGCCTCTTCTAGACCAAAGGAGTGCCACGAGACAAGCCCTAAGCACGCATTGGCAGAGCCTCTACTAGATACCCCAGGGCCCGTGCCCCTTTGAAACCTCCCGCACTGTCAGAACTCCAGCCCCAGACAGTCTCCCAGCACTGGTTCCACAGGCACAGGGGCTGCCCTCGGAAGACCAGAGCTGGTGCTCTCTGACCTCAGGCAGAGATGAGGTGGGCAGCAGCTGCAGGAGACAAGCACGACAGAGGGTTCGAGGCAGGCATCCGCGGCTGGCACTCGCTTTGCTCTCTTGCCCACCTTGTACTCCCCTTCCTGAAATGGCATCCTCCATCCCCAGTGGCCTGGCCCAAGGGCCACCTGAGAGTGGCTGACGCCTGCACAGGGCAGGGCAGGGTGTCTGAAGCCTGAGCACGGGGCAGGCTGAATAACAGGCTTCCTAAGCCATCCACGTGCCAGTCCCCAGGGCATCTGCTAACATCAAGGACAGTGAGCCGAGGAGAGGACTTGGGATGATCTCAGCGGCCCAATGCCACCACAAGGGCCTGGTAAGGGCGGCAGCAGGTGCAGGCGCCAGGAGATGTGGAGGCAGAGGTTGGAGGCGGAGCCAGGAGCCACGAAGGCAGGCGACCTCCAGATGCTGGGAGAGGCAAGGAACAGATTCTCCCCCGAGTCTCCAGGTGGGGCCCAGCTCTGCTCACACATTTGAGTTTAGCCCTCCAGAATGACAGGATAAGAAATCTGTGTTGTTTCAGCCACGAAGTTTGGGGTAATGTGTTATAGCAGCGATAGGAAACAATGCAGGGAGAACAAAGCAGATGCTTTCCAGAAAGACAGGACCGCCTCTGGACCCCGCTCTGCCCAGACCTCACTGCCCTCCCAGCCCCCTGCACAGCACCCCCACCGATCCTCTCCCAGTGCAGCCCACCACACCGTTACAAAAGCAGATGTGGCCACGCCAATCCCCCAAGCAAAAGACTTGAACACCCCCATCTCCTCCAGGCTGGAGGTAGAGACAGCCCAGAAGGCTCTTTCATGGGCACAGGTGCAGGTATTTCTCAGGGGCTGTTTGATTTTTTAAGATACTGATGATATCTGAATTCCATTTCCCACCAAAGAAACCAAGACTCCTTGGCTAAATTGCCAGTTCCAGATCGGGGGTGAGGGTGGATGTGGGGTGTGGGGGGTTATACGAGGCATCATAGAGTGTGCCACGATGCTCTCAAACAACATGGGGCAGAAGGGCTCAGGGGCCAACTCAAAGGGGCTCCCACTGGCCAAAGAGGACAATTTGAATACCAGTAAGAACAGCAATGGCAAAGGAGCAAAACACATGGACTACATGTAAACCCATAAGATCACAGTTATACACAAAAGTAAATGAGCACCCACCCCTAGGCATACACCCGGAAGACGTGAAAGCAGGGACTCAGACAAATATTTGTATACGGACATTCATAGAAACAACCCAAGTGTCTGTCAGCCGATTAATGGAGAAGCAAAATGTAGTTATCCCTACAGGGGAATATTATTCAGCTGTAAAAAGGAATGAAGTTCTGATACACGCAGCAACAGGGATAAACCTTGAAGATGTCATATTGAGTGAAATAAGCTTGATGCAAAAGGACAAATATTGTGTGATCTCACTTACATGGAATAATTAGAATACGCAAACTCACAGAGTCAGAATCTAGTACACAGGTTACCAGGGGCGGAGGTGGGGGTAGGAAACGATGAGTTAATGCTAACTGGTACAGAGTGGGTAGTGGTAATGGCAATTAACACCAATCACTTTTATATTTGAAAGTGGTTAATCTGTAAAGATTTAGATGGTAATGTCACCAGAATAAAAGTTTTTTTTAAAAGCACAGAACTGTACAACACAAAGAGATGAGCCCTAACGTAAGCTATGGACTAAAGTGAATATAGGATTATAATAACAGTGCTTCATCAGTGGTAGCCAAGGTCTCCCACCAACACCAAGTGTTAACAGGGAAAGTTGCACGAGTGGCGGAGGGGAGTATATGGAACTCTGTACTTTCTGCATGATTTTTCTGTAAATCTGTAACTGCTCTCATAAGAAAAAAGGACAAAATGCATAAATAAACAGGTGAAACTCACTAGCTATCTTTAGATCAAATAAGGAAGCCAGGTCGTTATTCTGAAAACGGTAAATAAAGAAGTAATTCCTCTGTGAACCAAACAGCTGGCGAGGGACATTTCCTCTTTATGAGAGCCCTCTGCCTGATACCTAAGGAAGGAAGGAAGGAGGCCATCAGAGTGTCCCATCGTGGCCCGAACAGAGGAACGGATGGTGCTGGGCAAGGGGGCCAGCAGCTGTGGAGCCCCAGGGGCACGGCCCGGGCCACCTTGGAAAGGGTCTTGGCGCTAAACTGCCAGGAAAAAGGATGTGCACAAGTGCTGCCACGGGGCCGAGGACCACCAGGCGCCACGAGCCGCGAAGGCCCAGCGTGGGCCCTGGGCAGGCCGGCCAGCCCCCGCTCCTCAGCAGCTGAGCTGTAGGGAAAAGGGGGCAGCGAGCGAGAGTCAGAGCTGGGAGAGGAGGCGGTAGACTGAACCATTATGCAAGATATCGACCCTTAACACTGACTGAACAAGAGCCACAACAAAAGACTGAAGAAAAAAGCAACAATGGCTGAGTATTTGGCAGTATTAAAGTATTAATACTTGAGGCGTGCTAATGGAATTGCGGCTATTTTAGAGAGCCCTTATCTTTTGCAGATAGGGTATGGCAGCTAGAATTTGCTTCCAAACAATCCAGGAAGGGAGGCAGGTCCGGCTGGGACAGGCCTGGCCCCTGGCGGACCATTCCTGAAGCTGTCTTTTCTACTCTGGAGAAGTTTGGTGTTTTCCATGATGAAACCCAGGCAGATGTATAGGAAGGAGCTGAGCGCGGCTGGTGGCGGCCATTCGGGTGTGTCCTGGCCCACCAGCTGGTGCAAACTCCCGCCTGGGTTTCCTTCAACAGAAGGTCGCATGATCTGAGCTGACTCCGGGAGAAGATCCAAAAGATGAAATAACCAATGAACACTTTTGTTTCTGTAATTCTCTGCAGTGGTCACAGCTAAACACATTTTCAGTAACTATCAAAAGGAGATAAAAACTTGAATAAACTAAATGTGCCATTAAGTTCCTATCTTATTTTAAGTGCAAAAGGGTGGTATTAACTGCAAGCTAATGGTGCTGGCTCGGGGAGGGGGTTCTAAGAGTCCAGCAATAGCATGATTAACCAGGTAATTAGGATATGAGCTACTATTTAAACCACAGTAATTGCAGAAGAAACCTTTAAAGGAAAAAGGAAAAGCCAATTCGCCTCCTTCAGAAAAAGAAAACACCGCTAACTGGCAGAGGTCCCTTGAGGCTCCTGACCCCGCCGGCCCCCAGAAGTGGGCTTCCTCGGCCAGGCACGGCGCAGAGTCCTGTCTGCGGCTCCACTGCGGGCAGCCAGAGTCCAAAGGCTGCTCCACAGCGTAAGTGAAAGGCTCAAAAGAACCACCTGGAAAGCCCTTCCCTCAGCAGGGACACCGTGGCATGTCTTTATAATTAAGGCTTTCTTACAAGGAACCTTTTCAAAGAGTCCTGTTCTGAAACTATTTTGTGTGACGGGGAAGAAAATCTCAGCGAATCTGCTCTAAATGGTAAACATACCCAGCTGTAAATATGTACCGTTCGCCACAGGGTTGCCCGTAGGAAACCAGTAAGCAGCAGAGGAGAGCTATAATTACCATTTCAGCCATCTCCTGCTTGGGGAGCGGTGGTTTCAGGAGGGAAGAGAGGGGCAAAGGGGCTGGGCCGGAAGCCACGCTGGGGCCCCGTGGCCACCCAGGCCCGCAGCCCAGGCCGCCAGGACCGGCGCGGCAGGCTGGCCTTCCAAAGCTGTCCCTGGCGGGTGTCCCCCACTGGATGCCAAGCTGCCGGCAGCCGCCTCACTGCTGCTTTCCTCACATGTGGTTTGATTGACGCAAATCAAGAGGCAAGCGGATGATTCATAACCCGTCCCGGCACACGGCTGACACAGAAATGACACGAACACAAACTTGCTGATTCGCCAAGAAACGCCCCCACATACCAGGAGGTTCCGCGGGTCTGAACTTTCACATGATCCACCCTTAAGGCTCCTAAAAACGTGAAGGGAGGGGGTGGCTGGGTGATCGCACAAGGAAAGCTGCACCAGGATTCTCCCAAGGCCAAGGAGCAGCAGGGCAGGCCGGGCAGGGCCGAGGAGGGGTGTGTGCGTGTGTGCATGGGGCGGGGGCACGCCCGGGCCCCGAGCTCAGACCCAGCTCACTGAATCCACAGCCCAGGGCCACTCCCTGGGCTCTAGGGGCCCGAGACCACGGGGTGGGACGGCCTGATCCCTGCCTTCCTGGAGCTCATGGCGAGGAGACCAGATGCCAAGGAAGCCCGGAGAACCCCCACATGGCCCCAGAGCTACTCCAAGGCAGGGGTGTGCGGCCTTGGGAGGAAGTGAGGCCCTGAAGAATGTGGGGCCCTTGCTGGAAGAGCAGGGCAGAGCGGGACGAGCCCAGGAGGGGCCAGGAGGGGCCTGGAGGCCGAGCAGGAAAACCAGCGCAACTCCCAGGTGGCAGGCACCAAAGAAGGGGTGGGCGCCGGGAAGGGTGCACTGGTGGCAGCGCAGGGGCTGCACTGAGCAAGCCCATGAAGGTGGGACGTGGGCCAGAGCCAGGGTGCTGACGGGTGCCGGGAGGGGAGGGGGCTGGCGGTGACCCTCACAGGCTGACAATGAAGAGGGCATCTGTCCACGGGCTTCCCCCACGCCGCCCTGTGCAGCTCAGCACGCCTGGGCCCCAGGCTGCCTGGGCCCCGGGCACGGCCACTGCAGGAACACCCCAGCTGGGGGGTGGCAGGGGCCCCATGCGGCCACGGGAGAGAAGGGAGCTGCGCAGTAGGGAAGGGAGGCGCCACGACAAGGCCTGGGCGGTGCGGCCATCACTAAGACAGCTGGCCAGCATGCCCTCTGCTCATCCTGTAACTGCCTTCCCTGCACACAAGATCCCCCAGCCCAGACCCAAAGCACACACTCCTCCAGGGCCTGGAAGCCTCCAGGCGCTGCTGTCCCCCAGCCCCCGGGGGCCTCCATGACTGCAGGAGGATGAGAAAGGAAGGAAAAACAAAATTTCATCTGCATCTTGAGGAAACAACCAAGCTCCAGCAGGGGAGGGCCTAAATCTGGCACCAAGGCTTCTGGAATTTTCAGGAAGAATGGGAAAGGCAACTTGTTTTACATTTCCTGTTAGGCCTGAGGGCAAGGGGAAAGGGGGAGAGGAGCATCAACCTCAGTGGCGCCCCTCAAGGAAGGTAAAGGAGGGGGGCTCAGAGGGGCTCAGTGCGAGCTCCAAAGTGCAGGCACAAGAGGTCTCCCCTGGGTCACAGCCCCCGCCCCTCCCCCGGCCCTCGGGCTGGATTAGGGGTTGGTGGAAAGGGAAGGAGAGGAGCACAATTAGGGTCTCTGCAAGGTCAACAACAGCACAGCAGAAACATCTCTGACCCCACCCCATGGCCAAACCCCCATCCCACAGCGCCTCGTGCTCCAAAGCAGCCTGCTGATTCCTGGGGCACTTCCGATGCTCACCAGGTACTTGCCACCAAGGGGGGCTCGAGCTGCTTAGAAAAGAAACAGCCACAGGCCCGGTCCCTCTGCAAGAACCCTGGCCTGATGTACTTGCCGTGGAAAGACTCACGAAGAGCGTGCTGCTGCTTTCCCACCGCAGCCGGTCCTGGGGCCCTGGCAGCTCTCAGGCTACTGCTGGCCCAGGGGAGGCCCAAGGCTCGAGCCCTCAGGCAGGGAGAAAGCAAAAGAAAGAAAGAGAACAACTGCCAAGCCCACAGGCCTCACTCCACACTTAGCTCCCTGTTGTCAAAGGCCACCTGGCAACTGAGGGATTTCTGAGAAACATGGGAAATAAAAGCTTGCTCACCACTGACTGCAGGCCAGAGCTGGGGCAGAAAGAAAAAAGGATCCGTGAAAACGTGAGAGTGTGACTGTACTAATTTTGTTACCTTCTTCCACTGACAACCATTGGAAAAGAGATTTCTCAGTCAACCAGTACTGTCTGCAAGTCTACTGCAAGCATTTCAGCCAGTCGTAAAAATACTTTGCAATCTACTTTTAAAGAAAATTTTAAGAGTCAGAATAACTTGCTAACAGTTTGGTTTGCTTAAAACCTTTTAAGAAGGTTCTAGATTCTCCCTCAAAAATGACTTCCCTGTCCATACACTCCTCGTTTAAATCCTGAGCACTAAGATCCAGCGCAGGGCAGGGCAGCGCAGGGCAGGGCGGGCAGGACGGCCGGGGTCCCCGAGGCGGGAACCACGTCTCGAGAGTCCTGCTCTCGGAACGCTGACTCCAGAACATCTTCAAATCAGACTGAATAGCTCTTGGCCGTGCAGAAGCAAAGCTCCCCGCAGGAGGCCAGTGGTCTGTGCTGCAGCCCAGAAGCTCACTGTAGAGTGCCGAGAAGAGACCGTGTCAGGGACTTGTAAACAACCAGAAGAGGGCGCCGCAGGGGATCTCTCCTCGGCACCTCTCACCGATGGGAAGACGGAGGCTCACGCACACCAAAGGGCACTCCCAGCACGGAGGCAGCGTCCCAGCAGAAGCGGTGGTCCCGGCAGCGCGGCATGGGGGGCTGCGCCCGCAGACAGCAGGGGTAAGGGATGTGACGGGAGGGCCGTGGCCGCGGAGGCAGGAGCGCGCCAGGCAGGCGTCCACACCAAGGCCGCCCGGCTGCAGTGAAAAGCATTTCCACACCACACCAAGACTTAGGGGCGCGAACCCCTTAACCAGAGGCAGGCCGCTGGGAAGGAGGAACCCAACCGCTCACCTGCTTCTCTGCACCCTCGGGGGCCGGAAGCCACGAGCCGAGGAGGCAGTCTGCAGGGTCCCGCCCTACATCCAGAATAAACCGTGGTACCCTCATCAGCCTACATGGGAAGGACCCTCAGACCCTCTCTCTATAAACTGTACCTGCTTCCAAGAACTCTGGGATTCCAGGACCTGTCGTCTATGAAACTAGTCAAGTGATGATAAAAGTTCCCGACAATCGCCTGCAACACAGAATGGCTCGTGTCCATCACCCTTGGAAAACGTTACCTCTTTCTTAACCACCCCCCCCTAAAAAATGTTATCTAGAAATTCATGTTTTACTTTCTATTCGTTTTAACTATGCCAGTGACCCAAGAGACCAGGAAATAAATCAACACACCAGCATGCCTTGTATTTCTGCCATGCTGAATCACAGAAAGCAAACCACACACCCTTAGAGACACTTGTTGTCACAAACCTCTCTTAGGTTAAGACCCACCAAGAGCGTAGATGTACTAAACTGTACTAAACATTCTTGGTCAACATGACTAAGCTGCCCACCGGTCCGTCCAAAAGGCACAGCGGGGCACAGAATCCCTGACAGATGAAACAGGGGTGGCTGCTGCCCTGGGCCCAAACACTTCAAGGAAACATAAAAAGGGAGGAAAGGAAACTCGACCCTACACCTGACCATATACTGCCATCCTTCCTGCCCTTTACTAGGAAAGCAGCAGACATGACCAAAATAAGGTAATGTAGCATGCCAATGCCCCCAACATGCCAGCTTCGGCAACTGCCCACTATTAACAAGTATCCACCCTCTGCGTGTGTGCACATATGCACATGCATGTGCAGCCATACCTCCATACAGTCATACACAGCTGTGCACACTTGGACACACCATTTTTATCATTTTTTTAAAAGAAGCTTTAGATTACACAAGCACTGTATAACTTTATAGGTTTTGACAAAATGTATAATGGCTCATACCCGTCATTGCAATATCATGCAGAACAACTCCAATGTCCAAAAAATGCCCCACTGTTACACCTCCTCTTTCCTCTCTCTCCTCTTAGAGCCTCTGGCGGCCACTGCCTTTATGTCAGTGTTACAAGTTCTCCCACTACTAGAATACTAATAAGTCTACTTTAGTCCATAGTTGCAATCCCCCCTTATTTTGTTCATTCCTCAATCTTGAGAATTTTAGGATGGTAATGCCCGCTCTGCTTCCAGTTAGATCCCATGGGGCAGATGGGTAGAACTGTCTTGCTTGCACTTGTAAATATTCTGGTTTTTGGGGGATGGGAATTGTCCATCATCATCCTTTTGTTAGTTGTCCTGGATGAGTTCGATGAATTAGAGGGTAGGTGTCGCTGCAACTCTGCTGAGATTCAGGGCTCAACCAGCATATGAACAGCCAGAAGATTTAAGTCTCTGGGACAAATATTTAATGGGTATAGTGCTAATTATAGGCTCAAATAAAAGGGGCATAAGAACCACGTGTAGGAAAATTATAAATGAATCCTACTCTGATACATTGGGGAGATAGATTATCATATATTCCAAAGTAAGGCCTACTGACAGGGTGCTGAATTCCTGGGGTTGTCTGCCCTGCCTATGGCATCTATATGTCTCCAGAGCCCTCAAGAGCCCCCCAGCTTTAGGCACTGTTTACTACAGCAGTCAATGAGATCCTCCTAAGACGTGCATAAGCATAACCTCTAGAATGATCTCCTGACTCACTTTGAAATTGCTTAGCCATAAAATCTCTTGTATTTAATATTTCCCCCTTTTGGTCATGGACTTTTTCCAAATGCATTCGTGGTTGGCACTTGGCAATAATCCCTTGGTGCCAGGGAGGCTCATCCCTGGGAGCCATGTCCCATGCTGGTGGTGGAGGGGGGAGGTAGTGAGTTTATATACGGAGTTTGGCTTAGAGAGAGGTCATAAGGACATTTTCAGGAGGTAACTCTTAGGCAATATATAACAGTAGGCTAAGTTTCAATTACAAAAGAACAAAGTTCATAAGCACAAGCATCAGTATCAAGGGCCTGGCATATTGGTCTGTTCTCCTTTGTTGGGCACTGCCCATGTACTCTAGAGATTTTTGCCACCCTATTAGAGAATGTAGCAGGACACCCCAGGATGGGAATGCGATATTCTTTCGGTTACTGTGTGGGTCTCCACCTACCAAGACATTTTTTAAAACAAAGCAATCTATCCTTCTAGCATCTAGCTCTTCTTTCATTCCATAAAATAGTCCTAACCCATGCCAGCTGCTCTGCCAGCTGCTGAGAGTACAAGGTGAAAACAAAAGACCAAAGCCCTGCTCTCAGGAACACAAATCCCAGTAATGAGATGCAGATAATAAACTAATGAATGGATGAATCAAGGAGAGTGATAGCAGGCAAGCGACCTGCAGAGGGTTAGGTAAGAGAGTGTGGCCGGCTCTAACTTTGACTAGAGGAGCTTCCCTGAGGCAGCCCAGTATAAGCTTCACCTTGAGGGACAATGAGTCTCCCCAGCCAGGAGAGAGGGATCCAGGCAGAGGGAGTGGCCAAGGCAAAGGCACTGAGCCAGGAGCTCCAGGTTGTTTCCAAAAGAGCAGGAAGCCAGGGGGTGTGGGGGGTGGGGGTGGGAAGGAATTGTGGGAGGGAGAGAGGGACGGGAGAAGGCCCGACAAAGACAGGCCCACCTAAAGGGACCAGGACAAGGGGCCTGAGAGGCCACCTCAGGGTCTAAGCTGAAGAGGGACCTCCTTACCATACAAACACAGATGGGACTCAGTATAAGAGCACGAATAAGAGAAAAATGTAGTAAAATAATAAGGCAGGGGTGAGTTTTAAAAATGTATTACCTTTGTTTTTAATATAATCTATCACACTGTACGTTTATCTAATTTAATTTTTATTAATGGCTGTGCTCTGTGTTAGGAGCCAGAAGACACAGTGCCAGCCCATTATTGGGAGTGGTGGGAAAACGGGGCAAAACAGATACGGTTCTGAAGAGGAATCAGAGACTGATGATGGAGTGGATGTGGGACATCAGTAAAGGAGAAGAATGGAAATGTTTCCCAGATTTTGGCTTGAACATCTGGGTTGGCTGGTGGCCTGGAGAAGGCTGGGATGGACAGAAGAGCTTGGGCCACTGGATTAAGGTGCCTTTGGACATCCAAAGGGGAATGCCAGGTAGACAGTCAGCCCTGTGGGAACTGCTACTCCGCGGGGTGAGGTCAGAGCTCCCATGACAGAAGAGGGTCACAGGCCCCAGAAGGGCTCCTCCACTGCCTGTGGGGAAGGCCAGCTGCCATTCTAGTTCCAACCTGCTGGACCCCAGCACTTCTGTAAAACAGGAAACCACATGCCACAGCCTCAACATCCTCATTGTGGACCAGTAACAAAGGATAACTCGAAAGACCTGAAGTGGGTCTCTGCATTCAGTGGTGCAGTGGGCTCGGAACAGGACTGTCAGTGAGCCAGCAGTGAATGGAGACAGAACAGATGGACAGACAGGAGAGTGGGCTGCATCGTGGACGAGCTGGACTCTGAGGTCTGAGCCAGGTTCATCAGAGAGCACACTCCCATTCTAACGCTCAGGTGTAAGTAGAAGCTAGGTGAGGAGTGGAGGGACAGAAACAGGGCAAAGGGGAGCCAGGGAGGATGGGAGCCAGAAGGAGGCGACTCAGGGTAGAGGTGAGCCAGGGCATAAATGAGCTAGGAGAAGTTGACCCAAGGTAGAGGTGAGCCAGGGAAGAAGTGAACCAGGAGCAGGTGAGCCAGGAAGAGGTGAACTAGGGTGAAAGCAAGCCAGAGTGGAGGGACTGAACCCACGAGGAGGTGAGATCCAGGGTGGAGGGCAGCCAGGCCCAAGGTAAGCCAGGAGGAAGTGAGCCAGGGCAGAGGTGAGCCAGAAAGAGGTGAGCCGACGGTAGAGGTGGACAAGGGTAGAAGTGAGCCAGGCGGAGGTGAGCCAGGATGAAGGCAAGCCAGAGAAGAGGGACTGAGCAGGCAAGGAGGTGAGATCCAGGGTAGAGAGAAGCCAGGGCCAAGGTAAGCCAGGAGGAGGTGACCCAGGAAAGAGGAGAGCCAGAAGGAGGGGAGTCAAGGCAGAGGTAAGCCAGGTTGGAGGGAAGCCAGTACAAGGCAGTGTTACTGAGTGGCTGCTGCTTGGGCCATATCACAGTCACCTGAGAGTTTGATCAAGTGGCCCCATAGAAGAAGCCTTCCGTGAGCCTTTCAGGACTGTCTCCCCTGGAGAAAGAAAGGGAGAATTCCTCCACTGGCCCCTCGCCCCTGGAGATCAAGGGTGGCCTCCCTGTGGGAACAGCCCCACACTTCCCAGTGAGCATGCATGAAAGCCAACCAGGTTCCCATGGGCATCCCATGCTGGGAGAAGCAGAGGCAGGAAGCCTGCAGCAGGGAGAGCCAAGTCACCCCCGGGTAAAGCTGCTGGGAACATGCAGACAGGACCCGCAGCAGTGCCTGGGAAGATTTGCAAGGGTGCAGAGGACAGAGTTGACGCCCCTTGGTAGGTGGGGTCTCAAAGATAAAAGACATGGCAAAGGGCAGAGGTGGAAGTTTTTTGAGTTGCAGTTTTTGAGTTGGAGTTCTGAAGCTGAGTTTTAATGCTGGAGCCCGAGGAAGCAAGCACACAGAGAACCTTGGTCATGAGGAAGGAGAGAAGGGAAGAGACAAGCCGTTTGCCTGATAGTCTACAGCTGACCTTGTGGAGGAAGGAGAGGAGCTGAGCCCGGAGAGAAACGGAGCCCCGGGAAGAGAGGAACCCAGGAAGCCCGAACCCTGGCAAACCTCGGCAGCTGTCTTGCTCCAACACGTAGCAACAGACTTTCATGAAGGAAGAAATTTATGCTTTATAGCCTGGTAACTGTAAGCTTCTACCCCAAATAAATACCCTTTACAAAGGGTATTTCTGGTATTTTGCATCAGCATCCCTTTGGCTGATTGATACAGACCACGTCCTGACCACATCACAGAAAGGGAAGAAGAGAGTCAGGAGAGGAGGTACAGGGAGAGCCAGGATGGGAGAAGCTGTATTTTTGTTTTTTAATGTATGGGCTTATTACAGCATATTTATAGGCTGAAGAGAAAAAGCCAGAGAACTGGGACTGACAATACCAGGAAACTAAGAGGACATTTGGGGAGAAAGGAGAGGGTGGGATCAAGCGCATATACCGCGCATCTATATTTATCTCTCACTATTACGTAAAAGATGTCCCATCCTCCCAACCTGACAGATCTACCTTCACAGAACCCAGAAGGCCAGGGTCAAGGTCAGAGGCAGGAGAAGGTCTAAAGACGGTGTTCTGGAGCAGGAATGCAGAAATGCTGGCCAAGAACAGAGGGATGCTGCAGGTGGAGAATGCTCAGCTGGGATTTGGGACATGATTTTAAGATGAGACCAGAAAGAAGAGCTGGTGTTTTCCCCTAGCAACATAAACCTCCCTGGGCAAGGGAAAGGTAAAAGGTAATCAGACAATGGATTTAACTACGGGTGGAACTTTGCCAGGACACTGTGTGCAGAAGGTAGAGAGGCAGGGTGCTTGTCCAGGAATGTTTATACTGCTGGCTGCGGAGTCTCAGCTGGGGAGAAAGAAAGATGAAGATGGGTGGAAAAACCTAGGAAAGTCTGGATGAATTTACAGAGACACTGCAAACTTACATTTCTGACAATGTGCCCTCACTCTGTGGAAAGCTTAGACTCTGCACAAAATATCCTTTCTGTGGTATTTCTGGGCTCCTGGGCTGTGCAGGGATTCTCCAAGGAGCCAGAAATAAAGACTTAAAAGAAATGGACTGCAGAGCCAAGAGCAGCACATGGGTGGTACCACAGGGCCAGAGGTCAGCCGGGGCCTCCGTGGGGCCACAGCATCGCCAGGGGGCATGGCAACGGCTCCTGAAAGCCCTCGAATTCCTGTCTGCAGATGAGCACCCTCGGGTCAAATCCCTCCATCTCCCACATCTTAGGGCCAGTCGAACACAAGCCCCCAAAAGGCAAGCAAACACGCACAGAAAGCACTAAGAGGAAGCTTAGTCTTTAGAGCCGCCCTGCTGGACATGTCCAATGCAGTGTCACAATTTGCTGCTGCAGGAATTTAGTGCATCCTGAGTGACTCCATGGCAAGAGGACCCTCAGAAGCTGGTGCCTTGTTTCCCCCACATATCGCCCCATGAACTTCTTCCCTTTGCTGATATCACTTTGTATCTTTTTACTACAATAAATCATAGATGTGAGTATTTTTAAAAAATGACAATTTTAGAAAAAGAAAAAATAGAATTTGCAAAAATTTAAAAAATGTAAATGATGAAATTA
>JAKSZT010053930.1:843744-871797 GCA_026826555.1 Tolypeutes matacus | reverse complement strand
AAGCTAAAAAGAAAACCGTGAGTTACAAACCCCTGCAGCCAGGAACAACACCCATTCCCCACCCTCGAGGCGAACAGCTAGATAAAACCTACTGCTCACAGGCTCACCGTAGCCAACTGAGCGTCCCCCTCTCTGGGAAGAGGGAGAAGTGCAGCAGAGGGTAGAGAGTGGTTTCTCTTCAGTGAGTTTGGCCAGCAGAGCCCACTTTGAATCTCAGCTCTGTCCAGACCAGAAACATGGGGCAAGTGGAGGTAGAAAGTTTTGCCAGTGGAGGCCATTTGCTGACCAGCCAGGGAACTGCAAGGAGAAAAACTGCTTTTAGGAGTATCTCCTCCCAGACCCTTTGGAGCAGATCTGTGTCCAATTAGTGAGACCCTGGCCCTATTTTGATAAATTAAGCTGGGCAGTGTTAAATACATAGAATAAGCTGAAGCAAAAATCAAAGAAGAGGGAAGTGGATTTGGCTCAAGCGACTGAGCTCCTGCCTACCATATGGGAGGTCTCTGGTTGTTTCCAGTGCCTCCTAAAGAAGACAGTGAGCTGACACAAGATGACACAACAAGAGACACAGGAGGAAGAACATAATACGAGCTACAACAAAGCAGGGAACGGAGGTGGCTTAAGTGATTAGGTGCCTCCCTCTCACATCGGAGGTCCTGGGGTCAGTTGCTGGTACCACCTAAAGAAACAAAGAAGACGAACAGACACAGCAAGTACAAACAACAAGAGGTGGAAATAAATAAATAAAAGAAATCTTTAAAAAAAAAAAAAAAAAAAAAGCCAAAGAAGAGCTGTGAAACAAAACAACGAACAACAGGGAGAGAGAAATTAACTGTCAGAGTAAAGTCACCAACATATTTGGATGCCTAGACATCAGCCAAAAATTACAAGCCGCGCTAAGAAACAAGAAGATATGGCCCAGCCCAAGGAACCAACCAAAAATCCAAGTAAGACACAGGATTGAAGACAACTAATCAAAGATAATCACACAAATCTCCTAAACCTATTCAAGAAGTTGAAGGAAAATATGAGTAAAGTGATAAAGGATATTAAGAAGACACTGGGGGAAGCGGCTGTGGCTCAATCAGTAGGGCTCCCGTTTACCATATGGGAGGCCCCGGGTTCGGTTCCCGGGGCCTCCTGGTGAAGGCAAGCCCGCCCGCACGGCGTGGTTAGCTGACCCAGCGAGCACAAGCAGCAAGGGGGGGATAAATGAATAAATAAATAAAATCTTTAAAAAAAAAAAAAAAAAAAAGACACTGGATGAGTATAAAGAACAACCTAAAAGCCTGCAAAGCAAAGTAACAGAGCTTATGGGAATGAAAGACACAGAGAATAATGAGATTAAAAATGCATTAGATGCATATAACGGCAGATTTGAATTGACAGAGGACAGAATTGGTGAAATCGAGGACAGAACATCTGAACTTGAAGACAGGAGAACAGAAAAGAATGGAAAAAATGGAACTGGGTCCCAGGGAATTTAAAGACAACATGAAACACACAAACAAGTGTATTATCAGTATCCCAGAAGGGGAAGAGAACCACAAAGGGGCAGAAAGAATATTTGAGGAAATAATGATTGAAAACTGCTCAACACTTACGAAAGACATAAATATCAATATCCAAGGACAACAGACTCCAAAAGAAATAAATCCAAATAGACCTACTCTGAGACACCTACTATTCAGAATGGCAAATAACAAAAATAAAGGATTCTGAAAGCAGAAAGAGAAAAGCAATGCATCACATACAAGGGAACCTCAAAGAGTACCAATTTCTCACCAGAAACCATGGAGGCAAGAAGAAATTGATAGGATGTATTTAAGGTACTGAAAGAGAAAAACTGGTAGCCAAGAATTCTTTATCTGGCAAAACTGTCCTTCAAAAATGAGGGTGAGTTTAAAGTCATCACAGATAAACAAAAACAGAGAGAATGTTACCATAAGACCATATCTACAAGGGATACCAAAGGGAGTGCTGCAGCCTGAAAAGAAAAAACAAGGGCGAGAGCCTTGGAGATAAATGTAGAAATAGAAGTTTGTTTGTTTTTAATTTCCGTGCCCCCATGGCTCCCTCACCTGTTTGCTCATTGTTTTTGCTCAATGTCTGCTTGTTTTCTCTTTAAGAGGCACTGGGAATTGAAACCCAGACCTCCCATGTGGGAGGTGAGCACCCAACTGCTTGAGCCACATTTGTTCCCTGCTCGTTTTGTTTTTTGCTCATTGTCTGCTTGTTGTTGTTTTTGCTCATTGTTTTTTCTCACCTGCTCATTGTTTATCTTCTTTAGAATCACCGGGAACCAAAACCAAGACCTCTCACGTGGGAAGCAGGCGCCCAACCACTTGAGCCACATCTGCTCCTGAAATGGCAGATTTTTAGTAAGCGTAACTAAAAGTGTAAAAAGACAGACAATAGTAAGGTATGACAACAGAAAGCCAAAGGATAAAAAGTAAGTAATGTCATGCGAATATTCTCACTGTCCTGATTTTGTGATAATCAGGGTAGGCTAAACATTCGCTATATTAGAAACTATGCATGTGTCCCCAGACCTAGTTTTTCTCCCTAGGTCTGTTTTTCAGAATGCTGGTGATAAACTAAGCCTGATTTATTATATGACCATCCTGTATGGGAAATGACTGTAATTCTAGGTATCTTTGGTCAACCTTAAGAGATATAGTAGGGGGGCGAATGGGGCTCAAATGGTTGGGTGTCCGTCTCCCATATGTAGGTACCTGGGTTTGATCCCCAGGACCTCCCGGTAAAAGTTAAAAAAAGGAAAATATAGAAAGTGCGTGGGCCGCCAGGCCCGGCGAGTGGGTGTGCTGCCAGGCCCTGTGCACGGGTGAGCCATCAGGCCCCACCGAGCCACGCAGCAAGATGATGACATGACAGGAGAGTGACACAAGTGAGAGCCAAGACGAGATGTGCCGAAAAACCAGGAACTAAGGTGGCGCAAGCAGTAGAAGCCCTCTCTCCCACATCGGAGGTTCCAAGGATCAAATTCCAGTGAAGACAGGAGGAAAAGGATGAGAAAAGAGGGCAGGAAATGGACACAGAGAGTTGCCCAGCGAATGGACACAAAAACGGGGGGTGGGGGGGTGGGGTGGATAAAATAAATAAATACATCTTTTTTTTTAAAAGGTAATGTCTTTACAGTAATAACACTGGACGCTAATGCACTGAATCCCCCAAAACATATGAACTGAAAGAATGGATTTTAAAAATTGAGCCATCTATATGCTGTCTACAAGAGACTTACTTCAGATATGACACAACCAGGTTGAAAGTGAAAAGCTGGAAAAAGATATTCTACACAAATAGTAATCAAATAATTAAGTAGTGATACTAATTTAGACAAAATAGATTTTAAATGCAAAATTGTTATACAAGATGAAGAAAGTCATTACATATTAATAAAAGGGGAAAATCACCAAGAAGAAATAACTGTAATAGATATTTATGCACCTAACCTGGGTGCCCCAAGATACCTGAGGCACACACTGGCAAAACTAAAGGGAGAAATAGGTTTCTCTACAATAATAGTTTGAGACTCTAATACATCATTCTCAACACTGGACAGAACATCTGGGCAGAGGATAAATAAGGAAACAGTGAGCCTGAATAATATGACAAATGAGCTAGACCCAACAGACATTTAGAGAGCATTACATGTAACAAAACAGCAGGATATATACTCTTCTCAAGTACTCATGGATCTTTCTCCAGGATAGACTATATGGTGGGTCACACAACAGGTGGCAATAAATTTAAAAAGACTGAAATTATACAAAACATTTTCTCTGATCAGAATGGAATGAAGCTGGGAATCAGTAATGGATGGAAAAGGGGAGAAATTCATATTTTCTCAAAGAGGAAATACAAATGGCCAAAAAGCAAAAGCAAAAAAATGTTCAATATCACTAGCTATTAGGGAAATGCAGATCAAACCTATAATGAGATACCATTTCACACCTTAGAGAATGGCCATCATCAAAAAAACAAAAAACTACAAGTGCTTGGAGAAGATGTGGAAAAACAGGAACCCTCCTTCACTGTCGATGGGAAGGTAGAATAGAGCAGCCTCTGAGGAAGACAATTTGGCAGTACCTTAAGAAGGTGAATATAAAACAGCCATATAATCCAGCAATCCCATTACTAGGAATATATTCAGAAGAAATGAAAGCAAGGACGTGAACTGACATTTTCACACTGATGTTCATAGACACATTATTTACAATTGCTAAAATATGGATCCAGCCCAAGTGTCCATCAACAGATTAATAGGTAAACAAAATGTGATATATATACACAATGGAATACTATTCAGCTGTAAAAAGAAATTAAATTGGGATGCATATGACAACATGGATGAACGCTGAGAATATTATGTTGAGTGAAATAAGCCAGACACAAAAGGACAAATATTGTATGTTCTCACTAATATGAACTAAATACGATGAGTAAACTCAAGGAGGTAAACTCTAGGTTATAGGTTACTAGGAAATGGAATACAGGATGGGAACGGGAGCTGATGCTCCATGTATATAGAATTTTTAATAAGCTTTATTGTAAAAGTGTACAAATGAATAATTGATGGTATCACATTATAGTGAGTATTAACTAACACTGCTGATTTATAGATGAGATTGTGGCTGAAAGGGGTAGTCTGTGGACATTAATGTCAACTGAAAGGAAACTAGAGAATTATCTATAGTATGTATAACAGTGATTTCGGTGGTGGATGAAGATTATGATTAATAGTAAAAATATAATGGTCTCCTTTTACAAAGTGTTAAGAATGGGGAAATTACAACTAATATACGTTATGGACAATAGTTAACAGTAATTGTAGCAGTTTGGCAGTTTGATATAATTATGAATTCCAAAAATAGATATTGGATTGTGCTTGTAAACTGGTCTGCTCACCTGGGCAGGATTAACCTATGATCAGGGCGTTGACTGGGCCACGTCAGCAGGGCATTGAACCCCTTGGTGGGTGGGGAATCAAAGATGAAAGACATGGAAAGGACAGAGGTGGAGTTCTTGCTGTTGGGGTTCTGATGCTGAGTTTTAATCCTGGAGCCCGGGGAAGTAAGACACAGAGGAGCTTGGCCGCGAGGAAGGAGAGAAGGCCCCGGAAAAAGAGACAGAGCTGTCTGCCTCATGGTCTACAGCTGACCTTGTACAGGAAAGAGAGGGGCTGAGCCCCGAGAGAAACACAGCCCCGGGAGAAAGGGACCCAAGAAGCCTGAACCCTGGCAGACGTCAGCAGCTGTCTTGCTCCAAGACATGCAACAGACTTTGGTGAAGGAAGAAACTTACGCTTCATGGACTGGTAACTGTAAGCTTCTACCCCAAATAAATACCCTTTATAAAAGCCAACAGATTTCTGGTATTTTGCATCAGCATCCCTTTGGCTGATTAACACAGTAATATTTTAATATTTTTGCAGCAATGCCAAGAAAATATATCGATTCTAGGAGACAACTGTAGGGGATAGAAGTGGGAATAGGATTTTTCCTTTTGGAGTCATGAAAACTTTCTAACATTGACTGAGGTGATGACAACACAACTCTGATGAAAATGTGAGCCACTGGGTGTGCACTCTGAATGGATTGTACGAAACATTGGGCTTTATAACACAGGGAATACAGTGGTGGAAGATGGACTGTAGTTAACAAGACAATAGGAGAACATTTCTCGCATGAGCTATAACAAATGTATAATACTAATTCAGGGTGTTAACATCAGGTGGATTGGGGGAAATCCACCAAATGTAAGATGTGGGCCATAGTTAGTAGTAAAAAACCATACTATTTCATACCACAACAATGCAAGGTGTTAGATGATGTATAGGAGCCCTGTATGATAATTTGCATGTTTGTTTTTTTAAGTTCACAACTTTTAATATACACTTATTATTTATGTATGCTCATGCATGAATGATAAACTTCAATAAAATTTTATTTAAAAAAAAAAAGAAAAAGATACAAAGAAATAAACCAAAATTTTAGAAAGGTAGCAGAAACAAATGCAAATATATCAGTAAATAAAACAAATGTAAATGGACCAAGAATACTAGTTAAAAGGAAGAGATTGTCAGATTGGAGTTTTAAAAATCCAGGTACACTCAGTTTATAAGAAACGCACTGAACATATGAAGACAAAAAAATTTGAAAGAAGATTTTTAAAAGGGAAATACCAACCAAGACAAAGGAAGGTTAGGCATATTAATATCAAACAAAATCCACCTTAGATAGAAAGTATTACTAAGGATAAGGAGGGTCACTATATAATGAAGAACATTTTAGTTCACTAGGAAGACATAATGAATTGAAGCTTTATGTACCTAATAGCCTCAAAATATATACTAAAATAGCTACAGACTATATGATTCCAACTATGACACTCTGGAAAAGGGAAAACTACAGACACAATAAAAAGATCAGTGCTAGCCAGGGATTCTAGGGGAGGGATGAACAGGTGGAGCCACCCAGGGAATTTTTAGGGCAGTGAGACTATTCTGTATGATCCTGTGATGGTGGATATGTAACAAAACACACAGAACTGTACAGCATGAAGAGTGTTCAGTAAACCCCGGGCTTCAGTTAATAATTCTGTCACAGTACTGCAAGGTGTTATTAGTAGGAGAAGCTGGGTGTGTAGGTGTGTGCACATGCACGTGTGTGTGTGTGGTGATGATATACAGGAACTCTGTAATTCCTGCAAATTTTTTCATAAACCTAATACTACTCTAAAAAATAAAATCCATTAAAAATTAATATGACCACATAAAATAAAAATTGAGAAATTGACTTTTGAACTGGGAGATTTTTTTAATACGCTTTTTATTTTAGAATAGTTTTTGATTTACAGAATTATTGCAAAGATCTAACTGATAGTTCCCATATACCTTACACCCAGGTCCCCCTATTAACATCTTATATCAGTACAGTCCATTTGTCACAATTCATGAACCAGGAACTAAAGGCCATGGTTTATTCAGATTTCCTCAGTTTTCCTATAATGGCCCTTTTCTGTCCCAAGATCCCAGGTTTCACTTAGACACCACATCTCCATAGGTTCCTCTTGGCTGTGACAGATTCTAGACTGTCTTTCTTTGTGAAGACCTTGACAGCTTTGGGGAGGTCTGGTCAGTTACTTTGTAGAACGGCCCTCACTTGGAGCTCATCAAATGTCTTTCTCAGGCTTAGGCTGGGGTTACGGGTTTGGGTGAGGCAGCTCAAGGCAGCAAGACACCCTTCCCAGCACATGGCTCCAGGGCACACACCAGCACGGTGGCCGCCACTGAGGGCGCTGGCCGCAGCCGCCTGCCTACAGTGGAGCTTGTCCAGCCGCTCTGTGCCGAGCTCTCTCCACCCTCAATGCCATGCTCCCACGCTACCCCCAAAGTCAAGCTCTCCCCCTGCAAAGGAAAAAATGTTGTGCGGCCCACACTTGAGGAGTGGGGCATGGAGCACCACCTCCTTGAGGATGGCATCTCTAATAAATTACTTGGAATTTGTACTGGGAGATTTTAATACTCCTCTATCTGTCAATAGTTGATAAGCCAAGAGGAGAAACCTTAATAAAAATATAAAACCTTTGAAAATCATTCACTCTGTGACAGTTTGAAGTTCTTTTATGAATCCCAAAAAGAAGGATTATGTTTTTGAACTAATCCATTTCTGTTGGTGTGGGGCCTATTGATTGGACTATGTCAGTGAGGCATAAGCCAGCTTGGGTCTCTTCTGTCTTGCTGAGTCTGATATAAATAGAAACACAGAGAGACAAACACACAGGAAAAGGAGGCTGCCATATTTGACACTGCCATGTGGCAGAGAGGACTCCAGTTTTGCCCACAGCTGAGCTACAAGGAAAGAAGCCTCTGAGAGGCTCAAAGAGCTGAGGCGCCCAGGAAGAGACGAGTTATATACCTGATAGCTGGCAGCTGAACTCGGAAAGAAAGCGGAGCAGCTGAGACTGGAGGGGATGGGAGAGACCTCGGCAGAGATCAGCAGCTATCTTGCTTTGCCAAGTGGCAGAACAACAGGATGGTGCCTTGATTTGGACAGTACATAGCCTTGGAACTGTAAGCTTTTACCCTAATAAATTTCCCATTATAAAAGCCAACCCATTTCTGGTACTTTGCATCAGCAGCCCTGTAGCAAACTAAGACACACGTCTAATGTGGTTCTTTGGCAGTATGGACAGCCTGGCAGCCACCTTTCAGAGCTGCGGGGGCCCTGGGCCCAGGTGGGGGCTCAGAGCCCATCCCAGTCCCTTTCAGGATCCTTCCAACCATAGCACAACTCAGTCAGGCAGTGCAACAAAAGAGGTAATTTAGAGAACCTCCCACATTTTAAAAGTTAAAAAACATGCTCCTAAATATACCACAGGTCAAAGAAAAGCTTATCTTTTAAAAATAAAATTTTTTTAAAAATACTTAGAATGAAAAGTAAAACACCAAGTGTCAAATCCTGTTGGAGGGAAGCGGCTGTGGCTCAATCAGTAGGGCTCCCGTTTACCATATGGGAGGCCGCGGGTTCGGTTCCCGGGGCCTCCTGGTGAGGGCAGGCCCGCCCACACGGCGTGGTTGGCTGACCCGGCGAGCACAAGCAGCAAGGGGGGATAAATGAATAAATAAATAAAATCTTAAAAAAAAAAAAAAAAAACCTGTTGGATACACCTCACACTGCATTTCAAGGGAGATCTGTAGCTCATGACAGAAGAGAAGAAAGCCTAAGAATTAACGAGCTGCACATTTGACTTCAGAAAAAGAATACCAAAATACAACCAAAGAAAACAGAAAGAAGGGCAGAAATTTTAAAAACAGAAATCAAACATACAGCTGAGGGAATCAACAAAGCCAAAAGTTGGTCCTTAAAAATATAGACAAAAGTTGACCAAGAAAAAGAACAATAAATCATGTTAGAAACAAACAGGGCACATAACTACAAACCCAGCAGATATTTAAGATAAGAAAAATATCATGAACAACTCCATGCCAATAAATTTGAAAATTTAGATGAAATTCCAAATTCCTAAAATATTAAAATGATACAAGAATTTGAAAGTCAGGTATTAAAAGCCATTAAAGATAATAAATCAGCAGTTAAAAATCAAACCACCAATAAAACATGAATCCCAGATAATTTTCTAGATAAATTTTTCCAAACTTTCAAGGAGGTCATTGTAACCTTGAATAAACTCAAGAAAATAGAAAAGGTTTTGATATCAAAAAAGGAAAATTGCGTGCCAATGAGACTCAAGAAAAGAGATGAAAAACCCTAAAGTACTGCCAAACCTAACCTAGCCAAGTATTAAAAAGATAGTATATCACAAGCAAGCTGGATTTACTGCAAGAAATCAAGGAAGGTTTAATCTCTAAGTATTATCCATCACACTAAAAAATTAAAGGAGAAAACCATATGATCTTCACGGTAATTGCAGTACACACATTTAGCCAATGAAATACGCACTTACTCTGAAAAGGGGAAATCTATAGAAACCTACAGCAAACATCCCTCTGACCCTGGGAAATGTTAGAAGCTGCCCTTGAATGTCAAGGACAAGACAAGGATGCCCAATATTCAACTCTGGATTGGAAGTCCTACAGGCACAGTGAGCTAAAGAACAAATACACAGTAATTAGAAAGAAGGAAAACTGTCGTGGCTACAATTAATGTTCTTTGTCTGAGAAAACCCAAAGACTCTACAGGAACATTTTTAGAAATTGTGAGATTAAAGTAAGGTGATTGGCTATAAAAAGAAAAAAGAAAAAAAAAAAAAAAAAAACTATTAAGAAAACTTAAAAATAAAAAAATATATTGTCTAATAAAACAGCAAAAAAAACCATAGACTCTACCAAAGAATCCATCTAACTGTTACATGTGCAAGACCTTTATGGAGAAAATTGTAAAACTCTATCGAAAGACATTAATGAAGACCCAAAGAGAAGTCGGGCAAACCAACAGGGTCCAGCACTGCAGAGACGCCGACTGTCTCCTAATTCTTCTGCACGCTCCATGCAATTCCAACCAAAGTTCCACCTGGGTTTTGTAAAGGACCTTGTCCAGAGCATTCTGAAATGTGTCCAGGAGTCCGGCCCAGGAGGGGCCTGGCCCTGGCAGAGGGGGTCAAAGCAGCCCTAGAGAGGTCAGAAGTCGTGAAGGAGCCCCGAGGACGGAGAGGGCGATGCCTGCCCAAGACCCAGGCACAGGGGAGCCCACCGCGGGTCAGAAGCAGACCCAGACTTGCCCTCCGAGGGCTCGGCAGCGCGGACACACTGGGAGAGGGGGTCAGGCTGAAAGCAGGATGGGTTTCCACGTGGGGAAAGGAAACGAAACTAGATCCCCACCCTGCACCATACACAAAAATCAAAGACTTAGCTAGGAAAGACAGAACTCTAAAATGTCTAGAATATACAAGGATATCTTTATGACCTTGAAGTAGGGAAAGGTTTCTTCGTGAGTTGTTTTGCTTTCTTTCATTTTTTAATAAAACATAGAAAATCTTAACCATAAAGGAAAGGTCTGTTTTTTTGGCTTAGTTAAGTTGTAATTCAGGAGCAACTATTTTTGCATATAACCGTTTTTGTGTTACGGTGTGTGTGTGTGTGACTGTGTGTGTATTTCCAGACCAAGTAAGCTGAGTAAAATGTTTTTAAATAACATTTCATTTTTCCTCTTCACTCATTAAGCATTTACTGCATTCTGATCATGTGTCCAGCTCTGTGCTGGTGCAAAAATAAAACGAGGATTCAAGGATTTTTCCTTCAAGGCAGTGGAATTCAGGAGAGGAGGCAGGAACAGAAGCAGCAAGGTCCTCACAGCAGCCCACAAACAAGGTCTTGCACCACCCCCACCCACTCCGGAGCACACAGCGGCCAGGGAGCTGCAAGTGGTCGCCAAGGTCACCCAGGCACTGGCTCCTGCCTCCACTTTACCCTGCCCTGCCTTTGAGACAACCCTTTTCAGAGCACTCAGCTCCCCAAAATCACCAGTGCACCAATCTGGGCCAGCCCTCCAAAGCTCATCACTTCCTGGTGAAAAAAGCACCAGAATCTTGAGTCATCGTTTTAGCTTTAGGTCAAGCAAATGAGAGAATGAAACAAGCAGGGCTCTAGCAACTACAAATTGATGTGATTTTCTAATCAGAGCACCCCAAATAGGAAAAGGTCATGGAAAGGTAAAACAAATGCATGCTACATTTAATTGACTTTATCAACAGAAACTTTTGTAAACATTCCTAACCTTGGCATTAACCAAGAAAAATCTATTCGAGTCTCCTCATTTAAAACCTTCAGTTAATCAACAATTTTCCCTGAATTATTTCTTTTCAAATATGAACTAACGTTTTCCATATTCTAAAATCTCACTAGTAAGTGGTTCACTGCCCTGAGTTATTAATTTCTTGACTACAAAGAAATTAGGAACTCACCCCTACAAAGGGGGCTGTGGCATCAAGGAGAGGCCCATTTACATGGCTAGAGGGGCCTTTTCTGGGAGTGGCTGGGGAGGGGGCAGCCAAGATGCAGGAACTTGGCAGCATTCACCATCAGCAAGGGAGAGTTTGGAGGGGCAGGGAATTTGGAATGTCACTCTTCAACACAAGCTAACAGCCAAGCCAAGCTCTAGAGATCAGGGCAGACGCGTGCGCGCATGAAAACAATATGTCTCGTTACCCACCTGTGTTCATGGATCACAACTGGGGCAAGGGGTAGGAGGGTGTGAAAAGGGGTTTACTTCATCCATTTGGGTAATTAGTCATTGCCTAGGGAGATTGGAGGGGGGACACTTTTTTACCTAAAAAGTTTTATGCAATTATGACCGATGGATTAAGTGAGCCACACCGCATGAAAATTGGAAAGAATTTAAAAAGCATCTGTAAAGCAGGTATCTGCCCCACCTGGAATCAATGCGCTAGACTTGTGGACTTGAAACCGAGGGAGTGCTGCCTGGGGGCGTGCTCAGGGGAAGACCCCCAAGACTAGGCACTTCGCACCAAGTTTCTAACCCCGCCAGCACCAGGCCAGAGGAGAAGGTGCCGGTTTCCAACTTAGCTGCTGGGGTGTCTGACCCCACCATTCTTATGGTGAGGTTAGCTGCACGACTAGGGGGCCTCAGGAGAACGCCACTGCAAGGAACTTTTCCAAGTTGCTCCTTGCGGCCAGGGCTGGCCCAGGCCCCAACAGCTGTGACACCAACTGGCTGCAGAAGGAAAACAAACAGCATTGGTTTAGGTCACCTCTGTTGAGAGGGGGCTGAGGGGCAGGGGGCCCAGTGGGGGCACATGCAGCCAACTGCAACTGGAGGGAGAGGACAGCCCCTTTCTAGAGCTCAGGGGAAGGGACACCCAGTGCCTGCGCAGGCAGCCACCAGGGCCCAAAGCCAGCCTGCTGCTCAGGCCTCCAGCAGAAAGGCAGCTTTAAAGACAACCCACAATTAACAGGGGAACAATTATCTTCCTAATTTAGGTTAATTTCTACTTTGCAGCCTTACTTGGCAGGTGGGGGGGGGGCTGGAGACAGCTATGTGGGTGTTTGTTATTTTGTTTTTCTAAGTCCACACATTTTAAATAGCGTGAAGATTTAAAATGCCCACCAGCGTTTTCTAGAAAAAGGGCCTAAGCTCTAGAAAGCCTCTATTGTGTGGACCCCTTTCCAGGGGCCCCCCTCGGAATGGCTGGCTGCATCTGCATGAAAAGGAAGCCTTTGTCAAGAGCTCACTGCCCCCCTGCAGAAGCTTCCTGGCATCACAATGCAGAGCCACAGGGACTCTGGGGGTGGCAGGCAGGGAGGGGGCAGCAGGCCCAGCCAAAAGCCCATGGTCCTGGATGTTAGGCATGTCCTGCCAGGGTGCGGGGTCAGCAGGCCCTGCAAGCTGCACTGGGCAAGAGCCTTGCCATGAAACCCTGTGCCCACCCCTGGGGTCCACGGGAGTGGAAAGGGTTACTTTCAAGGAAGCCAGGGGTCTCTGCACAGAAAACACAGCGCTGTCTGCCTGCCCCAGCCCTTGATGTCAGCTCCATGTGCAAGGCTGAGGTCTCTTCAGAGGTCTGTGGTGAGAACAGCAATGGACAGGGGCCCTGGCAGGCAGGAGGGGCCCTGACCAAGCCACCCAGCAGGAACTAGCACGCTGCGGCCAGCTGCTGGGCACTGACGGTCCACCGAGCCTGCCTGAAAATTCATCTCTTCTGATCCCAGAGGAGAAATGAAAGGATCCTGCAGTGTCCTATCTGGTCATTAAGGCCAAGATAATGAGTCAGTTCCAAATTCAGGACCACCCCAAATGTCCCCAGCGGTCCACTCCTAGAGCTGGGTGGGTAGGTGCTGGATGAGATGCCCATGGTTCTTTACTGTCCTCTTTGGGGAGAGGGCGTCGGGTGGACATGAGCTACCAGGAGCCAAGAAGGCCATTTTTCACACCGGCTTTCAGCGGACAGTCCCCTTACCAGAGCCAAGTAGAAATAACAAGGGCATTCGGGTTTGGAGGTAAAAGGCAGCCAAGCAGCACTCAAGGCAAGCCCCACCAGGTCCATCACTAGGGAAAGAACATTCTCTAGTTTAAGTGATCATCCAAAACAAAACTCCACTAGAGTAGTTTTACTTAAAACAAAACACAGAAAGAAAACCACCACCATGCAGCTGAAAGGAGCCCGGGTGCCTGAGCTTCCAGCTTGGCCCCAGCCCCCAGCAGACCCTCTGCTTCCCACAGGCGGGAGCCCTTGGGACCACCAGTCAGACTTGGAAACGAGCCCACTTTTCCCAAAGAGTGTCTCGAGAGGACCAGGAGTTTCGTGTGGTGTGAATTCCCTGAAAAGAGAAACTGGAAAAGCCTATTATAAAAGACTTCTCTCGCAGGGACTTCCCAGAGCCTTTAAAGCTGGCAATCAAGCACCTTCTGGATTTCCATGAGTTTCATCCAGAGCAGCTGGACCAGTAGCTTGCTCCAGAAAACCCCATTTCAAAGCGGCCCCTGCACTCTGCCCAGACGCCTCTGTGTGGCAACACCCACAGCCCTGGGTCCAGTGCCAAGTCTGAGGGTAGCTCAAGGCTCCTACGGGAGGGGTGGGCAGGGTGCCCACGCAAGCAGTTCCCGGACTCAGAGCAAAGAGCACAACAGGCAAGCAGTGGCAGGCAAATGGGACTGGTGGGGACCTCCGACTCTGGGCCAGTCCCCGGGCAAGGGGCTTCACCTGTGCCAGCCCACCTTTCTGACCTAATGACATCAGAGCGCATGGAAGGACCGCTGGGGAAAGGTCAAGTGCTAGTGCCAGGGGAGCAGGGACCCTGCGGCCGCTGCTGAAGAACCCCTGAGCATGGCCTGCCTCCAAACCCCACCCCAGTCCCACCCCTGCGCTGAGCAGCTGGCCTGCAGGACCTGGACACACAGTTTAGGTGCCAAACACCTGTCAAAAGGGATGAGGGAAAGCCCTTAAGGCAGGAACACTGGGCTCTGTCCTTCCTTAGAAAACCTTTCTAGGGGGAAAACATTTTTAAATGGCGAGTATTTGCTAAGCACCTGCTCAATCCCTAGGATGCTAATACAAGAGGAGGACTTTAAATACATCCACTTGCAAGAAGAAAAAAGAATATCCCAGAAGACATTTCTAGAGAGAGCTGGCCATTTAAATCGTCACCCCTCTTCCTGCCCATCCCTCACCCCTCTGCCTTTCGTACAAAAAATACAAGCCAAACAAAATGCTCCACCAAGGTCCTCTGTGGCCCCCGGGTGGTTGAGGTCACCTCTAGGCCCAGAGCTGCTCCCTTAATATGCTCTGCCAACCCTGGGGGACTCAACAGAGGGCTCTAACGCCCTCCTGCAGGCACTCCAAAGAACTGAAGGAAGCAGAGCTGTGGAGCGTGTGGCGTGGCGTGGCGTGGCGTGGCCTAGGTGGGAGGGGAGGCCTGAGGGGCCACCAAGGGGAGGGCATCGTGGCAGCCCTGGGCAGGGCTTCAGTGGAGGATCTGCACTGTAGGGAGGGTCTTCTGGATAGACCGCTGGCAAGTCTGGAGTCCCTGGCTTCCAGAGGAGACATGGAGGCAGTGGGGACAGAAACAAGCAGATGAGTTAAGCAGGTGTTTCAGAAGCTGGAGCAACTCTACATGATTAAATGTTGAGGATGGAAAAAAAGAGAAGAGTCTGCTGCACCCCTGGTTTGTGGGTGGGCGGGGCTGTCTTCCAGGGCTGGAGAACAGTGGTGGGGAAAGCTACATGGAGCAGCCCCCATGGGCAAGAGGCTCCAATGAACAGCAGAGCTGGGGCAGAAAGGGGACATACCCCAGGAGCAGGCAGCAGGAAGGAAGGGGTGACTGCAAGGCCTTTGGGCAGCTCACCTGCCCAAGGACCACCGCGGGGACCTGGGCGACAGGGCAGGGCACACATGCTGGCTGCTTCTGTTCCACTCCAGGGAGGAGCATAACTGACAGTGGTGGGAGGGATTCCTGAGTTGGCTCAGGAAGCTTCAGGACGGCATCCACCCAATAAAACGTTCACAGCCTCCAGGCATTTGCAAAGCGTTTTTAAAAATAATATAGAAAGATGATTACAGTAAAACGGCTAGCGTGAAAAGCAAAGTTTCTATTCATCAAGAGTTGGATTATGTAAAATCCAAGCATCCACAAGGACACAAGAAAAAGGGCTGGAACAAAACAAACCAAATGTCACTGTGGTGACCCAAGCACAATGCCAGAGAGAGGAATAGGAGTGAGTTTTTGCCCGTCTTCATGCTTTATTCTTTTAAAAACTGTCCTTGAAGAAGCAGGCTCTACCTTTATAAGCAGAAGGGCAGGCCATGGCTGTGTGTTCCAAGGGAATGCTCCTGCAGCTCTCTTCAGCCCCCGGTGTGCTGCCTTTCCTGCTGGCTCCCCCGAAGCTCTGCGTTCTGGTCTGGGTCCAGCTGACTGCTCCTGGTGAGTTCGCTTTCTTTAAGAAACAAACTGTCCTCACCACAACCAACATCCGCAGCAAGACCCCTGCCGGGGGCTTCCAAGGGCCCAGACCTCATGAGGCGGCACGGCTGCTTTCTAGGGCCGCCTTCTTCCTAGACCCCACAGAGAACCCCTCACAAGCCCAGAACCTTCGCAGGGGCCGGGCCTGATCTTCCCTGAGACTCCTCCACCCCTCCCCAGAGAGCTCCCCTCCAGCCCGGGCTGCTCCTTACAGGCGGAGCACCGCCCTAAAGCCTCAACCGTCACAGAGGCCATCACCCGATTCACAGGGACACCGAGGCACAGAGAGGTCACGGACAGCCTAAGGTCACCCAGCAAGAAAGGGGCAGTGTCCAAACCAGAGCCTTGCCCACAGGCAGAAGGCGGCCTCTACAGAGCCCTCACGCGTGCTCCCGGAGTGCCAGGGCGTGGCTGCCATTGCTCTGCCGTGGGAGTGCCCTCAACGCAAAACCAGGGCAGGCCTCTGCCCACGGCCCTCCAGGGGACGCCTGCACCCTTGCGTTCTGTTTTCCCTTGTGACCGTCTGTGGTTCTTCCCGTCCTTCTGTCCTCTCTCCCTCTCCCCCCACTACCCACTTCCTCCCTCTCCCTCCCTCCTTCTCTCGTGCCACCCCTCTTTCAGGGCACGGCCCTCTGCTCTAGAGGCACCCCAGGCCATCTCCAGAGGCCGCCGGCATCTTGCAGGGCTTGCTCAGAGCTGGCATCTAAGAGAAACAGCACTTGTTTTTTCAGACTTAGCATGTATCTGGTAATTTCTGGCTCTTTTACCTTGAAAATAAGCCCTTAAATAACAATCTGTTGTAGTGCTCCTCAAAGCTGCCTGCAGATAACAATGAAATGGGAGGCTTGTCAAACACCCAAGTTTTCTGGAGATTTGCTTCATTCAGGTCTAGGGTGGGGGATGGGAACCAGGGTTTTAACCTGAGCTCAGGAGATTCTTAAAAGATAAATTCAGAAGACTCTGGATTAGTAATTAAACTCACCAAGCCTGACTAAGTCAGACAATCGTGGAAGTATTTGCTCTAATTTCCCCTGACTTTCAATATTTGATTATTTTTGCTAAAGAAATCACAACAGTGATGGTCTCTAAAAGACGATCCCTGAGTGCAGGGAAAAATAACAAGACTTCCATTTCCACTGATTTTTTAAAAATAGGTTCCCCCAAGAGATGGCTCTCTGAGCTGTTTGCTCATTGTTTTTGCTCAAAGTGTCTGCTCATTGTTTGTTCATCTTTAGAAGGCACCAGGAACCAAACCTGGGACCTCCCATGTGGGAGGCAGTCACTCAACTGTTTGAGCCACATCTGCTCCCTCCACTGATTTTTCTATTTAAAAAGGGACTCAAGCTTTCCTGCTATTTAACACAGGGACAGACCTGTACCGCCAATCTGGTCCATGCCTGGGAAATGGGGAGGCCCCACGGAAGCCGGGACAGGGGCATCAGAGAACCCCGGCCCTATGGGGTAGGGACTGATCTTGTTGCTCTGGGGAGACTGCCACAGACACAGGGAATGGGGGTGAGGCAGCCAGGGGTGGGCTAAGCCTTCCAACTGCCCATGAGCAGAAGGTGCTCTCCCCAACCCAATACAAGAGGGCCCCAGGCAAGTCTGCAGCTGTCAGACCCCAACCCAGGCCACTGCTCAGAGGGTGCCTGCGCTTTCAGTGAGCATCCTTTGCCTCCCAAACTCACTGGCTGCCTACTGCCCGAATGTGGAGGGTGGCCCAGGGAGGCCTTAGGAGCCCTAGCCCGGCAGTCCAGAGGGACCTGGACAGCTGCCCGGCCCGCAGCCGTGGGGGCCTCCCAGGTCCGGGTGCCCACGGCGATGGGCCCACCCTGGACTCCGGCAGCTAGAGCCCTGCAGCCGGCTGCCGAGGCTGCAGGACAAGAGCCAGTTCAGGGCAGGACGGGCTCGGGGGAAAGTAGGGCTGGGCCTTGGCACCACCTAGACAAGGAGAGGGCTCCTTTCCGGTCTGGACTCCAGAGACCATCCCACTGCAGACTCTCCGTCCAGACTGAGGAGAGCAGCCCAAGGCGCTCGGCTCGCCAGAGCGCAGCCAGTGCTCCCAAGGACCCAGAGGTGCTTCCCTTCCCTCAACACCACTCGCCCCTCAGAAGAAGGGCCGTCTCCTTGGCCCAGCCATCTGGCGGCTGCTTTCGGGCAGGCCACGGGTTTGCAACACGTGTGTCTGCCCCCTGGCCGCCCACTCAGCACATGTGCCACTTGCGGGCAAGGCAGCCTCCGGGCCCACAGGCTGGGTCAACGTGGCCTAGGAACCAGGCGCCAGCACCCTCACTGTCCAGAGGGGCCCGGCGACCACTCAGCCCCCTTCTTGAGACCAACACTGTGCACTGATGAGTCCAGAACATGGAAATTCTCCTTCTGCCTCTGTAGCCCTATGACAACCAAAGAGCTGCTCTCGCTTGCTTCCCAGTCAGAACCCCTTGAAAACCAAACAAACAAAACAAGCACGGGCTGTGCATCAATCCAAGTTAACGGAGCAACGTGTTGATCACAGAGACGCCAAGTCCAGCGACAGTGACTGCCCTGTTGCCTAAGTCCTCCTACCACCATGCCGCAGACGGCAAGCAGCAGGGAGCAGGCACCTGGGCACCCCAGAGCCGTGCAGCTCCGGAAACCATAACAGGTGCCGATATGTCATGCAATGAAAACCTAAGAGGCTAAAGCATAAACAAGAAACACCAACCCAAATAACTTCCCTAGCCAAATGTTTAGGCACACTGGCTGGGAGCAAATCCAGGCTGCACCAACTGCAGGGTCCCCTAGGCAAGCTGTGGCTCTCAGAGGCTGGCAGACCACCTGGGCACCCCAGGGAAGAGAGAAGATGCTTCCAGAACCTGCACATGGTAGGGCCCCATCAGCACCAGCGCCTTTGCACCTCACGGGATCCCTGGGGCAGCCTTAGGTCGTGTGTGCACACTGCAAAAGCCCACGGCTGAGTGTCACCATCCCTGCACCCCCAGGCACCGAGGCACAACTCGGGGTTCCTCACTTAATCCTCACGACAACCTGCCACAGCCTCATCCTAGCTCTGCTGTACCTAAGTCCCAAGGACCAAATCATGTGGCCAACAGGAACACAAACGTTTTGCCACTTTTTACAAAGCATGAAAATACAGTTCCGTCTCACCCATCTAGCACGCAGAGTGTGGAAGTCCTTACACTTCCCCACCGGGCTACTTACCTTAAGCAGACATAACAGTTCAGAATTACTTTCATCGAATTATGCATAATCTCTCATAGACTTCACTGTTCATACGATGAACAAAACGATTTCCTCCAAATGCACTGTGTCAGAAAACGCCGCTTCCTCACCATCTCCTACCTCTCATTCCAAATATTAAACAACTGGGAAGAGAGAGCAGGCAGCCCCCGAAAGCCAGCACATCTCCACAAAATTCCAGCATGTCAGGTTGGGCCCATGCTATACAATAAGATTTTTGTTTATTAGGAAAGGCTGCTGCCAAGAAAGGTATTTCAGCCCAGGGACAGACGGCGGTGCAGTGGCCAGGACGAAAGGGCCTATAATCTATCTGAACAATTCAAAGAGAACACACGGTCTAACGACAGACGTTCCGACCCCTCGTGCACCTGGGCACTTGGAGGTAAACTCAGGAGGCAGCGTGCACCGTGAAGGGCGGCACACGTCGCACGCGTGGTGAGGAGGGCGGCGCCACACGTTAACAGTTAGTTAACAGGCTAATGAGCAGCATTTACTTACTGCCCAAGTCATTTTCAATAGCGTACACGGAAACAAAACCCAAGTCCTCCGGGAGAAGAGCCAGCGCTCCTAGGGAGGCCTCAAGGCGAGAAGGAGGACACGAGGGCACCTCGCGGTCCGCTGGGAGGCAGGACGGGGGTGCAGGGAAGAAGCCCCGAGGATGCTGAACCACCTGCTAAGAGCACCTTCTTGCCACCATCGCTGGGGCCTGTGAGAAAAAGGCGCTGCAACTCCCGCGAGCGTCACCTGGAAAACCCAGAACTCTCTTCTGGGACTCGGACGCCTAGTGAGGAGCCGGCAGGCAGAGGCAGCCGCCTGGCAGCCTGTGTCGGCCAAGGGGACCGCCAAGAGCAGAAGCTCCCAGGGCCCAGTGGTGAGGGGGTCCCAGTCCCAGCAAGCGAAAACGGGCTGCAAACTCCTGACCCAGCCATCTCCAGGCCACGCCACGGCGGAGGTCTGCCTGGGAGCCCTCGGGGCAGGAGGCAGAGCTGCTTGTCGCTCAGCCCGCCTCGCAGCCCGCCTCGCAGCCCGCCTCACAGCCGTGCTGGCAGGTGTGAGAAAGCCGGGAGGAGAGCCCGCGTGGACAGCATGGCACGGCCGAGACTCCAAGCGTCTCCAGAGGGTTTTCCTTTTTCTGGTTATGCAGTGCAAGTTACCAAGCAACCAAGCAACACTGCAGGGGACGGCCGGGACGCCGCCGGTGCTCCAGGCCCTCCTGCCGGGGAAGGCTGTCTCCCTTGGCCTGCCACGCAGTCGGCTCTGCTTCCTCCAAAGGCCCCGGCAGGAAATCTGTCAGTCGAGTTAACCTGAAACCTGTTCACCTTGGAGAAAGGTAAGTCACCGCACTCCTCGCCCAAAGAGTCTCTCGGCAGGAGCCCGGATGCTGACGCTCCAGAGCAGGAGGACGAGCACACAGGAGCCAGGGCAGCGAAGGCCCAGGTACAGCCCTGGGTGTGCCAGGTGCTCCACGCTGCCACCCCACCTGCAGAACCTCCAAGCAAGCCTGTGAGGCAGATTCGATCACCTCTACTCACAGACCACGAATCCCGTTCAGCCCGGACCCGCGCTTGCAGCGGCAGCCGAGGCAGAACTCGGAGCCCCAGGCCCTGAGACCCCGATGTGCCCGGCTCTGGGGGAGCCACACGTGGCTCATCTGGCCTGGCAGCGAGGTGGTGAAGGATGGGGTCCCTGGAGGCCTCCGGGGTCTGGCGATCTGAAAGAGCGAGTTTCCCTTGCTTTTTATAAAACTTCATGGCTCTAACACCAACATTCACTTTCCTTTTTCTCTAGTGTCCAGTTGAAATCTCACCTTCTCTCCTCAGAAAGACATGCCAGCTACTGTAAAGGCAAGCAGCGTTCATGCTTCTGCAATCCCCAGCGACATCCCCGGGGTGCCCGGAGCTGAGGAAGTGACAGCAGCTGCAAAGGCCCCAGGTCTCAGCCACCATAAATATGAACGAACAACAGTCCGTTTTCATTCGTTTCCCCATTTATTTTCTCAGTACAGCTGTTCTGCTTTGTTCTCCTCTTGAAATCTTGTCATCGGAACATTTTCAGCTTTTTTTTTTTTTAACTCACACAAACCAGTTGAGTCGCCTCAACGATTTGCTAATCAAGTAAAAAATGCTCGACGGCCCTGAGCACTGTCCCTGTCATCTGTAGAAACAGCTCATCTGTAATCTTCCCAGGCAGCAGCTGGGTTCCTCGGCCTTCAAAAGATTCAGCAACTGCATCTCACCCGCATCTCTCGGGAAGGCCACCTCCCAAAGAGTTTTTCACAGGGACCCAAGACCCTTGCTGAATCCCAAAGACCCCAGTCACCTGGGGTCCGTGTTAACGTTCAGAACCAAAGTCCAGTCCCCACCTCCATCAGCACCTACAGGGCCACATGTGTTCAGCCCCGAGGACCCAGTTCCCCCTCCATCAGCACCTGCTAAGGAAGACCCAGTGCTTTCTTCATCCAGAGCCTCCCCTGGGAGGCCCCCGTGCTCTCGACCTGCAGGGCCTGTGAAAGTCCCATCCCCTTTCAGGCCGCCTGACTCCAAAGCTCAGATTCCCCATCTGTAACGATGGACTTCACCGAGTCTCCATCTCCCCACCCACACAACAGGACAAGAAAAGGCAAAGCACAACCCCAGAGTATTCTGGGCAGGAGCAAGTATTATTATCTAAACAAAATACGGTCAGAATGAGCAAATCCACACACACTTGGCACATGGAAGCATGAAATAATACCAGGTGGTGGGAGGGGGTGAGTGAGTTCCATAATTAATATTCTGAGAAAAACAAAAACAGATCAACAAGCCAGGCCCCACTTAACTCGCAGGGCTCTGGTGAGGATTGGACAATGTAAAGTAGCAGGCATGAAAAAGTCCTCAAAACAGTGTGCAAAGTAAATTTAGTTCCATATACACTTCCTTTCCTTCCAAAGGCAGGAAAGAGGGAACCAGGCCTGAGGGAAGACTTTTACACAGATGACAGTTTTTTGCCCTTTTCTAGCCTCCGTCAACATCACCCAGTTCTGCGAGAGGCCCTGGAGGTCAGGGACCTCAAGGAAGGACCCCGGCCCTGGGCTGTGACCCACCTGTGCGTGGACACTGCCATTAACTATTCGTTTCCTAATCTGTTTAATAGGGATGACAAACAGCACAGCAGGAACGCTGGCTTTCAAGCAGGAACAGGATTCCACTTGATTTTCTAAAGTTAACAAAAACAGACTTGAAAATGTTACCTGGAGCCCGAGATCTTCGCAGGGACCAACCGTAGGGGAAGCCAGAGGGTCCGGCTCTTTACTCGGGCTGGGGTGTCTGACACAAGGCAGGGGCTGTAGTACAGGCTCTTCCTAGCAAACCCTTCTGCAGGCCAGATCCGTGGCGCTAGCACCTGGGAAAGGTCAGTAAGCCTCTCTGCACTCTGAGCACAGAGGTGTAGCAGAGTACTTACCAGAACACAGTGCAGCCACCTGGCGTGTGTGATGCTTTCTAACCAGATTACAGCCACTGAGCTGCCAATTTTCATCCACGTAAGTGGTCTGTGGGTTCCTCAGAGTGGCAGCAGGTGATCAGAACCTGGACCCAGGTCTCACTTTCTGGGCAGTGGCCTGGGACCTTCCCCTCCCCTTGGCCCAGGCAGCTCTGCCAAGCGGGCATCAGCCAGGCCCCTGGGCCCACCTCTCCTTTGCTGTGGCTTTCCGGATCTCCCCAAAGGCCACTCTGACAGCACCCCTTTGGCAGTGCCGCTGACAGCCAGGATTTTGTGGACGCCACTCTGCCAGGACCAGAAGGGAAGAATAGGGGGTTTTCTGAAAAAAGTGTTTTGTATTTTTGTATATATAACACTATTTCTACATGGACTATTTTCAAAAGAGAACGCCAAATCAAGTTCTACAGGTTTCCACACTGCTAGGCGGAATGGATAAGAACTGAGTTTGGCTGGCAGTCGTGGTCAAATGTTTTGCGCATGTGCACCTCGGCTGCATTTAGTTACTATCCTTTAGCCAACCCTAGACGAATGGACCAACAAAGCCTGCGTTTCAAGTTTAAATATATCCTCACACACAAATTAGATTTGTGTAGATGAATCTTTAGCAGGAGCCCTTTTCTGACACCCTTGCCCAAAATGCAATAGAGAAGGTGGGCATCGCCCTCCGAAGCCACGTGCCAGAAGACTGTTCAGGACACCAAGGGGGCTGCAGACCCTCGAGCTCGCCAGCCCCAGCAGTCCTGGTGACAAATCGCCACGGAGCCAGCACCAGCACGGGCGCCCCCCACAGCTGAAGTGCTACTTAGTGTTCTAGACTGCTCAGCTTAATACACGGGAATCAGGACGTTCAGACAATTATTTGACAATTGAAGAAGGTCAGAGATTGCTGCTTGCCTCAATCAGACTTGCTTCTAGAAAGTAATCTGGGTTTATGGTGACCCAAGGCTCTTTCCGGGGAAGTCCCTTTTCTGAATAAATCCCTGACTCTGACATGTTTTCCCACCATCTCTCATCTTCTCATAAACTGGGGAGGCAGAGAAGAGCTCAGCTCTCTGGGCGACTCCCACTATTTCGGATGAGCCCCAAGGCCAGGTCCAGCGGGTTAGTGATGGCAACAGGTGACGCCACACCCCGATCCACAGGAGGACCTCCAAGCCGGGTCCAGGCCGCGGTGGTGTCCCCTTCGAATACCCGATTCAAAGTCAAGGGATCTGAGTCAAGACGTTTGTTCCCAGGCGCAGCACTGCCACTGAGGACACTCCAGCTTCATGGCTTTCACAACCTTAATGCAAAACAGAAGCTGCAAAGGATGCTCTTCCTTTAGAACATGCCAGGAAGCAACCTGCTCAGCCTCAGGGCCAGCTGCCTAGAGGGGGATGCCCAGGCCCCCACCTGCCCATCACTGCCTGGAGCAGCCTGGTTTGCTGGGGGATAAGGGAGTAAGGAGGACAACGAGAGGAAAGGGGAAGGCAGAGACCAGCTTGCTTCAGCGCGTGGCAGCTGGCTCGTGGTGCCCTGAGCTGGCCTTGCCCAGCCTTGGGACTGCAGCCTTTACCCCAAGTAAAGGCCCTTTATGGAAGCCAGCAGACGTCGCGTGCTCTGCATCGGCAGCCCTGTGGCAGACTAAAGAAGTGCTAAACCTTAAGGGCGGCCGAGCTGACAGACAAGCAGCGTACTCTGGCCTCTGCGACTCTCTGGGATCTCTGCTCTCCAGGTCACCGGAGGCGGAGACTCTGCACCCACCCCCGACACTAGCCTCAGCTGACAACGCCCCAGATGGCCTCGCCGGGCATGCCAGGGGCTGGGGCTAAAGGGAAGCTGTGAGAAGAAGCTTCTCTGCCTTGACTTCTTCTCTGTGCCTGTGTCTCCCTCGAGAAGCTAGGAGGTGGAAGGGCCAGGAGGCCAGGCCCACAACTGCCTCGCAGCCTCCTCCTCTTCCCAACGCCCAGGTGCTCTGCTCAGCAGTCTGGTTCATATTTTCCAATATACTCTTAAAGGGAAACCACAAAAATACTTACAAAACCGGCTGATGTATATGACCCTGCAGCGGCAGCGCTGACCTCAGATCACAGAAGGAACAGGCTTCGTGCACAGACAAGACGCAGGGGAGGGTCTGAGCACGCTCTGCACCCAGAGGGTGCTAAAGATCTGGACGAAGCCAAGCCACTCCGCACTGCCCGCCTGGTGAGCCGGCGAACAGCCTGGGCTCTCCACGAGCCGCCCGCAGCCCTCCGTGTCCACCACAGATATGGGCACTCAGCCCTCGGCATCCGCTGGGACTAGCTGGGCTGGGCCGCTCCTGGAGACAGAGCACACTTCCTCTTGTGAAAGGAAGCTCCCTTCAAAGGAAGCTGGCAGCGCTGCGACAGAAGTGCAGAGGGAGACTCTTGGTCTTTCTGAATCTTCTGATACTCGAGCTGAGTCGGCAGGAGAGTAAGCTAAGGAGATCCTCAGGAGAAGGAAAGGCAAGGCGGGGTGAGTCCAGAGACGCAGGCCCGGGCGGGTAGCTACCAGGCTGAGCGGGCCAAGGCTGAAGGCCCATCCTAAAAATTACAGTAATGACCCACTGCATTTTAACACGAATTACACATTTTTATGAAGACCTTGGAACAATTAGTAAGAAATGTGTTCACCAATTTAGAGGTTTGTAAATCTCTTCAATGACTGGCTTACAGAAAGTTAGCTGGATTGTCTTACCTGCTTCTGTAGTCGGTCTGTTGTGATATGCTGAGGGTTTTTTTTTTTTGCTTGTTTTTTCATTTTAAAGATTTCTGGAGTGGGAGAAAGACGCTCAATCTCTTGTGCCACCTCAGCTCCCTGGTCTGCTGCATCTCTTACTGTCTCTCCTCTCTGTCTCTCTTTGTTCTGTCACCTTGCGGTGCCAGCTCACCTTCACGAGGAGACCCTGGGAATCGAACCCTGGACCTCCTCTATGGTAGGCGGGAGCCCAATCGCTTGGGGCACCTCCACCTCCCTGATATGCTGTTCTGGTTGACGTGTCTGAAGAAACTCTGCCTCGCCCAGACATGTGGTTGTAAAAGGAAGGAGTATTTTAATAGCATTTTCAGTTAATTGTGCATTCTCTTATTCATACTATAGGTAAACTCACCTACTAGTAGTTTAGTCAGCGGCACCATGCAACTTGAATCCATCTCAATGAACTTTCTGGACTTGTTCCTATGGTTTACCTTGTCCTGCAACTAGATCTTTTACCCGCAAATGATTCCGGAACATCAGACGTGGATGTCTGGGAAAAACTGGTTCACTGAGATGTGGGCATCTCCCTGTTACCGCACGTCATCAGACAGTCTCAGAAAATCGCATCTGCAGGCACCACCCATCTCATCAGAACAGTCTTTTTAAGTACCAGGAAATTACTAGGGTCTCTGTGATAGACACATGTGTTCCAAAATTCTAATTTTCACCTGAAAGCTTAAATTTTATCATTGGCAATAATACTATCAGTTGTTTTCTTTGAAATGCCAGCCTTACTTAAATTTTTGAGAAAATGTCTGCCAAGTTGATCTGTATGTAAGTCATTCTTTCAAGTAAAAATGGTGTTCCAGGAAAAAAGCAGCTAGTTGAGGTCAAACTCAGTCACCAAGCACGTCTTCTCAAGACAACATCATACTTCAGTCTGCAGAAATGCTTTACGTGCACTGCCCGTTTTGTCACAATATTAAAAGACATGTGCCTCAAGGATCACGCTTTAAAAAAAGGCATCATTTTACTTTCTCACCAAGAGCGTTCTCAAGCGAAACTGGCTTTTCATTTTCAGTGCTAGAGGCTGGCAGCTAGGTGGGTGCCCTGCCGGGCTTATCCCCAGCCCTTTCACCCACTCTTGTTCTGGCACCTCCAGTGCAAACGGCCACATAGCAAAAAAGGAAAGTAATGCCTTTTCATAAGCACACTTTTGACCTCACAGACCACCTGAAAGGGTCTCAGGACCTCCCAGGGGTCTGCAGACACCCTTTGAGAATGGTTCATTTAGAAGAAAAGGGCAATCAAAAATAATACTTATTTGTGAATATACCCCAAAAGGAGAAAAACATCATAAATCTTGGAATGGGGTTAAACATTTATAAAAGAAAATTACACTTGCTAAAGCAAAATATTGTACATAAAAGAAAATGTACAGTTTTTCAATGATTATTGCCTAGAGGGGGAAACCAGTTCAAAATCAAGGTTTTTCAAAATAGTTATTCAATAAAGTCACAAGCTCTGCAACCACGTACTTCTCTCCCGAGCCCTGGGCTTTGCAGCAGACACCAGCTCTCCTGTCCTGCTAAGGAAACCAGGCTGGAGGAGAGGCTCACCCAGGACCCCCCCCCTGCATCCTCAGCGAGAAAGGCAACGAAGCCGGGTCCCGGCCTGTCCATCTGCTTCCCCAACTCGCCTGCCCTCTGGGACCTCAGGCCCAGGCTTCCCAGCTAGGTAAGGGCTGCCCTGGCGGCCTAGCAGTCCAAGCCAAAGCCACGGCAGTGACGGGAGGCACCGCTCTTTCCCGCACACCCCTGCCCTCCGCCAGTCCCTTGACTCCTCCCTCCAGCCACTGCTCAGCACCCGCCAACGCCCACTGGTCAAGCCGAGTCACACATGGGGTCCCACCTCACGGGCCTGCCACACTGTGCCACCCACGCCCCTCCTGTGGTCTGATCACATGGAGCAGCCTCTAGTGTAAAGCCATAAATCGGATGTCACCCCTGACAAAACCCCCAAAGCCTTCCCAAAACGCTTGGTCACGCCCTGCACTCTGCCTTGTGTTCCCTCTTAATTTCACCCCACTTCACTGCACTTGGCAGCACCAGCCACAACTGAACTCACGTTATGTGGCACTTTTAGAGGCAGGCAAGTATTGTGCTTAGCAGCACAGACTGGTTAAGAGTCAAACTGCTTGTTCCTCGGGCAAGTGGCTTCATTTTTCGACACTTCAGTTTTCTCATCTGTAAAATGAAAATACAGCGGTACTCGGTACTCATCGATAATTGGTTCCGGGAAGCACAAGGAGTACCAAAAACGACAAGTACCAAATAAATTTTTCCCATAAGGAATAATGTAAATTCAATGTGTTCCCAAACCAAAGACAATGCACATTTTAAGGCAATATGTAAAAAGATAGTGTTGTATATCATTACTTTACATGAGAAATAAACCTAAAAGTAATAAACACTTAGATAAAATAAAACCTTCGCTTTACCTGCACTGAGAAGAGTCCACGGCCTAATGGGATGGTAGGAGGAGAGTGGTGAGGAGGAGAGGCCACGTGGCCTAATGGGGTGGTGGGGGAGAGTGGTGAGGAGGAGAGGCCACGTGGCCTAATGGGGTGGCGGGAGGAGAGTGGTGAGGAGGAGAGGTCATGTGGCCTAATGGGGTGG
>JAKSZT010053930.1:782782-843734 GCA_026826555.1 Tolypeutes matacus | reverse complement strand
CGATGCTCCTCCACTGACTCCTCAACCTCAGCAGCCTCGACCTCCAGACCCAGGGACTGGCCCAAAGACAACATCCTGCACAACCGCGCCCTCTGCACCTGCAGGCTGGGGTCAGCCTCAGACCCTTCCAAGTCTCTCTGAGTCACAGCTTCTGGCCACAAATTCTTCCATGCCACATTCATTGCCCTGTGAGAGACTTCATTCCAGGCCTCATCAATAAGGCTGATGCAAGATGCTCCTTCCAGAATTCCATGAGGGTCAGCTGGGTGTCAGAGGCGATCTCAAAGCACCTCTGGAAAAGCGCCTTGGTGCACAGCTTTCTGAAGTTTGAAGTGACCTGCTGGTCCGTGGGCTGGACGAGACGAGCAGTGTTGGAGGGGGGTGGGGGCAGGAGCCCCCCAGTGATGGAGCTGGACTCCTCCAGTGAGTCAACCTCCAAGCCTGGAGGGTGGGCAGGCCATTGTCCAAAAGCTGGAGAGCTTTCAGAGGCAAACCTTTCTCCAGCAAGTATTTTTTCACTCAGGGACCAAACACTTCATTTATCCACTCAGTGAAAACTTGCCTTGGTTGCTGTTTGCCCTCCTCATCACATGGAGTTTGCTTTTATGATTTTATACTTCTTGAAAACCCGCGGGTTTTCACTACGATAGACTAGCAGAGGCTAGAGTTTGAAGTCCCCACTAGCATTCCCACACTAGAGTGAGCCTGGCCTTCACTGGATTGCGGCCTGGTAACGCTTCTCCTCTCTTGTGATGTAGGTTCTACTCGGCATTTTTTCCCAAAGAACTCCAGTCTCACCACAGTTAAAAACTTGGTGGGGAATAAAACCCTCAGCCTCTATGTAGTCTTGAAATTCACTGACGGATTCATCAGCAGCCTTTTTATCGGCACTCGCGGCCTCGCCATGCCTCCTGACACTATGGATGATCAAACCAGCCGTGGCTGGCCTTCAAAACATCAACACTGTCATCACCCGGTTTTGTTTTTCCAAAGATCAGCATGCAACACTTTCACTTTTTCACGTATCATGGCTTCCTGACTGCTTCTCATTTATCCACTTTCTTAGGACCCATGATGAGAAAAAAAATGCAGAAATACACAAAATGCCCACAGAAACTAAGACAAGACCACAACAAGATGTGCACAGGACAAGAGCTACTGCGTGACTAATGCGTGACTCTTTGTTTCAGCTGGAAAGGGTAGTGAGTCACAAGGCAACCGACACTGGTAAGTTCTAGCTTGCACATTGAGTATCAAACAAATGACGAGTACTGGGACAAAATTTTCATGTTAAAATGCACCAAGTACCAAATTCGACGAGTTTCAAAGCAGTCCAAAGTTGTACCAAGGTATGACTGTACTGGCGGAAAACAAAAGGATCCACTCCTAGGTTGTTATTAAGATGAAATCTAGAAATAGGCAGAAAAGTACTTAAAAACAGTACCTCGTATGGACTCAACCAGTGTTAGCCATTTTTACTATTTTTACCATTACACAGTTACTTGCTTGTCTACCGCTTGACTTCACCACTGGAGGTGGAGACCTATCCTGTGCCGCTCACCAGGGCTTCCCACAGGCCTGGCACACAGGAGGTGCACAGTCAGTGTCTCCTGACGGAACAGCGAGTGACACGGGACGGGCGACACCGAGGAAGGCACAGCGCCGAGTTCCTGCCCACCTCGGCACAGGGCACTGCCACTTCACACCAGTGGCCCAGCCTGTCTCCTGCTCCATCGCCAACGGCCCACATCTGGGTGCACAAGTGACAGAACCAATCTCTGCCCCGAGTACCTGAGCATTACCTGGGCAGACTCTTGTGGACGTTTCCTCTTTGCCATTTAATAAAGGACCCAGTGAAGAAGTGCAGTGGCTGAGATGGAACCCAGAGTGTCTGGCAGAGAGTGGTCAGCAGATAGTGGACACACATGCACGGCTGGTGGGAAGCCTGGCAATATGTGTTGAAATGTATACTCTCTTATCCCAGCAGCTCTAGTCCTAGGACTTTATTCTAACAAAGCCATAATAATACAGGCAACCAGCCACAAACAGAGATAAATTAATAAGAATGCTCACCATTATTTACTACAGGAGGAAAAAATTAAAATCCTACTAATAGAGGATCTGCTAATACTAAAATTCTGTGTATAAAATATGACCATCTCTGTCACATCACAGACGTAACAGGCATAGATACAAATCCCGTGTGAGAGTCTACACAGAACGTAGAAGGAAGATGCAGCAGGAGCACAGGCAGCACACGCTGGCCTGACCCTCCAGGCAGGACATGGGAAGGGCACGCTCAGGCCAGTGGCCACTTGCCCACAGGGCCAGCTGGGAAGGGGCCCGGAATGGAGCAGGCAGAGAAGGGACAGAGCACACAGAAGTTACAGTTGAAAAAGTGACAAGGACATGCAAAGCTCTTAAAATCCTTGTTAACTTCTAAAAGACAGTGAAAATTTTATAATGAGCCATATCCTCTAAAGCTTCCCCTAGAATCCAAAATGCGTACCTGAGTAAGTTTCATCAAAAACTATCCCGTGCCATTCATTCTAGTGCACCTTAAAGAGAATTCACATGAGCGTTCTTACTTGAAATTACATTCTCTAAAAGTTCATAATACTGAATTTTCCTGATTTGTCACTCAGAGCAGGAGGGGAGGGGGAGGGAGGGAGGGATGGGAAGAGGAGGGGAAGGAAGGGAAGGAGGAAAGAGCAGGGAAGATGGGGGAAAGGCATGGGGGAAAGGAAGGGGCTGGGAAGGAGGGAAGGGGCTAGGAGGGAGAGAGGGAAGGGGCAAGACAGCTCCAGGACCCTAGGGTGTGGGGAGGGAGGGCTGCAGAGGTACAGAGGTTCCTGCAGGACCGAATGGCCAGGAGAAGAGATGGCCTCATGGGGGCATTTCCATCAGCTGGAAGAGTGCAGGAGGCCAGAGCCCCTCTGCGCAGCCTGGAGCTTCCCAGCACTTGGGAAAGAGGCTGGCTCTGGAGGCCAGGCTGGGCCAGCAGGAGGGAGCCCTGGAGCTGCAGTGTGGGAGCTGCCCCAAGGCACATGAGCACCTCAGGGTCTGATATCAGCTGGAAGCCCACGGTGGGTTCTGCTCATCGAACTCCTTAATGTAACTCTGTGGTTAAGAGAACTGGACGTTCCTGGGCATTCTGAAGAGTGGGGACAAGGGAGAGGACCCTACCTGTCCAGCCTCACTCCACTTCGGGGTTGCATGGCCCCCAGGCACCTAAGCCGATGGACAAGGCCCCCTGCCCTGCAACCACTGGCTTTCCAGAACCTCTTCAAGCTCAGAAGGTGTGAGCAGCAGAGCACCTTGAGCCCCACTGTACACAGGAACCACACAGAAGGTTGTGGAACGAAAGGTTTAAGAGCCGCTGCCGGTCCCGCGTTCTCCCGTGTAACCGCGGCACGCCTTCCAGCATCGCGGGAGCAGGTGGTACAGTCTGGGTGTCGATGGGCCATCCTCCTCAAGAGACACACAAGGCAAAACCCACAGACCCGGCTTTCTCGAGCCTGTGGATTCGAGGCACATATCAGAGGTCACAGCACTTAGGGACAGCTCAGAGTATTTGCACCTGTTCCTCGAGAAACCAAGCTTTTCACTGTGAAAATGGACTAAACTGCACTCACCAAACAAATGTCTCAGAATCTCTGTGTATGCAGAGATGGGCCTGGGGTCTGAGGGTGAGGCCAGGGGCTGTCTCTGCCTCCAGCGGGTGGCTCTGAGGGCTTCCCTGGCCACCGCTTCCGGCCCAGCAGCAGATGCCAGGGCTGAGGAGCCCAGGGCACCCACTGGCGGGGGCGCTGGGAGGCCCAGGGGCTAAGCGTGCAGCCTGGCCTCACACAGCTGGGGCCATGTGGCCCCCAGTCACCTGCTCGCCAAGCCCAAGCCGAGGAGCACTAAGGTACACGAAGATGCTCAGGGATCCGGCTCCTCAACTGGGAAAGAGCTGTCTTTGCCAACTTCACGCACCAGGTGAAGGGCCTACGCCTTGGGCTCGTGTTCACATCTGAATTGTGCTTGCACCCATGGTCCCTGCTGCTGTGTCCAGGTAGGAAGGCTCTGACCCCACTGGGCCTGTGCCCTTCTACCCACAGTGCTTTCTGCAGGTAAAACCGGGCCTGGGTCACAGGATGGGCCGAGAGCGCAGGTCCCTGAGGCAATGCCCCAAGGCACACCCTGGGCTGGCCTGGGGCATCCACCAGGGCCCAGCGGCCCTTCTCCTGCACATCCTTCCCCCCCGCTGCACCTGCACTCTGCCCTCCAGGGAAACAGCGCTGCTGGAATTTCTTCTCTACGCATGTCTCCACCCCGAGGCCCCGGCACTGTGCCAGCTGCTGCTTCCAGGGGCAGAGGTCCCACGTGTGCCTAGGAATGGAGCTCTCTGAAGATACCCCGGAAGCCAGGGTGCCTGCACTGCCCACCTAGGGCAGGTCCTCAGGGAACACCTGCTGGCTGCCTGTTACTCAGGAGCAAACAAGAGGCCTGAGGAGGACGTTCTCGCCTGGTCTGGGCTGAGCAGGTAACTTACTGACTGAGGACCGGGGATTAACTTGTCTCTGGCCTCTTCCGATGACGAGGGTGCCTCGGATCAAAGTGGCTCTTCTGAGAAACAAGAGGAGGGCAGATCCCGCCCCGTGGGTTTCAGAGGACGGGGATGGGCTGCCCGCGAAGCCCTGCGATCAGGAAGGGAAGGGAACGCGCTCTCAGTTTCCAGACACTGAAGCAGTGCGAGCAGCTGCCTGAACGGGCAAGGTACAGCTGCCAGGAGGAGGCAGGCGTTCCCAGGGACTGAGACAGCGTATCACCAAGACAGGACAATCACTGGGCAGGAACAGCAACCACCAAAGGAGACCCACCTGCTCCCAGCAGCCCCCCAACTGGCACAATGTGAGTCGGGCCAAACTTGGGGCCTCGGGGGAAAGGACTCTGCCATGTACAGAAACTCAGCACAACCTGGCGGGCAGCCCTGCTGCCTTCCTTATCTGCAGCTGACCGTTCTGGCGCTCTGGGGGCAGCCACCCCTGGCTGGCTTTCAGGAATGGAGGAGCTGGCCTTTGTGCTTGTGTCTGAGCCAGACAACCAGCGGCTTATGACGATTTACTGACGCAAGAGCCCCTGTGCTGCATGCCAAAAACTAACCAGGGGAGGAGGAATTCTGTTTCAGAAACCACTTGGCGGCGGCAGCCCTGCGAGAGGCTGCGTGTGGGCCAGGCTCCGTCCTCCGGGCCCTTGGCCCACAGTGGCCGCCCATCCTCTTCCACCCCAGGAGGGACCCACTGCCCTCTTGCAGGCCCCCGCGTCTCAGGGAAGCCTTGTGGCGATGAGGTCCACGGGGCCCACTGCCAGCTGTCATCTTGAGACAGACGGGAACTCTCTGACCGTTGTTACCTGTTGTTAAAACCCATTTCTCACAGGCTGGATTTTAAGTTTGAACGGCTCTAAACACCAAAAAAGAAATTTAAAGAAAAGCAGCTAAACTCAAAGTGTGCCCCAGACTCTTTCCAGGCCGTGAAGAGGACAGGGGCAGCTGGGCTGCTGCAGAGCTCCCTCTCCGCTTCCACCTGCCCCCTTGCTGCCCCGCCTCTGTTCTGGCCGCCTCTCTGGGCAGCCAGGGCCCTGGCAGCGGCACTTTCGGGGCAAAATCAGATGGCAGCGGCTGGCAAACTGATGTGTGCACAAACGCCCTTGCTCAGATTTGTTCTGAGAAATTTCTTCTGAATTTTCAAACATTCGAAGGAGGATATGGATATTTACATTCAAGAAGGGCATGAGTTTGACAAGGCTGACTATACTGATGCTTGCCAGGGGCTTGGGTTCCTGGGACAATGACAGCAGCTGACAGCCCTGGGCACAAGTGATTCCTCTTGGGGTCTTTTCGGATAAGGGAACATAAGCCCAGAGGAGGAGTCAAGGGTCACACAGGAGGAGGGAAGAGTCCAAGGCCACATGGGGGAAGGGGAGAGACCAAACTCATTTGTGGAAGGGGAGAAGAGCAAGGCCACATGGGGGGTGGAGTTTGGGGTCATTTGGGGGGACGCCCATCATACACGGGGGAGGAGCTGGGATCTGAGCCCTGGCTGTGGCCTTCTGGAAGCCACATACTTAAATGCTGGGAGGAAGGCTGCCAGGGACGCCAAGGGGCACTGACTGTGGGCTTCGTGGGCAGGGAGCCAGGCCCAGCTGCGGCGGGCCCCCAAGACTGATGCAGCCCCCAGGGAGGGCACCCCGTAGGGAGGGCACCCCACTGGCTTCCCCCTCCATCCAGCCTGAAGTAGGCCAATGAGAAGGGGCTCGTCCGTGGCAAGATCTGCTGGAGTGCCAGCATCTGGCCCAGAAGCAGCCGCACAGCTACATGGCTACACCCATGCCCATGCGGCCGAGGGGCAGGCACACCCTGCCACCCTGCATGCTGCCCACTGGCTACGAATGACCGCGAGCAGCGGGCTGTGTTCCTGCAGGCGGCCTGTGCAAGCTCAGGACCAGCCTGCGGCCCAGGGCCCGGGGCTCGAGAAAGGGCCCCAGGCCCGGGCCCACTCACCACCACACGGGCTGGCGCCAGCTTCACCACCTCCCCAGCACAGGTGGGAGCTGGCTGAGCTCAGCCTGGGGCCCCGTGAGACCACAGGGTGACCCCGATGGGGAGTCTGTAAGGCACACCGCGAGGGTGAACCGCGCCGGGAGAAGAGGCATCTTGGCGGCATGAAGAAGGGACACCGGTTCTGCCTCACTCCAAAGGTGCAAACACTCGGGACTGCTGGAGGGCGGCCGGCAGACGTGGGCTTCAGGTGGAAGGCACGGAAGGCCTGGACGTGGCCCTCTGGGGCTGCCACTGCCACCCAAAGTTCAGGAGTCCACCACCACCGAGAAAAAGCATGCTGCCGTGAACGCTGGGGAGTGGGAGGCACCGAGCAGGTGGCAGAAGTGCTCCCGGCCAGCCACCCTTCACACTGTGCGTCTTCCTATCTCTAAGGAGGACAGCAAGTCCAAACGTCAGAGTAACAGCGCCTTACCAAGTCTTCTGGTCATAAAGCCTTGCCTCCTGCAGGAGGAAAAAAACTAAACTGCCTGTAACTCAATGTGGAAATAAAACTCTACTTATTTTACATGGAATAAGTTTGCAATTACCTGAGTAAAATGCACTTTTAAATGACACATACCAAGCACAGGATTTATGCCCCAGCAATTATATGAAACGCATGGGTTACTAAAGGGAAAAGGTAAATTTCATTGTGGACAAGTAATCCTCACCTCCTCTGCACTCCCCGAGCTGCTCTGCCCTGCACTCTGAGGCCGAGGCCGCCCCAGGGCCAACTCCGGCTAGTCCATGGCTGTGTCCTTGGCTGTGCCCTTGGCTGGCACCAGAACGCGAGGACCCTGGGCTCTCAGAGAACTGCGATATGCCTAATAGCGCCCCTGGCTGGACGGATGGCGGAGATGCGCCCGATGCACCACCCGAGGGAAGCCAGGGCTGCTCCAGCACCCCAGATAGGGCAAGAGTGGCAGAAAAAGCAATGTCCTACCAACTCTTTCTCAAGCTAAATCCCAAATGAATCCTTCATTCATGCTGGAGGGAAAAAACTTGGTAAAAACCAAGGGACGGGGGTGGGTGGAGGGAGCATGGGCGAGGGGCAGACAACCCCTGCACTCTGCATTCCATCGGGAGATTTCAGACCATTTATAAGGTGCTACATAAATCACCTCATAAAAAATGTGAATAAGCGTGCTATAAGAGCAGCTCAAGGCTGCGGATATATTTGGTCCTTTACAAAATCCGCAGCAGCTATTTCACTGTGATACAAAGCTCAGTGCAGACCGTACCGTCACCCTGGGACTTGTGCAAGAGAGGTCTTTATACGACACTCTGCAAGGGAAACATCAAACAAGAATGGCAGATACAAGGCAAAACCAACTGAAGTTACCCTTCTCTATCAGTTGACAGAAAATATGTTATCTGGCATCGACTGGTAAACCTCAATGTCCACCGTGGGCTACAGCAAACTAGCTTTCATCAGACTAACTCTCCGGCCAAGAGCCTGGAAGGCTGGATAAAATGTGAAATGATGTATGTCTGCATGAAGACTTTGGAATCCAAGTACTAACAAGGCAGCCAGAACTTAAAGGGGCCAAAATATGAGAAAGAAGGCAAGCAAAAAGAGGCCATATTTTAAGCCCATTTTTCCCCCAGAGGCATCTGCTGACTTGCGACAGCTGCCTAGAGGTAGAGGCACTGAACTTGATAATCTCAGGATTCTGGGAAGTGACGATGGGCTGAGGCCTGCCACGGTGGTCCACGCATCCACGCAAACACCCGGGCTCAGACGGGCTGAGGCCTGCCACGGTGGTCCACGCAAACACCCGGGCTGATCATCGGGATGCTAGGGAGCTGGTACGTTCTGAGTAAGGCCAATGAGAACGAGACCCTCAAGAAAGCAGAAACCAAGCTTTGCACATGAAGGTTACAAGAGCAAGAGATGGACATTCAAAAGCAATAAATGGGCGACTTCAACAAGAATGTGTAAAGTACTCAATATAGCTTCAAAATGTTCAAAACCAAAATGGCTGACTTCCGGGAAGATGGCGGACTAGTAAGACACGGGAATTTCTTCTCCAGAAAAATAGCTAGAGGACAGGCTGAAACAGCCCCGAAAAAGATCTTCTAGGGTTTAGACAGCAGGTGAAGGCTGCACACCACGCAGAGGAGAGAGGGACAGAAGAGGGAAATCGCGATGACAGAACCGTGCGTGAGTGGGAAGTAACAGCTCCTGCTGCTGCCGGCACCCTCCCCCACACTCTTCAGAATTCTCGGGCCCCTGGGCCTGCGACTACAGACAAAGGGGTCCCCAGGGATCTACCACCCCAGGAAAGGGGAGAGAGAGGGACACAGCCTTCGGCTGACTCAGGTTCTGACCTGAAATTTGGGATGCGAAGCCCCACGGACCCTACCACACGGCAGTTTGCCCTGGGAGCCTAGAAAGGACTGGAGAAATCCGACCCTCGCAACCTCCCTCTCTTCTAGCCTGGACTAATTGTTGAGGACACCACGGGAGAGGGGAGAGAGCCTGGGGCTGACCCTGCTTTGGACTCCCAGGTTTGGTCTGCCCTGTCCCGAGAGCCCTTCCAGGCTGGGTGGGGCTGCACCATTGTTTGCTTTGGAGCCTGCAAGGGGCTAAAGATATACAAACCTCCCAATCTCCTCCTCTACTAACAGGGACTGATTGTTGAGGATTCAGGAGGGAGTGGAAATATTTCCTAGCTGGGAAAAGGGGGGCACTACGAGACAAGTCTGGAGAACTGTCTCAGAAAGTTTGAATCACAGGGCTCTTAGCCCCCAGACAGGAAGCTCTATCACATTGATCTGGTCTGTGTCACAACAAATACGCTCCAACCAGGCATTGAAATGAGAGCTGTCAACGAGCGCCATCTCCTGGCAGACCAAGGAAGTGCACATAAGAAAATTAATAAGAGAGGCTTTTCCTGGCCTCTATAGCCTCCCTGCCCAAGGCCCTAGGAAACGGCTCTACAACCAATTACTGGGTCCAGTGCCCAGTTCTGAGCAACCAGCAGAACAATCCTAACAATCATTGTTGAGCCAAAAAACAAAGAGCTGTGGTAACTCACACCTCCTGCCACTAAAACCCCATAAAAGAGAAAGAGATACAGCATCCAAGTAAAATACAAACTAACCAGATGCTTAAGCACCAGCAAAAAATTACGAGCCATACTAAGAAAATAAAAGACATGGCCCAAGAAAAGGAATATAGCAAAGTCCCAGAAGAGATGCAGAATTTGAGAGAACTAATCAGTGAGATGAGCACAAATTTCCAAAATCAAATTAATGAGATGAAAGAGAATATAGTTAAAGAGATCGATGACATCAAGAAGTCATTGAGCGAACGCAAAGAAGAATTTGAAACCCTGAACAGAAAAGTAACGGAGTTCATGGGAATGAAAGACACAATGGGTGAAGTCAAAAATACATTTGAAGCATACAACAGCAGACTCGAAATGATAGAAGAAAGAATAAGTGATACTGAAGACAGAGCAGCTAAAATTGAAGAGAGAAAAGAACAGAGAGAGAAAAGAATGGAAAAAATTGAGCAGGAGCTCAGAGAGTTGAATGACAACACAAAACACAAGAACATACGTGTCATGGGAGTTCCAGAAGGAGAAGAGAAAGGAAAAGGGGCAGAAAGAGTATTTGAGGAAATAATAGCTGAAAATTTCCCAACTCTCACAAAAGAAATGAACTTACATGTCCAAGAAGCACACCGTACCCCAATAAGAATAAATCCAAATAGTCCTACGCCAAGACACTTATTATTCAGAATGTCAAATGTAAAAGATAAAGAGAAAATTCTCAGAGCAGCAAGAGAGAAGCAAACGATCACGTACAAAGGACGACCAGTAAGACTTAGTGCAGATTTCTCTTCAGAAACCATGGAGGCGAGAAGACATTGGTATGATACAATTAGGAAACTGAAAGAGAAAAACTGCAAGCCGAGAATTCTTTATCCAGCATAACTGTCCTTCAAATATGAAGGTGAATATAAAGTATTCACAAACAAACAGAAACTAAGAGAGTTTGCAAAAAAGAACCCACCTTTGCAGGAAATATTAAAGGAAGCCTTAGAACCTGAAAGAAAAAGACAGGAGAGAGAGGCTTGGAGGAGAGTATAGAAGAAAGAAAAAAGAAAAAAAAAAAAAAAAAAGCAGAAAGGATAACCAAAAGAGGAAAAAGAGAGACAAAAATAAGATGACATATGAAAACCAAAGAATAAAATGGAGGAAATAAGTAGTGCATTTTCAGTAATATCATTGAATGTGAATGGATTAAATTCTCCAATCAAAAGATACAGGCTGACAGAATGGATAAAAAAAACATGAGCCATCCATATGCTGCTTACAAGAAACTCACCTCAGACCCAAGGATACAAGCCAGCTGAAAGTAAAAGGTTGGAAAAAGATACTCCACGCAAATAGTAAACAGAAAAGAGCAGGGCTAGCTATACTAATATCAGACAAAACAGACTTCAAATGCAAAAAAGTGATAAGAGATGCGGAAGGCCATTATATATTAATAAAAGGGATGATCCTCCAGGAAGATATAACAGTCATAAATACCTACGCACTTAACCAGGGTGCCCCAAAATATATGAGACAAACTCTGGCAAAACTGAAGGGAGAAATAGACATTTCTACAATAATCATCGGAGACTTCAACACCCCTCTCACATCATTAGATAGAACAACTAGACAGAAGATCAACAAGGAAACAGAGAACTTGAACAATATGATAAACTAGTTAGACCTAACAGACATATACAGAACACTGCATCCAAACTCAGCGGGTTATACATTCTTCTCAAGTGCCCATGGATCTTTCTCCAGGATAGACCACATGTTAGGTCACAATACAGCTCTCAACAAATATAAAAAGACTGAAATTATACAAAGCACCTTCTCAGATCATACTGGAATGAAACTAGAAATCAATAACAGACAGGAAAAAAGTAAATTTGCAAATGTGTGGAGACTGAACAATACACTCCTAAATATTCAATGGGCCAAAGAAGAAATTGCAAATGAAATCAGTAAATATATTGAGACAAATGAAAATGAGAACACAGCATATCAAACTTTATGGAATACAGCAAAGGCAGCCTTGAGAGGGAAATTTATAGCCCTAAATGCCTATATTAAGAAACAAGAAAGAGCTAAACTCAAAGATTTAACTGAACAACTTGAGAAACTAGAAAAAGAACAGCAAACCAATCCCAAAGCAAAAAGAAGGAAAGAAATAATAAAGATTAGAGTGGAAATAAATGAAAATGAGAACAGAAAAGCAATAGAGAAAATCAACAAAACCAAAAGCTGGTTCTTTGAGAAGATCAATAAAATTGACAAACCCCTCGCTAGACTAACAAAGAAAAAAAGGGAGAAGATGCAAATAAATACAATCAGAAATGAAAGGGGGGAAATTACAAATGACCTCACAGAAATAAAAAGAATCAAAAGAGGATATTATGAGAAACTATATGCCAACAAACTAGACAACCTGGATGAAATGGACAAATTTCTAGAAACTCATAACCAACCTACACTGACAAAACAAGAAATACAAGAACTTAACAAACCAATCACAATTAAGGAGATTGAATCCATCATCAAAAATCTCCCAGCAAAGAAAAGTCCAGGACCAGATGGCTTCACAGGTGAATTCTACCAAGCACTTCAAAAAGAATTAACACCAATCCTGTTTAAACTCTTCCAAAAAATTCAAGAGGAGGGAAATTACCAACCCATTTTATGAAGCCAACATCACCCTAATACCAAAGCCAGATAAAGATTCTACAAGAAAAGAAAATTACAGACCAATCTCTCTCATGAACATAGATGCAAAAATTCTCAACAAAATACTTAATTCGAATCCAACAGCATATCAAAAGACTTATACATCACGACCAAGTGGGATTTATTCCTGGTATGCAAGGCTGGTTCAACATAAGAAAATCAATCAATGTAATACACCACATTAACAAATTGAAGGAATAAAAACACATGATCGTCTCAATAGATGCAGAAAAGGCATCGACAAAATCCAACATCCCTTTTTGATAAAAAAATACTTCAAAAGATAGGAATAAAAGGAAAATTCCTCAATATGATAAAAGGCATATATGAAAAACCCACAGCCAACATCATACTCAATGGGGAAAGGTTGAAAGCTTTCCCCCTAAGATCAGGAACAAGACAAGGATGCCCACTGTCACCATTGTTATTCAACATTGTACTAGAAGTTCTAGCGAGGGCAATTAGACAAGACAAAAACATTAAAGGCGTCCAAATAGGAAAAGAGGAAGTAAAACTCTCACTGTTTGCGGATGACATGATCCTGTATTTAGAAAATCCTGAAGTATCCACAACAAAGCTACTCGAACTAATAAATGAGTTCAGCAAAGTGGCAGGATACAAGATCAACACGCAAAAATCAGTAATGTTTTTGTACACTAGTACCGAACAATCTGAGGAGGAAATCAGGAGGAAAATTCCATTTTCAATAGCAACAAAAAGACTCAAATACCTAGGAGTTAATTTAACCAAAGTAGTACAGGACCTATATGCAGAAAACTACAAAACAATGCTAAAAGAAATTTTAAAAGACCTAAACAAATGGAAAGACATTCCGTGTTCATGGATTGGAAGAATATAAATATCGTGAAGATGTCAGTCTTGCCCAAACTGATTTATAGATTCAAGGCAATACCAATGAAAATCCCAACAGCTTACTTTACAGAATTAGAGAAGGCAATTACCAAATTCATCTGGAAGGGTAAGTGTACCCAAATAACCAAAAGTATTCTAAAAAAGACCAGTGTGGGAGGAATTTCACTGCCTGACCTTGAAACATATTACAAAGCTACAGTGGTCAAAACAGGGTGGTACTGGCATAAAGATAGACATATAGATCAGTGGAATAGAATTGAGAATCCAGAAATATACCCTCACCTATACAGTCAAACTGGTTTTTGACAAACCTACCAAGCCCACGCTGATGGGTAAAAACAGTCTCTTCAACAAATGGTGTTGGAAGAACTGGATATCTATAACCAAAAGAATGAAAGAGGACCCCTATCTCATCCCCTATACAAGAATCAATTCAAAATGGATCAAAGATCTAAATATAAAAGCCAGGACCATAAAACTACTAGAAGAAAATGTAGGGAAACATCTTCAAGACCTTGTAGAAGGTGGTGGTTTCTTGGACCTTACACCCAAAGCACGTGCAACAAAAGGAAAAGTAGATAAATGGGACCTCCTCAAAATTAAACACTTTTGCACCTCACAGGACTTTGTCAGAAGGGTGAAAAGGCAGCCAACTCAATGGGAAAAAATATTTGGAAATCACATATCTAATAAGGGTTTAATATCCAGGATCTATAAAGAGATGTTACAACTCAACAATAAAAAGACAAATGACTCAATTAAAAAATGGGCCAAAGACTTGAATAGACATTTCTCCGAAGAAGAAATACAAATGGCAAAAAAACACATGAAGAAATGCTCAACATCACTCATGATTAGGGAAATGCAAATCAAAACTACAATGAGATATCATTTCATACCTATCAGAATGGCCACTATTAAAAAGACAGAGAACTACAAGTGTTGGAGAGGATGTGGAGAGAGAGGAACACTTCTTCACTGTTGGTGGGAATGTAGGATGGTACAACCACTATGGAGGACCGTTTGGCAGTTCCTAAAGAAGTTGAATATAGACTTGCCACATGACCCTGCAATACCACTACTGGGTATATACCCAGAAGAACTGAGAGCAGTGACACGAACAGACATCTGCACACCGATGTTCATAGCCACATTATTCACCATTGCCAAAAGTTGGAAACAACCCAGGTGTCCATCAACAGATGAATGGATAAACAAACTGTGGTCTATTCACACGATGGAATATTATGCAGCTGTAAGAAGAAATGAAGTCATAAAGCATATGGCAACATGGATGAACCTGGAGGACATTATGTTGAGTGAAGCAAGCCAGACACAAAAGGACAAATACTGTATGAATGCATTACTATAAACCAAATATATTGTGTAATATATTGTTTGATTCAAAAAAAAAAATTTACATGTATCCATTACATTTTAAAAAAATGGACAGGAATGAAAAAGAGAAATAACATCAACCATTACAGCAGAGCTTATCCACAACTGCAGCAGAACATTTAAAAATATATTCTCAGGGAAGCAGATATGACTCAAGCAGTTGAGCGCCCGCCTACTGGTACCATGGGAGGTCCTGGGTTCGGTTCCTGGTACCTCCTAAAAAGAAGACAAGGACACAATGAACAGACACAGAGCACAAACAACAAGAGCTAAAGGACAAGGGGGTAGGGGGAGAAATAAATAAATAAAATAAACCTTTAAAAAATATATTCTCAGTAACTGGTAGAGCAGACAATAAAATCAGTAAAGTAATAGAAAGTCTCAGCATATAAAGAAGTGACAAATCTCTCCAATGGACCTATTCCCTTCAAGTTTACATAAAACATATATAAAATGGACCAATAAAGCAAAACCTAAAAAACACTAGAAATTGAAATTATATTCAGTAAATTCAGCAACCACAATGAAATTAAACTAGAATTCAATAAACAAAAGCAAAAAATTATGTAATTCACAAATGGATGAAATTGAGAAATACATTTCTAAATAACCTATGGGTCAAAGAAGAAACCAAAAACAAAACTAGATAACATTCTAAATTGAATGATAATGGAAATGATGTTAAAAAAAATAAAATACTTAGACAATCCAGCTAAAGTGATGTATAGGTGGAAATATTTATAGCCATTTTAGAAAGGAAGAAAAGCCTTTAAAAAAAAAAAAAAGTTCTAAATATCTATCTACTTATCTTCATTGATAAAACAGCAAATCAAATCCAAAACCAAAAAAGAAAGGAAATTATAATGGTAAAAGCAGAAACTTATGGAAAAGGAAAAGATCCAGTAGAGAGTGTGAAGGTTAAGTTCCCGAGCCCAGCCGGCTGGATGGTGCTGCCCACCTGACTGCTACTGTGGGGGGGTCTGCAGGTGTAAATCCTCAGGGGGTTGAGGGCCCCTGTGGCAGAGACATCCACAGTCAACAGAGACTGCCCTCAGCAATGAGAGAAGTCTCAGCCAGGGCTGACAGCTTCAGGGGAGAACGGATCCTTTCGGCAGTCAGAAGGAAAGACTGCTCTCTACTTCAGCTCCTCCTGGGAAAGTCCTCAAAACCTTCACAAGAGTTCCCAGCTTGTGGCCTGCCATAAGGAACTCAGCCTTGCCAATCCCCATAGCCACAAGAGCCAATTCCTGTAATAAATCTCTTTATATTTATACATATATAATAGTTACATATATTTATGTGTGCATGTGTATCTTCTGTCGGTTCTGTTCCCTATAGAACCCTGGCTAATACAGAGAAAATCAAGAAAACCAAAGGTGGTTCTTTAACATAGTAACATAATTAAGAAACCCCTAGTAAGTCCAATGAGGGAAAAAAAGACAAAGGACAAATAGGCAATATCAGGAATGAAAAAAGAGGATACCACTAACACAAATCCGACAGACAGTACAAAGATTAACGGGAGGGTGTTTAAATAGCTTTATATCAATACTCTTGAAACTTTAGATGAAATGAAAAATTCTTAATAAAACTAAACAAAGCCAAGACAACCAGCAAGATGACAGCAGAGTAAGGAGTTCCTGGAATTAGCTCCTGCTACAGGACAGTTGGTGATCACCCAGAGCTAACTAAATCATCTGTTTGGGGTTCCAGGAGACCAGAAGAGCATCCTGCAGCATCCTTGAAAGAGTGGAAGGAGGAGACTGCCCATCTACAGAGAAGATTCCTAAGTAGAGCCCTCCACACCAGAGAGGCCGCTGCCCATCCTCCACTGGAGGCACAAGCCACCTCGGGAGCTATTCTGCAGCTAGAATTGGAAGCTCCACTTCTTTGGGAATCTTATATCCCAAAAACAGGAGGAAGAGACGATTGGGCACCAACTTCAGCGACTGATCAGTAAATTCAGTGGGCTAAAGTATAATCCTAAGAACGGCTAAAGTTTGAACCTGTCCAGGTGAGAAAGAGCCGAGAAGCTGCCATTTTAACTCTGCCCCCGGCACGAGGGGAAGCAGGATGGACTGAAAATCACAGTGACAGTAGGGACTGGCTTCTTTCACCCAGACCAGCCTGCAGCCCTAGCCTAGGCTTCAGCCCCACCTCCAGCAGGGAGGAAGCTGGAGGCCCTGCACCAGCCTCTCCAGGTAACTGCAGGTACATTCAGCTGACACAGACTGAATAACTGGAAGTCTACCAGGGCAACTGCGGTCATTTTGGACCTGCACGGCACAGACTGCTGCCCACACCTGCAGCTCCATCCCCGCCCCAGGTAGGGGAGAAGGGGGTGTGAAGCTTCATCAGTCCCTCTGGGCAACTACAGTCTAGGCCTGCACGACTTGGATTATCCCACACAGCTGTGGCTCTGTCCCTACCCCTGGAAAAGGAGAAAGTTGGGAGAAGCTTCATTGGTCCCTTGGGCAATGAGGGCAGCTTGAGCCTCCACAGCTTACAGCACCAACCACATCCTTGGCTCCTACTACACAACCAGCAAGGGAGAAAGGGCAAGAAAGCCCTAAATTAAAGAGAGAAACTGCACCCAGAATAAATACATCTAGAAAGCCAGATGCCACGACACAATAATAAAATTACAATCCACACCAAGAAACAGGAAGTATGGCCCAGTTAAAGGAAAAAGATAAGCCTCCAGATGACATAAAAGAGTTGAGACAACTAATCATAGATATTCAAACAAATCTCAATAAATTCAATGAGATGGCTAAAGAGAGTAAGGATATTAAGACAACATTGGATGAGCACAAAGAAGAATCTGAGGGAAACGGATGTGGCTCAAAAGGTTCGGTGTCCGTCTACCATATGGAGAGACTGCGGTTCGATCCCCGGTACCTCCCGGTAAAAAACAAAACCAAAAAAAAAAAAGAAGAATTTGAAAGCATACATAGAAAAATAGCAGATCTTACAGGAATGAAAGGCACAATAAATGAAATTAAAAATATACTGGAATCATATAATATCAGATTTGAGGAGGCAGAAGAAAGGATTGGTGAGCTTGAAGAAAATGGTCTCTAAAAGCAAACATACAAAAAAAAGATGGAGAAAAGAATGGAAAAAATTGAACAAGGTCTCAGGGAACTAAACAACCGCAAGAAACATATAAGCACACATGTCACGGGTGTCCCAGAAGGAGAAGAGAAGGGAAAAGAGGCAGAAAGAATATTTAAAGAAATAATGGTAGAAAATTTCCCAACCCTTTTGAAAGACATGGATAACCTTGGCTAAGAAGCACAACATACTTCCATCCAAATAAATCCAAATAGACCAACTCTGAGAAATATACTGATCAGAATGTCAAATGCCAAAGACAGAGAATTCTGAGAACAGCAAGAGAAAAGCAATGCATAACATATAAGGGAAACCCAATAAGATTAAGTGCTGATTTCTCACCAGAAACCATGGAGGCAAGATGACAGTGGTATGATGTATTTATGATAAAAACTTCCAGCCAAGATGTTTATATCCTGTCTTATATCCAGCAAGGCTGTCTTGCAAGACTGTCTTTCAAAAATGAGGGCGAGTATAGAATAATCAAGAGACCGGCTTTGCAGGATGAAGGGTGTGCTACAGCCTGAAAAGACAGGAGAGAGGCTTGGAAGAGTCTAGAAATGAAGATTATATCAGTAAAAGTAAATTAAAGTGTCAAAAGAGTGGTAAAAATAAGATATGACAGATAAAACCCAAATATTTAGGAATAAACTTAACCAATGATGTAAAAGCACTTGTATTCAGAAAACTACAACTCACTGTTAAAAGAAATCAAAAAAGACCTAAATAATTGGAAGAACATTCCATGCTCATGGATTGGAAGACTAAATATCATTAAGATGTCAATTCTACTCAAATTGATTTGCAGATTCATTGTAATCCCAATAAAAATTCCACCAGCATTTTTTTTTTAATAAATGGAAAGCACAATTATCAAATTTATTTGGAAGGGTATAGGGCCCTGAATAGCCAGAAACAGCTTAAAAAGGAAAAAGCAAAGTTGGAAGACTCTCAGTTCTGGACTTTAAATCATATTACCTAGCTACAGTGGTAAAAACAGCATGGTACTGGCATAAAGACAGACACACAGACCAATGGACCTGAATTGATGGTTCAGAAACAGACCCTCACACCTATGGTCAAGTGATTTTTGACAAGCCTGTCAAACCCACCCAGCTCAGGCAGAACAGTCCATTCAACAAATGGTGCTGAGAGAACTGGATATCCAGAGCCAAAAGAAGGAAAGAGGACCCCTATCTCAAACCTTATACCAAAATTAACTCAAAACGGAACAAAAACCTAAATATAGAAGTGAGAACCATAAAGCTTCTAGAAGAAAATGTAGGAAAATATCTTCAAGACCTGGTGGTAGGTGGTGGATTCTTAAAGAAGATAAGAGGAGGACTGAGATGGACTATGGTGTTTAATTAAAACGTCTACAAGTTTTAATTAGCTTTACTGTAAAAGTGTGGAAATGTATAGAATTGATGGTAACACATAGTAGTAACAGCTGGTTTATAAATGGGAATGTTTATAAAAGGGTAGTCGAGGGATGTAAATACCAATTGACAGAAAGCTAGAGAATAATCTAGGGACTGAATAACACAGTGAACTCAGAGGTGGATGAGAATTGTGGTTGATGGTACAGATGCAAGAGTGTCCTTTGTGAGCTAGAGCAGATGTATATCACTATTGCAGGGTGGTGGGAATACGAAGAAACATGGTAAAAATATAACTGGAGTGACCTATGGACTGTGGTTAACAGTAATAATGCAATATTCATGCATCTAAGCCAAAGATGTATTGTGTTGATAATGGGGGAGTATGGAAAGTGTGTGCCAAATGTATGCTATGGACCTGGTAATAATCTACGATATTATCACATAATCTGTAACAAATGTTCCACCACAGTGTGGTGTGTTGATAGACAGGTGTTCATGGAATTCTGCACATGTGCATGAGTGTTTTGTAAATTTACAACTTCTGTCCCAAAAATATATTTAAAAAATAATAATAGGGTAGATTGGGGGGGAAATACACCAAATGTAAGATAAGGCCTATAGTTTGTAGTAAGATTTTGACAATATTCTTTCATAATTTGTAACAAACGTCTCACTACAATGCAGGGTGTTGGTGGGGGGCTGACGTGTGGGACCCGTGTGATGTTATGCCTGTTTGCTTTGTAAGTTCACAACTTTTACTATACACTTATTGTTTATGTATGTTCACGTATAAATGATATAAAAATAATAATAATAAATATAATAATAATAAGGTAGGTTGGGGGAAAATACACCAAATGTAAGCAACTTCGGTTAGTAATAGTATAGTATTTTGAGGATGCTCTTTAATCATTAGTTAAAAATGTTCCACAACAATGCAAGGTATTGGTGGTGGGGTGAGATATGAGAGTCCTGTATCATGTTAACTAGGTTTCTTTTGTAAGTTCACAACTATTACTATACACTTATTGTGGGGTTTCGTTCTTCTTTTTCTATCTGGTTGCATCGTCGTCTCTTTGGTGCGTCACTTTGCCGCATGGGGGCCTGTGCCTCACTGAGCAGGTCTGGAATGCCTTTTTTTTTTCTTTTTTTATGAGGAGGTCCTGGAGATGGAACCCAGTCCTCCATATGGTAAACAAGAGCTCAACTGCTTAAGCCACAGCTGCTTCCCTACACTTACTGTTTATGTATGTTTATGTGTGAGTAATATACTTCAAAAAATGAAAAAAAAAAAAAAAACTAAACAAAGCCAAATTGTCACAATACAAAACAGAAAATCTGAATAGCCCTATATCAGTTGAAGGTACAATTTAGAAATTTCCCCACAAAGAAAACTCCAAGATAGGTTCACCATGAATTACTGCAAACATTAAAGAAAGAATATCAATCTTACATACATAAACTCTTCAGGAGAATAGAAAAAGGTTGGGAAACCATAGCCCATTGGCCAAATATGCCTCGTGGCCTGATTTTGTACAACCTGCAAACTAAGAATGGTTTTTACATTTTTAAAGCATTGTTAAAAAGACAACGACGAATAAGGAGAAGATGGAAGAAGAAGAGGGACAAAAAAAAAAAAAGACAAACAAACAAACAAAAAAGGAAGCATCAGAGACCATATATGACCCAGCAGTACCTAACATATTTACTATCTGACTCTTTAAAGAACAAGTTTGTCAATCCTAGAAATAGAAAGAGGGCACCTTCATTACATTTTAAGACACTAGAATAGCCTAATAAAGATATTTCAAGAGAAGATATTTCAAGAATCACTCATGAATTTAGACCAAAAAAATTAAACCAAATATAAGCAAAACAAGCCCACCAATCTATAAAAAATAACAATATGTTACAATCAAGTTGGATTTATTAAAGCAATGTAAGGTCAGTTTAACACCCAAAAACCAATCAATAAAATTCATCATATTAACAGAAAAAAAGAGGAGAAATCATATGATAAAATCATATAGAGAAAAAAAAGCATCTACTATTATAAGCTGAACTAGACAAAAGCGCCATTTTAAAGATCAAAAAAGATCAAATACCTGCAATTTCATATGGTTCAACCTACTACTTTAATACCTATTCATTAAAAAAACTCTCAGCAAACTAAGAATAGAACTGACAAAGATTATGTACACAAAACCTACAACAAATTTCATACATAAAGATGAAATGCTGGGAATGGATGTGGCTCAAGCAGTTGAGCACACGCCTCCCACATGGGAGGTCCCAGGTTTGGTTCCAGTGCCTCCTGAAAAACAAAAAACAAACAACAAGCAAAACAAACAAGAAAACCAACACAGGGAATCCGATGTAGCTCAGTGGTTCAGCACCAGCTTCCCACATGAGGTCCCAGGGTTCAATCCCTGGGCCCCGGTACCAAAAAAAAAAAGATGAAATGCTGAAAAATGTCCCCTTGATATTAGAACCAGACAAAGATACCTACTGTCACCAATTCTGTTGAATATTTGACTGGAGATTCTAGACAGTACAACAAAGCAAGAAAAAGAGATAAGTTTAAAGGTTTAAAGATTAGTAAAGCAGAAAGAAGACATTCACTATTCACTAACCAAATGTATCCATAAAACCCCAAAAGAATCTACAGAAAAATCAGTATAATAATAATGTGAATTGTGCAATGTGCTGCAGACAAGGTGACTACAGAAATATTGTGTTTCTAAACATCACACACAAAAAAATGAAATGTTAAAAAAATAGCATCAATTAAACAAGTACCTAGACGTATCTCTAGCAAATGAAATGATGCAAGACCTCAATACAGAAATTTTAAAGGACTCAAATGAATAGAAAGATATACCATCTTCATGGACTGGAAAACTTAAATTATGAAGAATTATAAAGCTACATTAGTTAAGGCAGTGTCATGTTGGCACAAGGAAAGATATAGACCAATGGGCCAAATTAAAGTGCAAAAACAGATCCACACATATTCAGATACTTGTCATATGGCCAAGGTGGCACTGTAGAGCACTGTTGAAAGGATAATCCCTACCTCATACCATATTTTTTTAAAAATCAATTCTAGGCGGATCGTGGATCTAAATTTGAGTGATAAGACAATAAATGTTCTTGAAAATAGTATAACAGAAACGTGTAAGAACAATAAGATGGAATGCCTCCATGATGTTCAAGTAGGCATAAAAAATGACTAATAAATTGGACTACACTAAAATTAAGATCATCTGTTCATCAAAAGATACCACTAAGAAAGTGAAAGGCAACCCACAGACTGGTAGAAAATAGCAACAGAAATAACTTACAAAGGACCCATACCAAAAATATATAAATAACTCCTCCAGATCAGTAAGAAAAAGAAAGACAGTCCAACACTTCAGCAAAGAGGACATCTAGTTGGTCAACAAACACATGAAAAGGTGCCCAACATAGTCAGTCATCAGGGTTAAAACCACTATCGCTAAAATGAGAAAGATCACCTGTACCAAGAATTGGTGAGGCTGGTGCGAGTAGAACAAGTAAAACGCTCATAAACTACTGGTAAGTGTATAAACTGGTTCAATTTGAAAAACTGGCAAATACATACCCCATAACCCAGAAAAAATATATTTAAAAATGCATACTTTCATGTACCAAGAGATATATGCAAAAATGTTATACAAGTATTTTATGTAACAACCCCAAACTAGAAGCAACCCAAAAGCCATCAAGGGTGGAATGGGTAAGTAAGCTGCGCTGTGGTCACACACGGCACACACTACATCCTTGGAAGCGAACAGACTGCTACACGAGCCAAGACCAAGAGAAATCTCACAAACACACTATGTAGTAAAGAAGCAAGAACAAAAAGAGTAAATATTATCTGAGTCCATTAATGTAAAGTTCAAAATAATGAAAAACTAATCTAAGGAGAAAAAGCCGAAAGGTGATTGCCAGAGGGCAGGGTGGTACGGGGACTGAGGACAGGCACATAAGGGGCTTCTGGGGTGCTGGAAACGTCCACTTCTTGATCTGCAGAGGGAAAACATGAAAAATCCATGGAGCGAAACACTCGTGGCCCGTGTGCTTTTCTGGATGCTGACAATTTCATAAGCTCCCTAAAATGGGAAGAGCTTCAAGCTCTGTTTACATCAGCAGCAATGAAAAGCCTGGAAACCAATGGAATGCTCATCAACAGCAACTTTTTAAATTAATGGCATCAAATCCACAGAGTCATAAAAACAGGATAGTGTTTTTGTCCTAATTTAGAACAATCCCAAAGGAAGAAATAAATAAAATACAGATGCTGAAGTATCTACAGTATACTACCATTCACGAACAAATCAGTGGGCCAAAGAGAATATCAACAAATTTATTCTTTTTTCTTTTGGCTCAGATTTTATTAACCGACTTTATTTATTTATTTATTTTTAGAAGTTTTAGATTTACAGAAAACTTGAGCAGAGCACAGAGTTCCCATCTAGCCCCATCCCGACTCAGTTTCCATGTTATTAATGTCTTCCATTAATATGGTATTTGGGTTATAGCTCATGAAACAATATAGACAAGTTATCCATTGCCTGCAGCCCATGCTTTATTTGGATTCCCTTAGCTTTTCCCTAATGTCCTTTTTCTGTCCCAGGACCCATCCAGGGCACCATGTGGCATGCAGGTGTCGGTTTCCATAGGCTCCTCTTGGCTGAGCAGTTTCTCAGACTGTGCTGGCTGGAGCTGACCTTGACAGCTCTGAGGACTAGTCAGGGATTCATAGGATGGTGTTTGTCTCAGGATTAGACTGGGGTTATAGGATATTGGGAGGAGGATCACAGAAGTGAGATGCCATTTTCATCACAAGAATGCATTTTTGAATGTATAAAATATCTCTAGAAGGATCCACAGGGAACGTAACATTTGTTGACACGGGGCAAGGAACTGGGCAGCTTGGTACAGGGAGGGGAAGGAGGCTTTGCCTTTTGTGCATTTTAATTATGAACCATGTGACACAATGATCTATTGAGACAAATAAAACAAGAATAAAAGTAAAAAAAGTAATGGGAAAAATGGTAAATGTGCACACGATTAACAGTTTCAGAGTACACTTGAACCTCTGTTCTTTCATCCACTAACCTCCCTGTGAAACGAGGCCGCAAAGGGCCCCCACCGCCGCACGGGAAGGGGCACGGGAAGGTGTGCTGGAGGAAGCAGGCCTCTGGGGAGTTACCTGCTCCCGCTGCCCAGCGGCCTCTGGACACCAGGTGCCCGCGGGTCAGCAGGAGCCCGCTGCACAGCTGGGCGAGAAGGCGCCGCGAAAGGGAGTGGAAAGACCGAGGGGGCTTCAGCTACACTGCTTAGGGCTTTTTCCTTTCCGTCTCATTTTAGAACTTTTTAACTTCTCATCAGAAATCGCAAGGGCTTTCCAGACATCTCTGCTTCGGTCAGATGCTTTTCCGCTTTACGTCTACCCCTATTAAACGTACTTGCAAACACTGTTCCTGAAGAAGCCGATTCCACCAACACCCTCTGCCCCTTCGTCACTATTGGTGGTCTCTGGCAAAAAGAAATCACTTTTTACATGCTGAGCGCCAGCTGTTCTTACCCTTTCCTGGAAAGCACGCCCACCCTAAGCGGACAGAGGCCCTCCCTGCCAGTTACTGCGTGAAGCACCTGAGCGAGGCAAGAGGAGGGCGGGGCGCCCCAGCCCTCCAGGTGAGAGGAGCACTCGGCGCCGCCCTCCCCAGGTCAGCGCCCTCCCCAGGTCAGCGCCCTCCCCAGGTCAGCGCCCTCCCCAGGTCAGTGCCGCAGACGGCTTTTTTTTCTTTTGTTACAGCCCTTACATGAATCGTGCTCCTTCTAAAGGGGCCTGAAAAGCCACGAAGTGTAATGCCTACTCAGAGAGCTAAAAAAAAAAACCACAAAAGCCTGGGTTTCATTTCTTATTGGGACGTCAGGGACATCCTGATTAGACCTCCAAATGGCAAAAGTCTTAAAACTGATTTAGGCCCAAGCAGGCCGAAGTAAAGGAAATGTTAAGTCACCTTAGCGAAGTCCCTTCCTCGAGTCACAGACCAGAACCCAGCACTCCACGGAGCAGCCGGTTGTCATGCAAACAGCCCAGAGGGACGAGTAAGCGGCACTTCCCTGAAGACACTGACATCAGGCGCACGTGGCAGCTCAGCTTCCTCGGCAGCACAAGGGATGCAGCACGTCTGAAGGCGGAGGGTCCTGCGTGCAGCCGAAAATGCTACCTCTGGAAACTTTCTCCTTCTGACACGAAGAAATCAGGGTTCATGAGAGTAAACAAAATGAGGCCTAAGTTTGGCAAAGGAGAAAGAAAAATCCAGTGCTTCCCTCCTAATTGCATATTATAGCAATTAGCAACCAAGTCAGATGGCTGCTGCTGGGCTTGACATTTCACGGCTCTTCCTTTCCTCTGAGCTCCCAACCTGCTTCCAAGAACAAGGATGAATTCACAACACAGCCACATCCCTGTCCAGACGCAGCTTCTGCTCCCCAACATACGGCGACGGGGGAGACAGGAAGCACCCAAGGCGGCCCCTGCTTGTGAGTGACAAAGCTTTCCAGGAACTGAGAGAGCCTGACGGAGACAACTGGCTTCTGCCGAGGGCTGCAGACCAGGCCCTGGCAGAATCAATTAGCAGACTGGACCGATTCCAGGCCCGGGACAAGCTAGAAATGACCAGGAAGAGGAGGAATGCTGGCTGGCTATCGAACACACCGACTTCTGCGAGGGGAGGAACGGGAGAGCCCCTCAGGTCCCAATCCCGAGGCCAGGCTTAAAGAGAAAGGTGCGCTCCCTGGGCGGGAAAGCCCTCTCTGTGGCGCCCTCCCACCCACCACAGAGGCCCCCTGAAGCCCACCAGACCCCTACTGCGCTAAGCAGCAAACAGCATGTTTACTAACTGACGAGCTCAGTAACAACGCCGCGTCCTAAGTTCAAACTGTAGTCATGTCTGCTTTTTGAAATCCAAAAATAACATCTGATGTTAAAATTTTTAAATATCCACTATATAAGATTTGAGAAAATAAATTCGTATTATTTTTCTAGGGCACTTTCCTAAATCTGTCACAGCTGGTAAAGAAACCCCCATGCACTTTGATATACATAACTTAGAAGTAACAGAGACCACTGTAGCCAATCAGATTCTGAGTTCAGTCAACCCAGAAGATTCCATAAGCACCCAGGACAAAAGGGAGATTCGGCTGCCACTGGAACAAGAGCCACTGGGGAAGATCCTGGAGCAGGACTCCCAGGACATGCATGCCCAGTGCTGAGACTCCGTTAGGAGTTTACTTGCAGTTCAAAATGATTTCCAGCAGAAGCATGCATGTAAAATTGACTTGAAAAGGATCTAAATAAATTGCAAATAAACAGGAAAACTGTAGTTAACAATAACTTGCAAAAAGTATATATTTAGTTAACATAAAACTGGACATCATAAAACATGATTGTTTTCGTTCCCAGCTGCTAAAACAAATACCACACAATGGGCTGGCTTAACAACGGGAACTCATTAGGGCAGGGTTTCAGCGGCCGGGCTGCTTTCCTCTGGGGGGGTATCTTCAGACAAGCCGACAAGCTCTGGGGTTCCTTGTGCTTTTTCCATCACAGGCAATACACGTGGCGGCCTCTCCTGGCTTCCCCATGCCGTCGACTTCCTGCTTCTGGCTGGTCCCCGTGGCTTCTCTCCCCGTGGCTTCTGTCCCCGTGGCCTTCCCTAGAAGGCCTCCAGTCAAAGCATTAAGACCCATGCGGACCCAGCTGGGCCACACCGTAACTGAAGTCACCTCATCAAAAGGTCCTTCTTACAATGGGTTCACACCCACTGGAATGCATTAAGCTATCTTGATAAGTGATTTTAACCAATATCCCCAATATACCCAATTCAGCTGCATCAGCTGTGTCCCCGTCTGTTCCTGCCCCTGAAGACCGCTGCCCTTTTTGTAGCCAAACTCTTCCAGGCCCCCAGGCCTTCTGCCAACCAAGGCTGCAGCGCGTGGGTCCCAGGGCAGCTGCCCTGGGCTGCTCCTCTGCCTGCGCGGACACAGCCCAGACCCTCCCTCTGCACACCAGCAGGAGGACCAGCGTTTTACTAAATGCTGCTGAGGAATGGGGAACAACAGAAGAGAGTCAAATCCCAGAAGATGGAAACGCAGACAGTGTGACTGCTCTGGGCAGCCACAGAGAGCCCCAGAAGGCTGAGCTGCCACCCCAGTTCCCACTGCCCGTTTCCTAAATGCCTGGGACAGGAAAGCCGAGAAGGGACGTTGCCTCCCCAGATAGGCTGTGTCCCTCCAGCCATCACGAAGCCTCACTCTCCGTGTTTCCTTGGTAACTGCCTGGGAAGGGAGACAAACACCTCCTCTTAAAAACGGCCTCTGGGGACCCGCATTCCAAAGGCACATTTAGAAAAGCACTGCTTTCCTAGACGAAGACTGGGCGCCCTGGGACGAGGACACGGCCACGGAGCACTTCCCGCCCTGCCGTCGCAGAGCAGCTCTGGGGGGGCAGCGTGCTGGCCCCTTCCTGGTGCTCTGGCCTGGAGATGAAGGCCGCTGGAGGCCGGGCTCCCAGCACCCCGAGGTCACGGCCACTGGGCCAGTGAGTGCAGACACCCGTTACAGGCCTCCCGGGCCCCCGCCCCCCCCCCCCCGGCAGCACCACCACCGACACACGAAACACCCAGCACTGCAGAAAATAAAGCCGACTGCTAAAACGTCCCAAAAGGAAATCCCGGCTTTCCAGGTCTCCAGCTTCCGCTAGCACCTTCTCAGATTCTCCAAAACTTCTTTTTATCCACTAGCACCAAAGAAAGAAAAAAAAAATGACCTCCACCCCCCACTGCTTACCTGCACCCCTCAGTGAGACTCATAGAGCGGCACTGTGGAGCCGCGCACGAAGACACCACACGACGAGTAGCACCTTCGCTGCGCACAGGGCACCAGTCGGCCTGCGCCTGGGTGTCAGGGTCCAGCGGGACGCGAAGCTGAGGAGCAGCGAGAACTCAGACCATGAGCTCAGGGCTAGAGGGAGGCCCTCCCCCGAAAGCCAGCCTCGCTGGCTGCAAAGGCCCCTGAGAGGCCGTCCAGAAAGCCCCTCTCTGCAGCCCCAGCAGCCTTTCACAAACCCCACTGGAGCAACAGGCCAGGGAGAAACAGTCACACTAAAAATCCAGGTGCGGTGGAGGGAGGCCCAGGGGAAATCCACGTGTAGTTCAAAAGGTAATAGATTTAGTCATGAACGCAGAGGCAACCTTTAGCTCTCATAATGTATTCTGGTGGCGTTGGTGCCTAAACAAGCACATGTTAAAGAGCAATCTTCTCAAAACGTGTCCCAAGACTTTAAGGGGAAAACTGTCGCCAGTCACAAAGCTGTTTGGTGCAGAGCTCTGAAGGCAGTGGCCTAACAGTGCCTCTCTCCCCAACAAAAAGTGAATGCTGAGTCAAAGAGCTAATTTGAACCTTATGAGAATGTGGCATGGGAAAACAAATTTCCCCAACTGGTGACCACTGAATATTTAACATCAAGACACGTAAACCCACTTTACATAATTCTTTACAAATGTTATTTCAAATACAACACAAACATTTAAGTCATCTGTATATTTTATTTTAAAAATATATATCACTTTGCAGTAAACTTCATTACTACCTTTCAAAAGTATACAGTATTAATAACTTTGAACACTTTTCTCTTGTGAGAATTCCAAAAGCCATTAACTTGCATTGCAGTGTGGAACCTTCCACTTCCAAGGTGGGATGCCTGTGTTTGGGCAAAGGCAGAGAGCATGCTGGGCGGAGAGGGCGGCGGGGAGGATGAGGGGGGCTGAAGGAAGACAAGAGAGCCTCCAGTCCACAGGACAGCCGCTGGGAACGGCTGGGCACATGGTCCTAGCGGGCGATGGCAGCAGAGGGGCCCAAGGCCGTCCTGGGGGAGCCGCCATCCCACCGTCTTGAAAACACTGGAATTGCTGGAGCCTGCTCCCTTTTGTAGGATGGGGGAAAGAAGAGAGGGGGCAAATAAGAAAAAGGATATGATAAGGCTTCCTTTCAACATTTCACTCACTGTTTATCACACCTTTTTAAAGACCAAGATTCCCAATGTCTTACTGGTCAAGTGGCTAAAAGGAAACCAAATTAAAAACAGAAAGCCAGAAAAAAGCTACGTTGTCTCACTTAATTTTTCTTAATCACAATTTTCCTACAAATGTCCAGTTTTTAATCATGTTCTCATGAAACAAGCAAATAGAAGGTTGTCAAGTGTAAGAAAACCTGAGTTTGAACCCAAATCCCCCAAATTCACCTGGTACAACAGTCACCCAGTCGGCTCCTGCAACCCCAACTAAGGACTGGCAAAGAGAAGCTCAGAAAAAGTTCATAAATAACAAAAGACACATTCCAGGCAGCACAAAAGTCAAGAATCCCACAACAGCAAACACCCCCATAGCTTAATCAGACCGTACCACAAAGCACACATCCCCAGAGAGGCAGGCAGCGGACACAGAGGCCCCACAGTCCTTCCTCCAACCTGCAGTCAGGTAGATGGGACCCTGTGGGCACAGGCCCCAAACCCACTTGCGTCCTCCAGCCACGCTCCACCCCCAGGCTCCCCCCCTCCCTCCTGGATGAGCAGGACTCAGCTCACAGGTCCTTTCTGTGGGAAGGACTCCACTGACCCCACACATCCTTCTGGGGGCTGCCAAGGCTTCCCGCCCTTCCTCCTCTCACAGGGCACGAACCCTATGCTACGTGGGAGCTCCATGCCAGCCGGGAGAGTGGGTTTCCTCACTGGAACCAAAGTACCCAGTGTCCTGCCCAGCAGAGGCTCCTGTTCCCCAAAGTGGAACCACCAATCCGCATTCCAGGTCGGCCTCTGATTAGCTGCCTGATCACAGGGTAGCCAGCTGACAGCAGTAAATCTTGGTTTTCTCATCTGTAAAACGGGAATAATGTTTTCTAGCTTACTTCACAGGGATCTCAGGCAAAACCAATGAAATAACTGCAAGGTCCAGAGCCAACCTGAGATACTATTCATTTTGCTCTTCAAAGTACGGTAGGGTTTGATTTGGAGTAAGCAAGTAATTGATGTTGACTTACTATGACAAGTTTCCAACATCTATGGTAAATATAGCCAGATCTTTATACCATTCCAAGTCTTTCTATCCCTCAATGAAAGAGCAAGAGCCGACACGTCTGGGAGGTGGCTGCACACCTGTCCACCTGCACACCTGTCCACAACCAGCTCCCGCTCCACAGGCTCCTCAATTATAGCCCTTCTGCACCACATGCCGAGTTGCTGTCAATGGCTGCTGACGATCCTCCCACCAGGTTTTCTATGTCAAGTACATACCGGCAGTTCATTCTGAAATTTCAATATCAGTAATCATCCAACATTCAGTGCCTTGGAACTCAGAAATTTGCATTTCTACAATGATAGTTTTGAAAAAAGGACATGAAAATGCAAATGCTCCCCAAACTGTATAAGAATTTTCGGAAAATTGCCAAAACAAACCATCAATGCTTCATTGACAGTGAATTTTCTGAGCTCTTCATAAGGACTGAGCATTCGTGATTTTAAAACACAAAACGCAATTTGAGCATTAAAAAAAAAAAAGTACGTTGAAAAACAAGTCGTTATGTCTACATAATTTTCAGAACAAACCTTGGCTGATTAAGATCGCAGATCTTAATGATGGTATGCAGAATAGGGGATAGCAGAAATTCAAAAGCCACAAAGGCTTCTGCACCGGAGTGCTAGAGAAGACCGGAGCAGGAGGCCTGGAAAGCTGCAGTGCAAGGTCGGAGCGAGCATGGGCAGGGCTGGGAAGCCTGCTGTCTAGAAAGCAGGAGCCCCAGGGCAGATGTTCAGAGGGCATCTCCTGCCCCAGCCTTCCTCTCAACAGTGAAGGCCTGGCCCTCAGCCCCCCAGAACCCCCACATGGGGAGGGCTCAGGAACTGGTACACCCTCTCTGCTGTTCCTCGGGGCTCAGCCTGGCTTCCTGCAGGTGGGCAGGTCACTTGGTGTCTTCTCTGAAAAGTCTGGAATGCTCCTGAAGAAGTGCATTTCCAGCCTTGGCTGCCCCAGGGGCCTCCAGGGCGGGACCCCGGGGCTCTGAGGCCCCTCTGCCCAGGCCTGCCTCCAGGTCTGCACCCTGCCTGTGGCCAGCAGCTCAGCGTCAACATCCTCTTTTTGCTCCCTGCACGTCTGCTCTGGGACCTCGGGGTTCAGCTTCTCCCCTTAAAACCTTGCCAAGCTCCTGAAATATTCAGTCGTTGTAGAAGGCGACTTGAATGCCATTAAATGTTCCTTCCAGGGACAATTTCTATATTAAATGCAGTAACCCTGGCAGTTAAGTGGTGAAACCAACCCCAGGATCAAATAATCCAAGGCTGAAGAAAGGAGGACCCCAAGCCTCTTGGCTCGGACACCTGGCGGCAGGGAGCCTTCTCCTGGAGACTCAAAGGATAAAGAACTGACCGGCTTCTGAAAGGCACCAATCGCTCAGTGACTGCTGACACAGGCAGTCTAGCTGCTCTTAGGTGGAGTATTTCAGACTGAACAGCATATTAAGAAATCCTGGAATGGTCAAAATTAAAACAAAGAGCTTAAATATGCAAGTCTCCCTCAAAACAGTCATGTTGCTTTTAACTAAACACCATGCATGCTCCCCCCAGATGCGGACCCACAGATTCCCTGACGCGGTCCTGGTCAAGCAGGCTTGTACACAGACTAACAAATTCCCTTAGGCGGCTTGCTCCCGTGGTGTAGAAGTTCTGGTCAAAACTTCTCTAGAGGGAAGCGGATGTGGCTCAAGAAGTTGGGTGACCGCCTACCACATGGGAGGTCCCGATTCAGTTCCCGGTGCCTCCTAAATAAGACGAGCAAGACAGCAAGCTGACACGATGGGCTGGCGTGGCGAAGCTGATGCAAGAAGATACCACCACGAAGATGTGGAGAGGAAAAACACAATGAGAGACACAGTAAGCAGGGAGCGGAGGTGGCTGAAGCGATTGGGCATCTTCCTCCCACATGGGAGGTCCTGGGTTGGGCTCCTGGTACCTCCTAAAGAGAAGGTGAGCAAACAACGAACAGACACAGAGAGCAGACAGTGAGCACAAACAACGAGGGGGGCGGGGAGAAATAAATAAAAATAAATCTAAAAAAAAAAACTTCTCTAGGCAGAAATGCTACCACACAGAAGGCAAGTTGCACGGGAGGGTTGGGGTGGTGCTAAAAGGGTGGCCGAGTAAGAGCACCTGGTTTTCAAGTAAGGCACCAAGCTACTGCACAGGGACCACGGAAGCATGGGGAAGGCTGCAGTCTGCCGTCAGAAAGGACAAAGGAGCGGAGAGGAAGACTATTCCTTGTCTGCTCCTAGGCCCACAAGGGTGTCCACAGTCCCTCAGTTGCACCATGGACGACTCCTTCAAAGCAGAGGCTCTGAGCCCTGATAAATTCACTCAGACCTGTCTCTGCACATCCCACCAAGGAAAGGTTTGGAGTGCTGGGCTCGGCAAGAAGCATGGTATTCCAGAGCCTCTTTCCACTCTTCCCATCAAGGAGGAGCACTTTCTGGCTAAGTCAGCCCAGGCCCTTTCCATGGGCTGCTCCCACCATTAGAAATCGTTATTCAGCGCAATAAAACTCCAACAGTTAGGCACTCTGACGTCAGAGAGCCAGGCCCTGGTGCTGGCACGGCGCAGAAAGAACGGCAATAAAATCATAATACAAACCTCACCCAGCACCAGAGAGTTTTAAAGCCGTGCAGCAAACAAAAGGTCATTTTATCACCAGGCAAAGCCAAATGACACTGCAAATGTGTGAGAGGGGCCCGGAGCAGCAGAAGTCCACCTGGGGCCTGGCAGACCCAGGAGCAAGGGCACCGGGGAGCACACGACGCCAGGCCACAGGGGTGAGGCCGAGCAGGCTGAGCCAGGCATCCAGCCGGCCATGGAAAGGGGAGGGAACAAGCCGAAGGGAGGGAAACACCCAGCAGACAGCACAACAGGGAAGGCCAACAGCCTTGGGGTCTGAGCAACCAGAGACAGGAGCAGGACACGCCTTGGCGGGTTGAGAAAGGGGGGAAAGAACGTCAACCTCACTGTGCCCGAACACACCCAGAAGCTTCCTGCTCGCAAGAGCAAATCACGCCTAAGCCTTTATCTCTTCTCCTCCCCCAAATTCCTTAATGTGACAAAAATACATTAAAAATGGGAAGATTTATAGCAGCGGTAGTCGGTGGGAGAAGAGTCCCCATCAACTGACAAGAAACTTGGAGGAACTTCCCAGAAAATAAAAACTGATGGCATCAACTAGCAGGGAAAACCATGGCTGGGGAGCAGCGAGCTGGGGATGGATCACAGGCCCGATCTCCAGGGAAACAGGACCGGGAGGAGCACAGGGTGGCAGGCAGGGAGGTGGGCCCAGAGCCCCCCGAGGAAGGGCAGCACCTGGGGAGGCCCGAACAGCACAGGAGAAGTGGGCATGGCCGGTCGGCCCCTGGCCACAGGCAAGCTGGGCAGAAACCCTCACAGGCGGCAGAAAAGGGACAGAGGGCCCTCGCCAGCTCCATCCCACCTTCACAGTCCCCGACCCACGGAGAGGGGCAGGGGCTGCAGGAGCTGGTGAGGGACAGCGGTACGTGCGGCCTGAAACGAGGGGTACAGCGGGCCCAGGCAAGCCTAAACACACAGTGAATGTCAAGGGGTGAAATTCCCCAAATAAAAGGCAAAACTCTCAGGAGGAGAAAAAGAAAAATCCAGTCATCTATTGTTAAGCCCTAAAAAAAAAATAAAAATAAATAAAAAGACTTGGAAAGGTTAAAGATAAATGAATGGAGAAATATTTGTTAGCCAGAAGAAATCAAGGGCAGAAATACTTTTATTAGACAAAATAACCTTTAGGGCAAAGAGACGTTAAACAGAACAGAGACGTACTGCATTTTTTTTTTTTTTTTTAAAGATTTTATCTATTTATTCATCCATCCCCCCCTTGCTGCCTGTGCTCGCTGGGCCAGCCAACCACGCCGTGCGGGCGGGCTTGCCCCCACCAGGAGGCCCCGGGAACCGAACCCGGGGCCTCCCATATGGTAAACGGGAGCCCCACTGATTGAGCCACAGCCGCTTCCCACTGCATTTTGATTTAAAAAAATAAGATACCATCCATTAATTTTTAGACAATGAAATATATAAAACAAAATATCATCAATAATGTAAAGGGAACTTACAAAACTACAATCATAATAGAAAATTTTATACCATTCCCAGATATCAAGCAGACAAAAATAAGAATAAATCTATACTGATTCAAAGAACTCAACTAAGCTAATACATGTTAAGTAAGATAAGACATAAAGAGATAATTTAAGATATGGAATCTGCATACACAGAGCTTCTTTATACCACAACAGTAAGAGCACACTTTCTCTTCAAATGCCCAGGTGGTGTCTACAAGATTTTATTATGTCTGCACCAGGTCATGCACAAGGTGTGCATCCCATCTACGCAGTAACGTAAACTCAAACAATAATTTTCTTCCTCTACACTGACAAGAAGAAATAAATGAATCTCCCCATTGCTGGTACAGACCAAGGAACATGAGCATCCTCATAAGCTATAATTAGGAAAATAAACAGAGACAAAGGTTTTGGAGCAATTTTTCCAGTAAACCTAACGACGTTTTAAACACGCATGCCTGCTGACCCAGCAATTCTGTGTCTTGGAATTTGTCCAAGGAGATACTTAGAAAAGTGTACAAAATATATGTAAATAATTGTTTGATGCCAATTTTGGGCTGTTATAAATAGTGCTACAGCCATATAAATATCTATCCACAAGCCATCAAAAAAGAGTGAGATCCATACACATACTGACATCAAAAGATGCTCATAATAAATTAAAACGAAAAACAGCAAAACACAGAACCCCACATAAATGACTGCACGCCATCCAAGTGTTTACACACACACCCTTCTAAGTTTACACGCACAGAGAAGACATGCTCCCAACTCAACAGCGGCTCGCTGGGAGGCTGAGACGAGCGGGCGCCACTCAACGCCTTCCCTCCACACTAGGATCACTTTTCACAACAATCGGCACAGCGACAAGCGACAATCGAAGCATGGACCCGACCCTGCTCCTTGCAGCCTCGGGCACCTGGGGTGCAGGCCAGCACTCTGGGCCGCCTAAGCTTCTGCTCTTCTCCACGGAGCCGGAGGCTGGCAGGCACTTGGAAACCTCAAGGAAGAGGAGCCTCGGCCCACTCGGGTGGGCGCAGGACAGACACTGACATCCAAGTCCCCTGAGGGCCACAGGCCTCAGCAGCAGCAGGGGCACCTGTGGTGGCTGCGCAGGAAGCAGAGGCCTACTGGGCGGGAAGGACTTTCCATATGGTGCAGGCACCCGGCCTTTCCAAGAAGGGGATCGACTCGGAAGCAATTCCTAAATGCTCTGTCCAGAACACACTTCTGAGGTTAGAGCCAGACAAACGAGGTTTCCAGCCTTATTCAGCCACTTACTGCTCTGTGGCCTCAGACAAGTTACTTCTGCCCTCCAGGGTTGCTGTGCAGACTGCCTGTGAAATGCTCAGCCCAGCACCCAATGAGAAGCACTCAAACCCAGGAGCGAGTCCTGCAGCCACCGCCGATGGGCAGCAAATCGTGGGGTCCTGCTCAGACTCGGCCCAGACACCGAGGCAAAGGAAGCCCCCTGCAGCAGGAGCCAGGGGCCTGGGCAGCCCACCAGGGGTCTCAGATGCCACCCCGGCCTCCCAGGACTCAGAGAGACAAGGAAGGCTGGGCGAGGAAGGAACCCCAAGATGCACGTGGAGCCAGTGTCACTGCCCCTTCCCTGATGCACACGCGCAGACGGCTGACCCTTCTAACGGCAGGCTCGGACCTCGGTGGCCTTGGGAGGTGCTGAACGGCTCCATGCTTCCCAAAGTGTCAGCATCTCTGCCAAATGAAGACCAAGCAAGACGAAATATAAAAGCATCCCAGAATTCCAGGTCATGTCAATGGGGAAACTAGAACTCAAGGGACAGAGTCAATTCTGAAAGAACTTTCCAAAAACACATTCTGAACAATGAATGGCACCTATCATGGGATAAGAAAGGTAAGAAAATGTGCCAAACTCTTCTGGGTTTGCCTGCACATAGCAGGGCTTAATAAATATTTATTGAAGGAAGACAGTGGGACATTTCAGGCTACAAAATGCCAACCATTTCAATGCCATTTTAGGAAAATTTAGTTTAGTCATTTTATCACTCAAGGATAAAGAACTGCCCGGGCTTTTGCTCCCCTTTCACTCCTCCACATAGCAACTCTCCTCACATCTTATGCACTCTTTTTACAAGGCAGCATCCCAGGACCCATCACCTCACGAAGGGCAACATACTCCTTGCATTTATTTTAAAGCGTCAGTCGTTTCTGATGCCCTTGCTGAGGAAAACTGACCCTTTAGCTGCCATGAGATGTCAGCCGCCATGCAGGGCCTGGAGGGATAAAATGAACTTGGTGTTCAAACCTTCGCTGAAATATCAGACCTAAGAGCTTGTAATCCATGAAAAAAGATTAGGACTTTTTATTTAAAAGGGACAACTGGGAGTAAGGCCATAAGCCAAACTGCCGAGGGTGCCTGAAGGGGAAGCGGGGCGGGGCGCTCTCAGAAAGGACCAGCCCCACACGCCCTGGGAGCCGCCCAGAAGGGGGGCCTTGCTACAGAGAGGCCGGCAGACGGAGGCCCAGCTGAAGGCAGCCTTCTTCCTTCAGTCTCTCCTTCCACCATGACCCTGTGCCTGCAATGATGCTGGAACGGCCCCACCCTGGGGAAACGCCATTCTCTGGTGCCCCAACACTTTTTGGTGGTGAGCATCATGGGCACATTCTCTCGACGCTGGGCTTGTGCCAAGAGCTCGCGGCTCTCGCGCTGTCCTGCTGGGTCTGCCTGAGAGCAAGCAGCCCCGCACTCACGCCAGGGCCACGGCTGCCGGCAGGAGCACAAGCATCGACGGGGCAGTCGTGTGCCAGGAAGCTGCCCCAGAGTGGCGCGGGCAAAATTAACCATAAGGAAGGGATGAGGGTCATCCCTCTGCTGGAGACAGGAAACCGAGGCACAAGGAGGACACACTGGCCGAGGAGCTGCTCCTCCTTGGTCGTCTGGCTACAACCAGCGAGACAGCAGCTGCACCGAACGGAAATACCAGTAAGCACACGTTAACAGAGAAGTGCTTCCTTTTCAAAGTCAGTTTACTGCTAAACACACCACCCCCCAGTCACCTGTTGCTCACAGCTCTCAACACCACCTCAGGGCATCTTGAAGGGCAACCCTGCAGCATGCCGTCTAGGCGCACACCCCGTGCTCCAGGCCTGAAGCCACTGACTGTGCTCTGTCCCTTCCCTAACCGTCTCAAAGGCCCAGAGACACACTTCCCTCCAAGAACTTCCCGGGCATCCCGCGACTCTGGGCAGTGGAGAAGAGCAGGCAGCAGCCCTGCTTCTGGCCACCACTCACAAACGAACAAAGAGTGTGAAATTTACTCTCTGAACCACAAACTGACCTTAAATATCACCCTAAGGAGCAATTCTGTTCTCCTGGCATCAAAGAAACGTGGATGCTACTCAAATCTGCACCCAAGCCTTTACCGCGGATCCTAGGAAGTCGGTCTTTCTTCCACCTAGGCGAAGAACAACCAACCTGCAGCTGGTGCTGTCACAAAGCAATGGGGCCATTGTTAAGAAAAACAAAAACCCAAAATCCAGTGAGTAAGCTACAGTCACAAGTGATTTTATCTCTGTAAAGGCAGGTTCAGCTTCTTGTCAAGAGAATGAAGGAAAAGGCCTCACCTGGGTGGCTTTGGGAGCTCATTGCTGGCAGCGTCTACTCCTTTAAGCGTTTCAGAATGGCTCGAAATTTCCGCATAAACAATAGCTCCAAAGAGCTCCAGAGTTCCACCAACACATGCAAGTACAGAAAGGGGGGAGGGTGAGACCACAACCTCACAAACTCCAAGTCCCACAGACCACGTCTCGTAAACCACGTAATCCAAAAGCAGAGCAGAGGTCTTCCACTGGCTTTCAAAGGATGAGCCTGCAGGGCTGAAAAAGAAAAAAGCCCGAGTTACATGTGAGCGGTTTTATCTGAACAGCAACAGTGACACGCGGGGAAACAGTGATTTCGCTTTGTACTCTACTCTCCTTTTACCACAGACTGGTGAAACGACTCAGGGAATCATGCCACCCGACAGGAACCCCCTGGGGTCTCTGTTAGTCAATCGCACAGACGGGTCAAAAGCTGTCTGTGGAGGAGGGTTCCCCAGCCTCGGCACCACTGACGGCCGGGATGGAGAGTCTGTTGCAGGGACTGCCCTGTGCACTGAGTGGGTCGAGCGGCACCCCTGGGCTCTACGCAGACGATGTCAGCAGCTCGCACCAGTCATGCCAACCACAGAGGTCCCGGGGGCGGCACCGCCACCCATTCCTGCATAGTCCTTTTCCACTTACGTCCACGACACACATTCTACATGGTTACAATCACAGAACGGAATTTTAAATTGTTTTCCTCAAGTAATAATATATCTCAAAAGACGCTTCCATCTTCATACCGACCACTGTCTCAGTTTATGCTCTGATTAATAAAAGCAATACCCGCTGACCGCAGGACAGGATAGCGCAGCTGCCCGCAGTGCCACCGCCGGGCGAGCGCATGCTGGCCTTCTGCCCATACAAGCTGCCAGCTAGACAGGAGCCCACCTTACTCTCTCTGCTGACGCCGCATCCGAGCGTTTACCAGTGCCCCTGCCGCCGCCGGCAGCCATGGCTCTGAAGGCCTGCATGCTCCGCCTGTGACAGCCTTCTGCCTGGCAGCCCTCCTGGGAGGCAGTGCCCCCCACTTCAGGTTGTTCCCATGAACCTGCCCATCACAGGGCATCACCCCAGACCAAGGGGGGCGGGAGACCCCCGCTGAGCACATCGCATCCTGGTCTTCAGGGGGTCCCGCAGGGAGAGGGCACCTGACAAGAGCCCCCACCAAGTCCAAGAGCAGTGGCAAGAGAGGCTCTCGTTAGCCCGCACAGGTCCTTTCTGCTCCTCTCTGCTTTCCCCAATTAAACAGTCGAGCGTTTCAGCTGTTCCTGCCGCACAGAGCCAAAAAACCCTCACCAGGCCGTGAGTAAAGGATCACTCTCCTAAAGTTGGCTATTTGGGTGGTTTCCAATTATATATTTTCTAGAATTCTGCGATCAGTGTCATTACCAGTATTGTTCTGTGTCTGGTTATTTCCTTAGAAAACACGATGACTTATTTATATTTAGGTTCAGGATTTTTATAAATCTCTTAGCAAGAAAATGTCATTTTCTTGAAAGGAACGGAGATGGTATATTTTGCAAACTCTGGGAAATCTCAGATGACTCTGTATCCTTCACACAAAAACCACATCGTGGCTTACTATAAAAGTCTTAGATCACAAACAGTTTTCACTGAAAATCTTCAGACTTGGCTCCCCTCAGAATTGTTGAGAAACCCAAGTCCCACTTAACTGTGGTTCCTTTCCGATCCACTTTTGTGGGAGAGGGGGCTGGGATTTGTTGTTGTCATTGTTTTCTTCTGAAGGGATTCTGCTCAGATTTTTTTTTCTTGATTCCTGAAAATTTTTTAATGTTTTCAGAAGATACATAGAAGAGAGTCTTGTTTCCTTTATTTTGCTCAAAACACAACCCTTTCAGCACATATAAGAATTCTTTCCGTTCAGGGAAATGTTCTTCAATTATGTTTCCGATTGTTATTTCTGTGAAAATTTGCTCTGGCTTCTTTCTTCAGGGATTCCTATAGTACTTGGCTGAATGTCTCCTTCATCGCTGGCCCGGCTCATCGCTGGCACAGCTGTTGTTTATTCTGCATTCCTAGGGATCTCTCAAATAGGATCGCTTGTTCCTGCTACTATTTTCTACAATATCAGTTTTGCTCTCTATGGCTTCCTAAAACTCTGTACTCTCACCCATCTCCCTTCACGGTCCAAGCCATTATTGTTTCCTCACAGCCCACCCACCTTCAGAACCTTCTCCTCCTGTTTGTAAATCATGTCCTCCCCTAGCCAACGCCTTTGGGAAAAAAAATTCTGATTTCTATTGTAGCCCATTCTCAGAGGTATATTCTTCTTCTGCACCTCAGTGTATTTCCTTCTTCTTTACATTCTGGAGTACCTTTTTGGCAGGCCCCATGGTGTGGATTACTTCTTTTTAGTGCTAATCCAGACCTGGGTTTGCTAAGGGGCCATGTGTGCTTGCTCCTACCCCGGGCTCGGTCTGCTCTGACACTGGCCACAGGCCCTTCTCTGAGGACCAGCTCCGGCCAATTCCCAGGCCTGGCAGGCTTTCCCTGTGCCGAGCCAGGAGACGGACATGGCTCTCCTCTTACGCCAGCTGCCTCATTATAGCTTCTGCTATATGTAGACGTTCCTGAAGAACCTCACACACAGCAAGACTGTGCACTAAAAATACCAGGGCTTATGAAAAAAACTGGGAAGGAACAGACTATTCAAAGCTATGCCATTTTATAACCAGGGTGCTAAAAAATGCTAATAAAAACACTACCATAGCTTTAAAAAAAAAAAAAAAGTGCACCTTGAAATCCTAATAAATAAAAAGTCTGGCAGATGTAGAATTCTACCTTTAAAAAAAAAAAAAAGTGATAGCAGCTTGATAAAAGGGAATAGAAGGAAATATGGACACTTGGGAGTACACAATCTGGGACAACACATAAAGACGGAGAAAACCATCCAATAAATGCTTCCCGGACAGAACATGTAGCCAAAAAGAGCCAGAGGGGGCTGTGGTGGGGCATGAATGGGCATCACCAACAGAGCTGGATATCATGGGTTACCACGCCTGTGTTCTCAGCGCAATGTTCGAATCCCAGGACTCATCGACATACAGGGAGTATCAGGTCAGAGCCAGCCTGACTTTGGCACAGCGTCTTGCCCCCACGTCAATAGCACATGAGTTAATCGCATCGCATGCTTTGTTGCAGGACGGACTGTACATGAATTAAATGGCAATCCCAGTATGCATGCACCTAGGGTTCAGCCTGACGACACCCCGACCAGCCAAACATGGTGGTGAACTTCAATGCCCCCATCATTTCCCACATGCAGGTAGGCCAGCTCTCTCCTGAGAAGGGGCAAGGTCAGAGGCGGCAGAGGGACAAGGGGAGCTGAAAAGCAGCCCCATGCAGCAGAGGAAGAGACACTCGGTTTTCCCCATGGTTCAGATGATGAATTCTAAGTCAGAGGAGAGGCTCGGTGGGGAGAAAAGATGGCGTTTCCTGACTACTTTGCGCAGAGCCACTGCTTGCACTATTGAGCCCAGTTTCTCTGCCCTCGTCCACACCGAGTTTATCAGTAGCATCAGAGCTCTAGACCTTTCAGTGGAACCAGAAGGGCCTTTCCAGAAACTTCCAGTCAGTGAGTAGTTGGCAATACAGCCTAATAGTTATGAGCACAGGCGCTATAACAAAACTGACAGCGTTCTGGGTCGAGGATTTGAGTCCCAGCTCGCCACTGAGTAGGTGGGGCCCTGCCAAGTCATTTGGCCCTCACCGCCCCACTTCCTAGTTGGCGGGATGAGCACGAGAGGGAGAGCAGTGCTGCCGAGGCCGAGGCCGGGGGCGCTGCCACAGAGGAGCTTGCAGGGAGAGCGGGCCAGAGTGAGGGTCCAATGTGAGCTGCCCATGCTCTCAGTGTTTATGTTAGACCAAAAGCTTCTACTAAAGTTGTGACAATTAAATACATCCCTTGGGACAATTAGACTTCTGCTTCTAGCTAAGACAGAATAACAGGGACCGGATTTACTCTCCCACATGAAACATCTAAAACAGAGAACAAAATAAGTACACTCAGATTTTCAGACAGTGGACACCAGACAGCACAGAATGGTGACTCCGGAGAGAAACAAGCAAGAATGAACCACAACTGCCCCGGCTGGCTTCCTGGAGAGCATTTCAGGCAGCAGTGCAAGGAGGAAATAATGGCTTAAAAGCTTCCAAACTTGATGAAACTATAAACTCATAGGCCCAAAAGCCCAAAAACTCCAAACACAAAACCCATGAAGAATACAACACCAAGGCACATTATAATCAAATTGCTTAAAATCAATGTTAAAGGTATTATCTTAAAAGCAGACCAAGAAAGAAAGACACATTACATACAGGAAACAAAAATAAGAATGACAGCAGATTTCTCACTGGAAAGAACACAAACCACAAGACACTGGAGAAACATTTTTCAAAGTACAGAAAAGTTATTTTTTAAAAAAAAGGTCAGTCCGGAATTCTATACGCAGTAAAAAAATTTTTGAGAAACACAGTAAAAAATTTTTGAGAAACAAAGTTGACAATGTTTTCAGAATACAAAATCCTCACCAGCAGACCCACACTACACGGCATATTAAAGGAAACCCTTGAGGAAGAAGGAGAACATGCCAGAGGGAGATAGAGATGTACACAAAAGAATGACGAGCACCAAAAATGGGAAATATGTGGCAAATATTTAAAGCAAAAATAATAATATATCAAGAAGTTTATAACATACGTACTAATAAAATGTGTGACAAAATTAACACAAGGGCTAGGAGGAGGAAAACAGAAGTACACTGCTGTAAGTTTCTTATTTTGTACAGGAAGGGTATGGGTAGTTTGAGGCTTTTATGGACCCCAGAAGATCACGTCCTTAGAGCTAATCCATTCTTGGGGGGTGTGAACCTATTGTAGGTGGGACCTTTTCATTAGATTTCTTATAGATAATAAGGCATGACCCAGGCTGGTTCTTAATCCTCTTACTGGAGTCCTTTATAAATGGGATGACTATAGAAAGGACGATGGAAAGGAACTTATAGCAGCTGAGAAAGCCAGAGGAAGCCAGAAGCTGAAGCAATGAAACCTGGAAGAGAAGGGAGACCAGCAGATGCCACCGTGTGTCTTGCCATATGACAGAGGAGTCCAGGATCGCTGGCAGCCAGTCTTGGGAGAGCAAAGCATCTCCTGATGAAGCCTAGATTTGGACATTTTCTTGGCCTCAGAACTGTAAGCTTGTAAGTTAATAAATCTCCATTGTAAAAGGCAACTCATTTCTGATATATTGCATGTTGGCAGCCTAGCAGATGAAAAACAAGTAGTATAACATAACTTGAAGACAGACTATGATAAATTGAAGATGTATACTAGAAACCCTAAGGTAACCTCTCAAAAAATAAAATAGAAAGAAAGAAAAAGAAACAGTTATAGCTAACAAAACAATAAAGGAGATATAATAGAACCGAAAAATACTCTACCCAAATGAAGACAGGGAAAGAAAACAGAACAAAGAAGAGATATATCAAAAAGAAAACAAATAATAAGATGGAAGATATAAACCCAACCATAGCAATACCATATTAAGTGGTCTAAACACTGCAATCAAGACAGAGGTTATTAGATTAAATAAAAAAAGAAGACCCAACTCTATGCTGCCTACAAGGAACCCATTTTATTTATATACAAAGACTCAAAGAGATTAAAAGTGAAAGGATGGAAAAAGGTATATCATGCAAATGCTAATCTAAAAAAAAAAAAAGAATGTGGTATGGCTATATCGATATCAGACAAAGTAAATTCTATGGCAAAGAATACCACAAGGACTAAAGAAGGCTATTTCCTAATAAGGGGTCAAGTCATCGAGAGGGTATACCAGTCCTAACTTTATGCACCTAATAACAGAGCTTCAAGCAAAACTTACTAGAGGTATAAGGGGATATGGATGAATCTACGATTAGAGCCGGACATTTCAATTTTCCCCAATTACTTTTAGAATAAGTAGACAGAAAATCAGTAAGGACACGGAAGAACGGAACGACACCACCACCCAGCTTGGCTGAGAGGACATTTACACTCTGCTAATCCACAGCAGAATATGCATTCTTCACATTGCTTTCAGACACACACAGAACATCCACCAAGACAGGCCGTCTTCTGGGCAAGAAAACAAGTCTCAATAAATTTAAAAGGATTCAAGTCGCACAAAGTATGTTCTCCGACTAAACTGAAATTAAATTAGAAATGAATAACAGAAAGATATCTGGAGAAATTCCAAATATCTGGAAACTATAACAAACTACATGGGTCAAGGAAGAGATCAAATGGGAAACTAGAAAGTATTTTGAAGTGAACGCAAATGAAAATACAAAAAAACAAAGTGTGCAGTGCTTAGAGAGAAATTCATAGCACTGAGTGCCTTTATTAGAAAAGGAGGTCTCAAAGCAGTGATCTCAGGCTCCAACCTTAGAAACCAAGAGCAAACCAAACCCAAATTAACAGGGGGAAAAAAGTAAGGATCAAAAATCTGTGAGAGAGAAGAGCAAAAACCAGTGAAACCAAAAGCCGACTCTTTGAGAAAATCAATAAAATTGATAAACCTCCAGCCAGACTGACCGTGAAAGAAACGAGAGAGGGAGGGAAAGAGACACAACCTCAAGATGAAGAGAGGACTAACCATTGGCCATAAGGATGTTGGAAGGATAAAAGACTATCATCAACAGCTTTACGCCAATGAATTCAACAATTCAGATGAAATGAACACATGCTTTGAAAGGCCCAAACTACCAGCGCTGACCCGAGAAGAACCAGAGACTACCAGGAGTGCCCTGGGGGTCCAAGGCTCCTGGGTTCACCAGTGGCTGCCAGCTGCAGCCACCGCCTCAGTGGTGTTTGTTTGCCTGCGCCTGACTTTTCTACTTCCCTTCTTCCTTCCACATCTATTAATTAGAATTCCACTGCACAGGAGAGCTGTCACTTTCCCATCGTCCGTTCTAACCAGTTATCTAGATCAGCATGGCTGACCTGAGCTGTTCTTTTATGCTGTGAGGTTATGACCCTATACTCTCATTATTTACACTGTTGCTCAAGCTTTGGCCATCAGAAGCTCCTTCAGGTCTGCCCTAGTATTTTCTAACAAGTCCCTTCTCAACTTCTCTCTCTTCTTTTTTTTTTTTAAGCACTTTATTACTTCCTGGTTCCTCAGTCCTGGAAGCAACCATTTTTTCAAGGATCCCTAACTCCTTTTTTGGAGCACTGTATTTAGAACCCAATACACTACCAAGCTCTAGATGCTAGATCACTTCAGTACTACTGGCTGCCAGGGTTTCTAGGCTCACTCAGCACACAGCAGATAGGTGCGCTGACTCACAAATTCACAGCTTTATATTTACCTATCTGTTTATATTTCTAAAATCATGATTGCATACTGATACCGCAGATTCTAATCCAACATCACAGGGTTCAGTTTAGTCTCCTCCTTCCCTTATTTTTAACTTCTTTCTCCAACAGTGAGAAACCCAGTTCTTATCACCTAAAACATATTTACTTATTTGTTCAACTCTAGTGGACATAAAGTAGTTTCAGAATTGCTAACCCGTACATATGAGCAACACATTCACTCTGCAGATTATAGCAGTTATGTACACATCTTGTTTGTCTTCAGCCTTACAGCATCCAGTCAAGATCCTGTTATCTAGTTACTTAGGTTAGTTCTTGGTCCCTTCATGTGGTTGGGCAATTTATTTGTACAAAGCTAGGTTCACTGAGAATATGTAGGCCATTTTGTGTTCGCCTACATCCTAGATGGTTTTAGCTGTTTGTTGATTTGGGGATACGACAAGAGGAAGAAATACAAATTTTCTAAGTGGGGAAAAAAAATACAAAAAACACCTGAGTTCATACTGATATTTCCCATTAAAATTTAAGATTTTACAGGGTTTTTCTCTTGCTTAAAAAAAAAAAAAGCTTTTGCTTTACGGAACTTTTGAAATATACACAAAGCAAACTAAATTGTCTAATAAACCCACGTGATCCAGCTTCAACAACGACCAGCATTCTGCCATTCTTGCTGTATCTCTATCTCCTTTCACAATGAAATGCCCACAAGTTAACTGCACAATTCTGAAAATGGACACACCTTTTGAAAGTGGCCACACTATCATGATACAAATTTTTTTTTTTACTTTTAAATGCATTGCAGGGAAGCGGCTGTGGCTCAATCAGTAGGGCTCCCGTTTACCATATGGGAAGCCCCAGGTTCGGTTCCCGGGGCCTCCTGGTGAAGGCAAGCCCGCCCGCACGGCGTGGTTAGCTGACCCAGCGAGCACAAGCAGCAAGGGGGGCATAAATGAATAAATAAATAAAATCTTTAAAAAAATAAAATAAAATAAAATAAATAAATAAATGCATTGCCAAGCTATAAGAAACACCTTTGATAAAATTTATTCAGAAACTTGTTCTGTTATAAGCAAGAAGGCTTTTCAGAATATCATGTTCCCTAGGCTGTGGGAGAAGCAAAACCCCATTAAAATTTTGAGCAGTACAGAGAATTTGGGGCAGGGTCTGGACAACCCAAAATGACAGCAGCAACTTGGATACTGCCTCCCTCCCCACTGTGGGGCCCCCTTCCCAGAGCAGGTAGGCAGGGACTCAGGCCCCTGAGGACTGCTGTGAGGAAAACATTCCTTTCCATGCAGCCCTATGCCCAGCCTCTGGGGCTCCTTCGTGGCCAAAATGGGTTCCCCTGACAGCCCCGAGATGGCAAATCCTTAGGGCCAACATCATGCTGAGAGAAATTCAGTGGGAGCTGAGATTTAGAGATGCAGGAGACAAGAGAATCTGGAAGATGGTGGGTCTGGAACTAAGAGGCTCAAGACCCTGAATGCCGACCTCCTGTGAATCCTTCTTTCGAGAAGCAGGGGACTAATGTAAGAGTGCTTGAAGCAAAGCAAGAACTTGGGATTCTAGAACGCAGACATATTAGAACCAAGGTGTATCTTTTAGGGGTTCTCGTTCCCAGCAACAGAAATAGACTCTGGATAATCTGGGCAAGTTAAGGAACCAACTAGGAGGATACTAGGTAGCTGGAGAACCAGCTCTCGGGATCTAGGGGCAGGAAGTAATGGACAGTCTTCCAAGGAGACTAGATTTGATGGGCCTATGTTGAGTCACACCTCTTGGCCAGCCCAAGGTGGGGGGGGTGCTGGAGACGAGGTCACCATCAACTATGCTTAGCTGGGCTGCGACAGCAGCTCCCCAGCAGCCACAGACAGCTCCCCAACAGCTGCCCTGACTTCCTGCTGCCAGGCCCAACCTGTTTTGGCTTCGGCTGGGTTTGCAATGACACATCTGTTGGCTTATCTGATTAACGTCTGCCTCCTGTACTAGGCTCCATGAGAACAAACAGGAACCACGTCTGTTTCTTCTCACTTTTGTACCCCAGTTTTGGGAAAGAACACTGGGCGGGGAGTTCCACCACCTGAGCTTGATCTAGCAGTCCTAGCATCGCCATGCCCTCCCTGTACAGGTCCGGCCTCCTGGGTCACTCATCCACTTTTCTCCAACTTGCCCTCTACAGAGAAGAAATGTTAAAGTTCCCAGAGTCTTTAAACCTCAGAATCCACAAAGGCTCAGAGGAGACAGCAGAAGGGCTGTGATTAGAAAATTAAAGCAGCATATAACTCAAAGAACTGTTTTTAACCCCCAGAATATCTAGATTAAAAATAGAGAATTAACATATCTCCATGACATTCATGGGACAGAGAGGAAAAATTAACAAATAGCTAAGAACAATTTTATAGCTGAAACACAAATTAAACTCTGGACCTAGAAAGCAATCCTACCTGACTCCCACAATGAAACCAACAGCTTTTGTATTCAGTTTAAGGTAAGAGCCTATCAATAAAGTTGTCTGCCTAGTTTAATTTTATTTATCCTCTTTTCCTCCAACTCCATCAGTATCTCTTTAGAGGGTACGTCTTTGAATAACTAAAGCAGCATTGTCGATATAAAAACATACTAGGAGTTTCAGAGTTTAATGAAATAAAGTTCAATCATGATATACTTCCTTTTACCTTGATATAATCATTTAATGACACTTTACCAGCCAATGTATTATCGCTTCTCTCAGAAAATTAGGATCTCAAGAATTACAGGAGTTTAACATTTCTGGAAACCTATTCATGAGTACATTGGAAATTTCTATGTGTACATCTCTAGTAAAAGCAGATACTTCTGATAAATATTAGGCAAATGTTGAACATGCTATAACTCTCAAAACACAAATGCTTTTATGACTGTGCTCTTTCCTTATTTACCACATAAATTAAAATTTCACATTTGGGCGGGTGAGCAGTTGAGAGGAATCTGTAATTTTGATTTACAACCAACTTTAGAAAGGCACTCTCTGACATTGAGTGTAGGTTTATATAAAGGCATCCTTTCTTTATTTTTATTTCTGTGATACAGAATAAATGAAAAGAAATGCATCACCACGGTTTAAGCGTGTGCTAATGTTTCTGCTACACCAAACACTTCTGCGTCTAGTATTACCTATGGCTCTTCCCTCCTGCAGCTGCCCTAGGAAATTTTAATTGCCTAGCACTGACCTAATTTCATGGAATAAGCTGTAAACGTTCTCAAGGAGTAAATGTCTCAGAAACCATAAATCCTTAAGAGAACATTCTTTTAAAAATCATATTAAGCTACCACAGAGAAATATGGCAGAGCAAGGAGGATGTTTTTTCCACTCATCTCAATCCTCCCCATCATCCCATGGGCAAAGAATGGCTCAAAGTTCATGGCCTCAGCTGCCAGGCTGCAGACGTACAAGCTGTTAATGAAACTAAAATGAGAGCCAAGAGTAGCACACAGCGAAGGGCCCTGTGGCACACCAGGGCAGGATGGCGTGGACAAATCATCAGGTCAGTCAACAGAGAGCACGGCCCCCGAATCGTGCACTGGACATAGCCTAGGCTGTGCAAGAAGGCAAGCAAAAGAAATAAAAGGGACCAGGATTGGAAAGGAAAAAATTGCCACTACTCACATACAATATATTATGTACATAGAAAACCCACAACAATCAATCAATGACTATTATAATTCCTAAGTGAATTTAACAAGGTCACCGCACACAAGGTGAATACGTCTTTCTATATATCAGCAACAAAGAAATAGAAAATAAGCTTTTTAAAAAAGATGCCATTTACAATAGCATCCAATATCAGCAAATATCCAAGAAAAATTCTATCGAAAGATGTATACTAGCTTTACACAGAATACTATAAAAGATTATGAGTCAAATATAAAAACATCTAAATAAATGGAGAAATATACCATGTTCATGGACCATAAGACCCACTATTGTTACGTGTCAGTTTTCCCCAAATTAATCTATAGACTCTATGTAATCTCAATCAAAAGCCTAGCTGAAATTTTTTGAAAACTGACAAGTTAAAATTTACATGGAAGTACAAGGGACCAAGAGTTGCCATCTTGAAGAAAAACAAACCCAGAGGGCTTACGTTACCAGATATGAGATTTATTATGAAGTTGTGTAATTAAGACAATGAGATGTTAGTGTCAGAACAAACAGACTAAGGAAGAGAATATTCTAGAATGAGACCCATTAAAAACCTAGCCACTGATTATGGCAATGGTCCCACTCAACTCCAAAGGGAAAAGAGTCATTGCAATAAATGGCGCTTGGGTCAAACCTGCTGTCTCTATGGAAAAAGAAATGAGCCACAGCCCCCCAGCACTCCACCAGGACAATCAGTATGAGACTCCCCAGAGACCTAAGCAAGAAAGGTAAAAAAAACAAAGCCTAGTCTGGAAGGCAACATAGAAAGCATCTTCAGGCCAGCACATTTCTTAAATAGATTTGAAAAAATAAATAAATAAGCACTAACCATATAGGAAAGGAAATGATAAATTATAGACTACATTAAAATTAAGAACTTCAATTTATCAAATGACCCACTGCTCTTTTAGACATATGAACTTCTTGGTTAAGGATCCCAATGGAGAAAGCCTCCAGATAAAACAATACTGGTTTTCTTTTTGCTACTTAATAAAATTATTTTAGAGGAAAAGATTCAGGCAGGCAAGGGGTCCAGTGATTTGTCTTATAAGTTAAAACCCTGGGCTCACTGGATCATCTCACATCAAGCCACCATGAACCCACACAGGACAACAAAAGGCGTAGGGAGCCCCAGGCAGATGGCTGCAACTCCCACCAGGAAAATGCAACTTAACTCTGTCGTACAGAGAATACTGAGAATACCCCAGAACAGGTGATCGATGGCCTCCTACTCATACTAGCAAGGGATGCTTTTTCCAGTTGGAACCATAAGTTCACAAACAACTAGAATGGAAAACAACAGCCATCAGCCAAATTATGGATCAGCTCTGGTTAATAAAGGTTAAACCTCTTTTTTATCCTTCTCCCAACCATGTAGAAACTAACGAGATATTTTCAGGAAGTCTGGGAGATCAATTTTCTTCCCTGCTATCATTTGCCCTTTTTACTCTCATTCTCTCTTGACTGTACGGTGGAGTTTTCCAGAGGCTGTGTGATCTGTGGGACCACACCAGGCTAAATGGAAAGCAGGTATGAGAATCCAGCTATCTTCTACTGAGCAGACATTAAAAAGATTTTCAAACATATAAAAATATCCCACTCTTCTCACTAAATTTGTTTCACAAAATAATTATTTTCATTAAAAATGTTATCTGTATTAACATGTTATGGTTTTAAATGAATAAAAATATTTTTTAAATTTCATGCTAAGTGCTAGTATGGTAAATACCAACAGATTTAAGTCATTTAAATAAAAGCTCTTTGGGTCCTCAATAACTTTTTAGAGTGCCAAGCCTAAAAGTTTGAAAACCTTCAACTACTGCTCTACAGAAATATTCAGTATTATGAATTTCAGAGATAAGGATCTGAAGACAGAAGAGCTAACAGAACTCAGTCATGAGGAATTCAAGGAACAGTGATCCGGGAACTTGAAACGATCCGAATGAAACTGAGATCCAAAGTATAACCTTATCTGATGTGTAAACTCTTATCACAGACACATTGTATTTTTTCATTCTTCGCGTGCAGGTGGCTTCGCGGATGCAACCTGACAGCATCTTGGAAATATTCAGGACTGGCAGAAGTCAAGCAAACGAAGCCCTGAAAAGCTGGAAACCTGCCTGCTTGCTTGTTCCTAAAGGGACGGACTCTCTCATCTGCCCCCACCCAGCTTCCTTCTCAGCAGGCGGTGGGCCTCCTGGGGGTGAGAGGGAAGGGGCCAGGACCCCGCCTCTCGACGCAGCCGGGTCCTCCCCTGCCTACGCGCAGCACACGGCCCCCTCCAGCACCGATGACGTGGGGACCGCTCAGGGCCCCGGGGTGGAGCCTGGACACCGTTTCCTGGGCTGGCATCCTGTGCTGCTTCTCGCAAGGGGGGTGCTTGTAGCTGTACCCTCCTAAATCCCGAATTCTCTGGAATCAAAGCAATTAAGTTTGTTCTTATTCCAGTGCATTACAGTCCAAAGGACAGGGATTCCAGTCACTCAAGCTCTTTCCCCAAATCTGTTTCAAACCATCAGTGGCTGCCCTTGCAACTGGCTGCATCTTGCTGAATCCTGAAACTAGAAAATTGCTGTGCCTGGGCATTAGCCCAGAGCTATGCTCGGAATGTCAGAGCCTCTCGCCAGGGGAGAGGCGAATCCTAACTCCCCCCTCTGCTGTGCAAGGACAGCAGGTCGTACACAACTCACCTGTACCAAAGAAGGGAGCCCTAGCCAGGGTGCTGCTGGACAAGCACCTTGAAGGAGACGCGGGACACCCACAAACCAGGGAAAGGGGGCGCCTACGCTGGCCGTGCAAGCAATGTCGGTGACTCCTTTCCGGGTGACGGCAGGAACAGGCCCTGAGAAGGTCTTCTCCACTGAGAAGGGGTGGCATGGACAGATCACCATTGGGAGGGCAAAGGCCAAGCCCGCTGTCTCAGGGAGAATGCAGGAGGGCCTGCGTGGCAGGCAAGCGCTGCAGACTGTGCCAGAGGGGCAGCTGAGTGCAGGGACGCCATCTCGTTAGAAGAGGGCGGGCAGGCCGGGGTGGGGGGCATCCCTGCAGGAGCACGCTCGCCTAGAGGACTCCAATGCTGCCAAGGTGTGAGGTGACAGCACGGCCCATGAAGGCATGCAAAGGCAGCCAGGGCCTCCTGGGGACCTGGCCTTGGCCTTCAGAGAGAGAACACTGACAACGGAACAGAGAAACACACAGACACCACAGGAACTAGTGCAGCACTCAGAAGCACTGCCGGGACCTTGGGCGTTTTTATGGAGGCTGTGACTAACCAAATGCGTGGTCCAGAAAACACTCCTTTGCACCCTGGTGCATGGCTGAGAAGGGGTGAAAGAAGCCCCAGGAAGAGGACAACCCGCAGACCCATTGCATCCCTGGGCGCCTCGCGTGTCAGCGCCACAGGCCCCGCCAGGGCACGGTGGCCCAGGGACCCCTTGGAAGGCCTTTCTCTGCACTGGTGATCAGCTGCAAGGCAGCCCCACTGCCCGGGTGGGCACCAGATCCTCTGAAACCTCAGTGCCGGGCAGATGGGGGCAGAAACAAGGCGGCTGTGCGGGTTGTGGAGAGCTGAAGCACAAAGCCGGCATGAGAGGAGACTTCCCGGGGCCTGGGAGCCCAGGAGCCAGGGGTCCAAGAAGTGGCCACACAGGCCACAGCGTCCCTATCGCTTGCCCAGTTTCCTACAAGACAGGCAGAATTCTGAGGTTCCTTTAAATTTCTACTTCCAAATTTATTTATTGTTTAAACTGTGCACAAGCAGCATTTCTATTAAAATGAAAAAAGCAAGGCTATTTCTATTTTTTAAGTACATAAAAACTGCTGCAGATGAAATCAAGAAGCTGGCCAACAGTCGACCCCTGCTTCCTCACCACCTAGCAGGCCCTTAAATCCACCCCCGGTGCGAGAGGCCTGGGAAAGCAGCAGGCGGGCAGCAGCTCCTGCCTCACGTCTCAGCAGGTCTGGGAAAGAACCTCAGTGCCCCTTTCACAACAAACTGCCTAAGAGAGCAGAATTTAGGGGACAAAGAAGGGAACTGGCCATGAAGACACTGAGGGAACTGTACTGAAAGTGGTGTTTCTGAATCCCTCTAGCATTAATCCATACTTTTATCTGGGAGACAGAAAGAATACAGAAGTTCACGTCTCATCACTGCCACTTCTTTTCTCTTAAAAACAGACAAATTAGGGAGCAGACGTAGCTCAAGTGGTAGAGTGCCTGCCTCCCACGTACAAGGCACGAGGCCCTGGGCTCGGTCCCCGGCACCACGCAGATAAGCTGACGCGTGGCTGCCTCTGCCCTTCCTGAGACGGGGAAAGCGCTCTCAGCCGCATCCGGCCTCCCCTCTGGTCTCCCCCTCGGCTCCCGCAGCTGAGCAGGTTAGGGAAGCCTCAGCTCCTGGCTTCCAGCCCCGTGGTCTACGGCACGTGACCATGGCCCACGGGCCATGCTGGGATTAGCGGCAGTCCCCAGCGGCAGCGCGAGGCAGTGCCGCTCCTGCGCACAGCGCCAGCATCTGGTGTGGCAGTTGCTCCGCCAGCACACAGCCCGGCACCCGGTGGGAATCCCGGGGGGAATCCTGGGGGTCTCCGCAGCTCGGCCAGCCTGGAGAGGTGGGTCTGCGCTGACTCCTCTCCTCCCGGCTAATTCCCACATCACACTGTCTTTTTTAAGTATTATTTTTAAGCCATCCTTAAGATAAATTACAGACAGCTAAATAAATCATTAAAGTTGAGCGTGAAAAGTGTCAACACGGGCCCAGTCTCCTAATTTGATAATTGACAGCAGCTGTCATCTGTGACAGTTGCTCTAACCTTCTGCCGTTTGGAGCCACCAATAAACTGGAAGATGCTGCTGTGGGCCCCGCTGCCCGCGGAGGGGGCCTGCTGCAGGGAGCCGGCGCCCTGGGAAGGGGGCGCACGGTCGGCCTTTTCTGGGCAGACGCCTCTTCAGAGGAGCCTGCACCACCCCAGTCCCAGCAGCCTCGCGCACACCTGCCGCCCCAAGCCCGACAGGCCCCCAGGCCCCCAGGCCCGCAGCTCTGGAGACCCCGTCCTGCCCAGCGCCTCACCGTGGGGAGGCACAGGCGCGTGGGCCCCAAGGTGGTGAAGTGGGCCTGCGCTCTCCCCCAGCCCGTGAAATGCGGCCGTAAACAGGCATACAGGCATAGGCGTGAAGAGCCTGCAGGCGGCAGGGCCGCCAGGGACCTCGCACCCTCCAAAAGGCCGGACACCGCCAGCCAGTGGACGCCATGGGCCCCTCTGCTCCGGCTCCCCGAAGAAGCAATTCTACACAGACGCCCGTGACAAAGGACGTGCCGTGAGCACAGCAGCTCAACACAGATGCCCAGGAGCGAGCTAGTCAGCCCCCCAGCCGCCACCCCTCACAGTCACCAGCGCGACGTGGGGGGCAGTGGGACTCGACGGGCCTCCCCAGACGGCCACGGTGCCTGCAGGCGCAAGCGCCTCAGACACACAGGCAAGTTGGATTCTGCGCTACCAAAAGGGATCCCAACACACACCACTAGCTGCAACTCACTTCCACTTCACACACCCACGTCCCGCAGAAGCCCGCAGAAGCCCGCAGAAGCCCGCAGCTCCTGCGTGTGTTCCTGGGGTACCCAGCGCACACAGGTACCCAGCGCACAGAAGCGGGACAGCCACACCGTTTCACTTTCAGAGCAGTACTGTTTCCCTTCTCGCCCCAACCCTGATCCACCTGGCAGGTTTGTGTGTGTCTACTCTCCATTTCTTTCTCCATGTTCATGTAAGCGCACACACCTCCAGGCTGTCACTGTTTGCCTTACAAAATGGGATGACATCACACACTCTCAGCAATGCCTCCTGGAACATTCCGGGGACTGGCTGTACCACAGTGGCGCCAACCCCTCTCCTAGCAATGGGCAGAAACTTTCTCCTGACACTTTTACCACCACAGCGGTGCTGCAGGAGACCTCCTGGTGCCAACGCTGTCATGCTCCTGGGAGTGGGTGCTGAGTCGCAGGACCTGCGGTTTTCTCACTGAGTCCAGAGCGCCCGCGACAATTCACACATGCCCTCCCCAGCGCCCCTCTGCAGGGTGCCAGCTCTCCCTCTGCGGCTCTCCTGGGCACGGTGCACCCTTCCACCTGCAGCTGCATCTCCCTAAGCACGGGGCGTGGGAGGTCTCCCTGCTTCCGGGCACCCCCTCTGTTCTTCTGCCCCTCACAGAAGACGAGTCTTTGCTCGTTTTCTAATAGCCTGTCTTTCTCCCTATTTTGCACGAGGTCCTGCTATAATATAAACACTATCTTAAAATGCCAAATGTCACAAATAATTGCCCAAAACTCTCATTTATCTATTGCTTTTATTTACAGTATCTTTATCCACTCAAAAGTTTTGAATTTCTACCTAGTCCAACATATCTGTGTTTTCTTTCAGCTTCTGGGGATCCTCAGTGAGGAAGGGATCCCTGGTATCTGGATTCTAACTGCAATTGCCCAGATCATCATCAGAGATCTCTACTGCTTTAGTTTGCACATTTATGCTCTCATATTTTTTTTAGGAGGTACCAGGGATTGAACCTGGGACCTAGTATGTGGGAAGCAGGAGCTTACCACTGAGCTACACCCGCTCACCCATTTAAGTCTTTAATTCATCTGGAATTTACCTCCTCATTCTTAACAGACAATTTACCAGCCATTTAACGAAAAGTTATAAAAAGAACAAACAAAATAAATTTAAAAATTGACCCCAGAAGAAACAGGTAATTCTAGTACCCCCAAATAGTAACAGGTTCGAGACACTATTGCATCCACAAAAGAGCACTGAACACTGCAAACAAGGAGTATTCAGGGAACAAGGAAAAGCTCTTGGAACTTAGGGGAGCATCAAACCCAACTGCCACAGAGGCAGATTCATCAAGGACATGTTAGAGAACAAAGGTCGATGGCCCAAAATGGGGCTGACAGGAATTCCACCAAAAGGGACACAGGAGAGGTGATCATAATACTAACTAACAGGAGGAGGAGGAGGAGGGAACCTCCCTCGGATGCACAGAGAACCAGACCCTAAAAGAAGGAGTGCACTGTGTGCCATCTGGGATCAATAACATAAAAAGACCCACATTGTGAAATTTCAGAAACCCAAAGAGGGGAGGAGCCTAAAGTTCCAGAGAAAATCGAAACAAGAAACCTAAAAAGAAATGCCTTATTGCACTAGCTTCTAAGCACTGAGAGAGAATCATTTTGAACCTAGAATTCTGTACCACAGTCAAAGTCATTTGCAGTCACACAAGAACTTAGATTTACCTTGCAGACAACCTTTCTGAGTGACTTACTTGGGCCCAGCAAAATGAGAACACACACCAAGAAAGAACAGACACGGTCTATAAAAAAACTTGTGGAGCCAACGCAGGAGTCGCAAGGAAAGCAGCGCCAGCCTCCAGGAGACTCAGCCACAGGGCGCAGGGCACACTGCGCCGGCCAGTCGGCCCTGACGGGACCTCAGACAGCGCCAGGCGGGCACCTGGGCACGACAGAGGCTGGCAGACGGCACCCGCCCAGCTCCGGGGTCAGAGGGCCTTCCCAGAGGAAGCACCCGCCAAGCAGGCCTGGGATGGGGGCCTGAGGGGCTGGGGAGGGGGCTGGGGGTGAGCACGCGCTCCCTGGACCCAGGAAGCAGTGAGTGCGTGAGCTGGCACGACAGCAACGCTGAGCACAGAACGAGGGCGAGGCGCGAGGGGCCGGGAACCGGGGTGGGCCCCAGACCCTGACGAGCTGCGGGAGCCAAGCTGAGGAGCTAGCTCCGCCTGTGGAAAACCAGGGGGCCACTGCAAAGTTGGGGAGAAGGATGGCCAACGGGTCTTGGAGGCTGCTCACGCCCTCCTGGTCAGGAAAGCTGACAGTCTGGTCGAGGACAAGGATGGTGGAGGTGGAGAAGGCAGGTGGGGAGCCGAGGGACGGCTAGGGGTGGGCTCGAAAGACGCAGCTAGATGTGGCAACAGAGGACGCCCAGGACAGGCCCCCCGAAGGATGGTGGGAGGGGAGCAGGCTGAGGGTGGGAGGGGTGCAAGAAGACGCCGGGTTCAGAACAGATCACTCCACGGAGGGGCCTGCGGGACGCGGAGGGAGACATCTGCCAGGCTGCAGCCTGAGACAAGAGGGGTGTGAGTGTCCCACGGACCCAGGAGCTCAGACCCAGGTGGGAGGGGGGGCCCCGGGAGGAGGCTGGGTGGACCCAGGGGGAACAGGTGGTGAGGAAGTGAGGGCTCCCGGGAGAGGCCCCCACGGCGCCTGGGCAGAGCGGCCTGTGTCGGAGAAGGGGCTGCAGAGGGGCGAGCTGGGGCCAGCTGCAGCGGCGGTGCACCCAGGAGCTCTCCGCCAGATCCTGTGCCCCCACCCCTCAAACATGCCTGGCTCCCGGCCCCATGCCTGGTGCTGGGCCTCAGACTGGACCACTCACCAGGGACCACCCCTCCTCCCAGGATGCCCCCAGTGCTGACTGCCCACTGCATGCTCCCAGCAGACACGGCTCCGATACGCGAGACACCTGCCACGGCAGTATAGTCACCTCTGGAAAACGACACCCCGGGACACCCCACACGCAGCTGCGAGGCGGCTCCTAGGCATTGCCTGCCAGCCTCGCCTTGCCACAAACAGCACACTGGCTAGCCGTCTTATCAGTCCACAGCAAAGGTGGATTTGTCTTAGTCAAGCTCAAGGTCAACAGCAAGCGCAGAGGACCCTGAAGTGGACATTTCCTCTAGGCTCCCAGGAGACCCCCAGGAGGCCCCCCGGGAGCCTGGGCGCCCACGGGGAGACGGGCTGCTCTTGCCTCCACTCAGACTCGCTGGCACCACCACCAAGGGGCAGTGTGTCAGGGAAGAGAGACACGAGCCTGGCGTTCCCACCCGCCCGGCTCCACTGTGCTGGGGGTCGGCACCATCATCACAGCCACGCGCCCCAGCAGCCCCCATCCTCATCTCACACTGTGACTTTGTCCCACAGCTCCAGCAAGCACTCCAGTGAGCCCTACGCAGGGTGGGCCAATTCTGGGCAACAGTCCTGCACCCACGCTGCTCCGGAGCAGGCCCCTGGCGGCACCTGGACAGTGCCCCAGCAGCGCCATCACGCCCTCCCAGGAGGCAGGAGATGGACTCGACTGGCCAGGCCCTAGAGCCGAGCCCACTGTCCTCAGCAACGTGGCCTTCCACGTGCCACAGCGCTGCCCACCTCCACACGCAGGCGCCGGCCGTGCCCAGGGCCCGCCCAGGCCCACCCGCCCAGCAGCAGTTGCACGAAGGCCGTGGGGACGCTCGCCGCAGATCAGAGACCAGGGAGCCAGCCCCCCCTTCAGCTCATTCGATCATCTTCTGTTTGCCTCGTACCCCCAGGCTTCTTAGTTCCTCCTATGTCCTCAGATGGACCCCACCTGAGTCACAGCTAAAATAAAAAGACAGCGGAGGACAAGGGGGTCTGAGGCTGCAGTCGCCAACCCTGGGAAGATCCCCACAGAACATGGCTCTGTGAGCAATCGCAACGCAAACGCCCCGACTCTACGGCAGCCGGAATAATCCAGAGTCTCAGCCGCTATCGGTTTTCTCCCCTAATGCATCAGCTGCGCAGCCCAGGAAAGCCATCTGCGATTCTAGAGTATTCACTGCCACTTGAAACAGGCATCACAGACCCGGCTCGGCACAGGGGCCAGGTGATGGGTATGGACGGCCGCCCAGGCCAAGCTCAGTCACCTGCTGGCCCCACCCCGAGAGCACCCCGCCTGCTTACTATCATCTCAAGGCCCGTCCTATAAAGTCAGAATGTCTCGTTTTCAACTTACTTTTCAGAAAGACCGGGGAGGAGGCGTACTATCGGAAGGCAGAGACCAGCCTCAGCGAGAAACTGGCCTAAGGGAAGCTGCCCACCGGCAGCACCTCTGCCCCAGACGTGGTCCCCAGGCACCATTCTCGGCACAGAGCAGAGTCCCTGTGCGCACAGGGCTGGCCCAGCCGCTGCCCCATGCGGAGGCACAGGCTGTGTCCAAGTCAGCAGTGCAACAGCAGCCCAGTGCCTCCGCGGCAGCTCTGAAGGAGCCACACAAGCTGACACGTGCTGTCGGGGGGCGACAAGGGCTCAAGAGACCAAGGCAGACTCGGTCAGAGGCAGGGGCACGGGCTGGGTTGGGAGCCAGACTCTGCCAGGGGACTGGCCTGAAGGGTGAGGGCTGAGCCATGGACCTAGCCGCGTGCCCGGGATGGACGGCAGCTGCCCTATGCCCGGGCCGGGCCTGGCAATCACGAGCCCCCTCCCTATGGGCTAGAGTTCCAATGGCCCCTGTACTAGCAGGGGCAGGGCTGGGAGGCCTCCAGGCCACAGCCCCCGGGCCAGCCCTCGCCACCTGCCTCCCATGCTGACAGCCCCTCAGCTATCCAGAGGTGTCTTTGGGCTCCCCTCCTCCCAGCAGCCACCTGGCTGCGCTGGTCAGCACCCCAGGATGACGGCCACAGGGGGTAGATGGCCCGGTGCCGTCCCCAAGGCCCTGACAACGGCCTCGGGCAGCAGGTGATACCACATTTGTCTTTTAAAAACCACCACAGAACAAATTTCTTTGCAGACTTCCGATTTCTGTGCAGTCACTCCAGGAGCAATCTCTCTGCCCCCTTTCAACTGAGAAGCATGGCCTCTCCTGAGCTCCCTCCCCTCACTCAGCAAACAGCTGAGACTCAAGCAGGACCAGGCTCAGCGTGGCAGGGAGCCACCACGGCCCGGCCTGGGGGAAGACGTGAGAAGGGACGAATGCCGTGTGACATGTCACTGAAGCGCAACATGGGAGTGCAGGGGAGAAAGGCTCGTGCCTGTGACAGAGAAGGAAAGGACCACCCAGCCAGAGGGGCCACCACGCGTCAGGCGCCACGCTCGGGCGGTGAGGGGTGGGCGGGACAGGGCCACGGGCTGACTCCCCCTCCATGAAGACAGGAGGGCAGGGTATGCGCAGCAGCCTGGACCCAGCTCACGAAAAGTGTGTTCTGCAGGTCCCGGGATTCCCTATAGAGACAGGAGCGCCTGACACACTGACCAGGGCCTCCATGCAGGGCCCAGAAACTCCTCTCCAGCCAAGCCGCCACGCCCCACCACCCCAAACGCCCCCAGACTTGCTCCCTGCTGCCTCCTCGGAGAGGCCCCCCTTGGCCTGGGCTGGCCCCAGCACCCCCAGCCCCCCCCAGATTCCCGCTCACCACCTAGGACACGACACTCACCACCACCACCTGGAACTACGAGAACCGAACCTCTGATGGCCAAGGAGCAGCACCTGCCCAGGAGGGTGCTGCAGACGGTTTGCCCTAAACAGAGGTGCAGCCTGGGGTGGGGGGAGCACAGACACACTCCTCAGGACACGGCTTCAGGTAACCGAGGAGGGAACAGGAGCGTTCAAAACGGATGTCCATCACTTCCCTGGGGCTGGAATATCAGGTGTGGAAAAGGAGACGGAAATGGGATCGGGGAAACACAGTCAACACCAGGCTGGGTCCCTGAGTGCCGCTGCGGGAAGGAGCAGCATACCAGACCCTGGGTCCAGACGGCGCTGCCAAGGACCAGCCCTGCAGCACGCCTGAGCTCCGCCGTGGCCGCCACGGCCGATGCTTCTCCACAGCATCCGTGGAAGTTATATTAAACACAAGTGCACACAGACACTGTTAACGTATTTTGAATGCTTGTCTCTTCTTATCTTTCCTTTAGAGTTGCCCAATGCTTGTGTTCAACATGAGATTGGTATAACTTTGGGTTTTATAGAACCAGCTATAACAATCTACAGAATTGCCAAGACTGCTTGTTTCCACAGATTACACCCCTCCTTGCCCGTGTCTTGGTCTGCCAGCTGCTATGGCCGATGCT
>JAKSZT010053930.1:764699-782772 GCA_026826555.1 Tolypeutes matacus | reverse complement strand
TTGCCCGTGTCTTGGTCTGCCAGCTGCTATGGCCGATGCTGCACGCTAGGTTGGCTTAACAACAAGAATTGACTGATTCACGACTTTGGAGGCTGGAAGGCCAAGATGAAGGCATCAGCAAGACCATGCTTCTGGTGTCTGCGGCGTCCTCACCACCATCCCCGGCTCACCACCATCCCCGGCTGTCCGTGACACGTAGCTCTGCCTCCCACCACGTGGCCCTCTCCTTCCTGATGTCTGCTCTTCAGTCTCCGCTGACCTCAAGCTCTGGCTCCTCTCCCTGAAGCTTTCTCCCTGTAAGGACTCCAGTAATAGGGTTAAGATCCACCCTGGTTCAGTCGGCCACCGTGACTACCACCACCTTCAAACGGTCCATCGTACACATGGGGTCAGCCCCCCAGGAAGGCAGGCCACCACCATGCCTTCCATTGGGGTGCATGAGTCCGCCCACTACAGCTCCCCACTTCACAGAGGCTGCCGAGTATCAGGAACCTCCAGCTCCCACTTCAGAACTCGGGCAGCGCACAAACTTAAACTTCCAAGCGCAAGGCAGCCGGCCCCGACTAAGCCGAGCTGACTGCTGGCAGCAGTCCCAGGATGCAAGGGGAGCAAAACAAAAGCCCGTGCCCTGGCAGGTCACTGACGCCCGGTGGTGATGGACACAGCAGCACCCACACAGGCCACACACAAGGCAGGGCACCCTTACGGCAACTGAGCCGTCACCTGAGCACAGGGGTAACACACCATCTTAGGGTGAAGGAGAGATGCTCCAGGATTAAGCTGAATGGCCACTGCTTTCCATGCCTGCCTTTCTTGACCACACAATGAACACATACAGCTGGGTTCAGCTACAGCATGGAAGACACAGGACTCTGCTGCACTTCAGCATGTTCCAAAAATGCAATTCATAATTGGCAAGCTCCTTTCTTTTTATGCTGTCTCCCTCCTTCTTATGCCGTCACCACAGCGCAAACAAGATCCCTCCTTCTTACACGGTCACCACAACACAAATAAGCCTCCCAGTCACATCAACTCCATCTGCATGCACAACACGCCCAAGCTAGGAAAATGGAAGCTCTGTGGAGTAGAAACCCATTTTTCAAATTTGAAAGAGATGGAGAAATGAAAAATAGGAAAAGGAGAGGATAAAGGTGCATTTTATTCACACGCAAAATACCGTAAATGAAAGTAGGCTACATTTCCTCACCTCCAAAGTGGTAAAGAACATAACTTGTCCCCAGGTGGTTTCAAAATTACTACTGAAGTTATCAATATGAGTGTGCAGCGGAACAAAATCTACCTTGGTCCATGAGAAGTGTCTTTCCTTCTCATCCTAAACAGAATGCTTGTATTTCAGATGCCGTGACAGGAGCATGTCTCAGCCTTGGATAACTGACACTGGGTCAGATAATTCCAGATACTCTTTCATCATGGGGAGCTGCCCTGTGCATTGTAGGCATGTAGTCGCATCTTCAGCCTCGAGGTGCTGGTGCCAAAAGCACGCCCCCAGTGACAACCAAAACTGTCTCCAGGCATTGCCACATGTCTCCTGGGGGCGGAGGGGACAAAACTGCTCCCAGCAATAACCACTGAAGTAGACTCACTGTGTGGCTCGGAAAGGGCGCGTCTGCATCCTTCCATCCACGGGACGCACACGCTCCACAGCTAAGCCACCTGCAGCTCCTGCTTGCTCGGGGGCCCCCTCACTCTGGCAGAGTGGGGCAAACCCCACAGGGCCCCCCTGGGGGCAGGCTCTGCTGCCACCTAAGGTCACCGCTGTCCGCACTCCTCTTGGAAATCAACTCCAGCCAAAATCACACAACCAGGAGCTGGTTTCCCAAGCCAGGCAGGGCACGCACCCACATACCAGATTAAAATGAGGCACCCTAATTATTAAATTGTCACTGCAAAAAACAAGAATACTATTTTTTTTTTAATGAACAGGAGAATTCACTTGCATTTGTGACACTCAGTCTGTCTTTTATTATCAAAGCAAGCATAAAAAAAAAATAACGCTTCTGCCACATATGCAAATTAAGTTATTAGTATTTTTCCCAATTACAGTAACTGCTTATTTGTATTGCTGATCTATTCTCTCAATTTAGCTCCCTTAATATTAATGATACTGGAAAGCTTTAATACAAAAACACTTCCAGGAAGTACAAGAGAAACCTCTCCCTGGTAAGCCTCTCTTATCCTGTGCCTGCAGGGCCACCCACCCCACTCCCACTGTCACACCACCTGAGTGAAATCCCGGGCCGGGACCCAGAACGTCTGCACACAAAGCCGCACAGGTCTCCCCGACTCCTCCCCAGAGCCCCACGAGCAAGAAGCAGCAACCCAGTGCCCCCCGGGTGTGGGGGGCAGCAGGCCAGGAGGAGCAAGCCCACCTGGCGGGAGCTTTAACATCTCTCAACATTTAGGCAATCTAAGCACCTTTTAAAATATATATACATATTTAAAAAATTACATTTATGTAAGCAAATGCACATATATGCATATATATTTATGTATCACTTTACGAATACTGGTTTGTATTATGAAAAATTGATTTTCACCTACAATAAAAAATACGTCTAAATAAAATAAAGAAATAAATAAAAACCCAGGAGAACCGTCATTCTGCAGCGCGGCGCGGCAGGCCCATGTCACCTGTGTACCACCACAACGCCTTTTAGAGCTGTCCAGCTCACGGCCCCACCTCCAGGGCCCAGCCAGGCGCGGAACCCCACGCCTAACACTGCCCCTGGCCCTCTGGTAGGCCGCGGCACGTCTCTGCACCTCCGTTTCTCCCCGTAAAGGGTGTGGCCACTGCTGAGGCCTTTGCCATTCACAGACCTGTACCTGGAGGTCTGACAGTTTGTGAAAAGGCCCTGGCATCCACGTGTTAGGAATCCAAAAGGAAAGTGACCATACTACCTGCTGGGTCTGGAGACCAGCTCAAGGAGCGGCCCGCAGGGGTAGGGGTAGGGGCAGGGCAAGGCCGGGGCAGGGGCAGGGGCAGGGCCCGGGGCAGGGCCAGGGACAGGGCTAGGGCAAGGGCCAGGTAGGGAGACGGACAAGGGCACAGGGCTGCAATCAGGGGCAGGGGCATGGGCTGAGGCCGGGGCCTCTTAACCCCTCAGCCAGACACAGGTCCCTCCTGCCCTGACTTCTCTGAGAATCACACAGAAATCCACACCAAGTGCAAAGTCAACAGGGAAGCAACAAAGAAGAGTTAGTTTCCAAGTCCAATATGCTGCAAGAATACCTCACTCGATCATGATGCATTCCCTTCTGTTCCAAGTGAAAAACAGCACTGCCACGAAGCCAGATCCCCAGGGAAAACCAAAGTCCAGCCGGCGAGGGGCGTGTGCTGGCCAGGGCTCTGTAGGCCTAGGGTGCCTTCCCTCAGCAGTGGCGGGGGTGCAGGCAGTCACATCGCATGGATAGTGGAAAACTTCGGAAACTGGATAGGAGTGGGAATAAGAGCGAAGTAAAGCCATGTCTACACCGTCTTGCAGGACGCCAAGGGTGGCTTGAGCCCATGACGAGAACAGGCCGACCAAGCAGGAGAGAAGCAAGAGCCACACAAAGCAAGCCCGGGAGCCCGTGCCTCTGACCTGGAGCTGAAATGTATCTCAGCCCTGAGCAGAGCCGAGTGGGCCGCGGCTGCTCCTGAGAAGCTGAGAAGCGCAGCACAGTGTCCTCCCATTTTCCACCCAAAAGGCAAGGGAAAGAAAGGGCAGCGGGGCGCCCCCTCAACCGACCACTGCAAAAGGCAGAAAACCAGGAGAGCCCCTGCTGTGCTGGGAGACCCGAGGCTGGTCACCGGGGCCACCTGTCGCCTCTGGAGGAGGAATCCTTAACCTGGGGCATCTGCCTGGGTTGAAAGAAGAATTCCCTAACACTGCAGGCAAAACATCATCTGTGAGCATCTCTCTCTAATGGGAAGATGTTTGATAAAAAAGACAAGACATGCCCTGCCACAAAAGGAGGGGGCACAGGGCTGTAAAGAAGGGTCTGGCTAGCTGAAGGCCCTGTTTCAGCAGAAGGGACTACAGCACTGTGGACGCTCAGGCTCTGCCCGCTTTTAGCCTCTAAGGTGAAATTTCTATTAACATATGTACAGAGATAACGGCTAAACAATAAAAAACGGATTGCACCACACTTCTGAATGCATTAAAGGACCAAGGTGGGCAACAGACAGGCCCGACGGGGGGCATGCAGCGCCTCCCAGCCGTCCCCAGGGCACGAACGCTGCCCTTCCAGGTCGAGTCCGAGGCCCAGATTGCAGGTGCAGGCAGCTGGCGCGTGCAGAGGGGCTGAAGCCCTGGCTGGGGCCAGGGCCTCCTCGCTTGTCTCCCCGGAGCCTCATCAGCTCAGGCACCCTGGCTTTGCTCCGGTGGGACTGCTGTGGCAGGGAATGCCCTCTGCCCAGCCCCTCGGAGGAAAACCCCTACCCTTATCTCCCATGAGTCCAATGCCTCCCAACCTTTTTCCATCACGGCATGGACAGAAAATGGCCCTACTGCTCAGCACACTGGCCTAAGAAACTAGGTGGCTGCTCCACGCTGGAGCAGCCGGCCAGGGTGCCAGGGGCCCCAGGGCCTGCCCAGCCATCCCTGGGGCTGAAGGAAATGGGCTCCTGGCCCACCACTGTGGCACGGCTCGGTGGTGGGAAGCTCCGCCTCTGTCCATCTCCCCAGCAGGGGCAGAAAGAGCTGGAGGGCAGAAATGGGAGTATGGAGACAGGGGCCACAGAGGCCACCCTCCTCTGCCAAGCTCGCCCTTAGGTCTACCAGTGGCCAGTGCAAAAGGAGTCCTGGGACCCCGCCCACAGCACAGCTTTCCAGCAGAGCCGTCGTCCCCAGGGACTCCCCCTCGAGGTCCTCAGAAGGCAGAGCAGGACTTGGAGAGGCTAGCTGCTGCCTCCCTCAAGATTCCTGATAACTAGGAGGGCAGAAGGTCCAGAGGCACGGAGGCAAGTGTGCTGAGACTACACCTTCCACCACTACGCCCAGAGGAAGCTGTCCATCCCCCCAGAATGCAGCAGCCCAAGTGGGCTCCTCGTCTAACTCCGTCCTGGCCGTCTCACACACGTCCCCGAGGCAGGAATAAATAGGGGCCCCAGGGCCGCAAAGCCCAGGGAAGTCCAGGAAACGGGATCTGGGGGACCAGTGGGGCCAGACCAGAGAACACCTGTAAGGAAAGACTCTGGGAAAGGAAGTTGCCTCACCTTGGAAGACCCTGAATGTGAGGCAAAGGACCTTGGGTTGAACCTAGAAAAGGGGGCCCCTGCCTGGCGAGGGGTGACAGGACCAGAGGGAGACAGAGGAGGACGGTCAAGGACTAGGGGTTGGGATGCCAAAGGAAAACGTCCAAGTCAGCATCTCGGCGAATCAGGGTGACAGTAAGGTCGCAGCGGTCTCGTGGGGCCAAGTGGCAGGCGTGGAGGGCGCTGAAGCGGCTGTGAGAACGGGAGTCAGGACCGCTGGTGCCGCTGCCGAAACGAGCAGCACTGAAGGGAGAGCAATGAGCGAGCGGTGAGCAGGGGGTACCTGCAGAGGCTGGGGGGCAGGCGACCCTGGGGTTCAGTCACCTTCTTGAAGCGTAGGTGGGAGGGTGGGGAGAGGGTACAGTGGAAGAAGGCAAGGGGAAAGCCAGGAGGGTGCCGTCCAGAGGGCGCGGCTCCGTGGATGCCCGGGGACCGAGCGGGAGGCCAAAGGCCTGAGTGACCGGGGCGGCAGCTGGAAGCCACAGGAACCGCGTAGGGCCCGTTCCTCAAGCCAGGCCCCAGGCCGTGAGTGGGCCCTGGGACCAGAGGACAGGAGCTACCACCCGAAGGAAACAAGCTCAAGGCCCCCCAGGCCCAGCAGGAGAAGCAGGCCCCAGGCTGCCAGAGCGCAGGTCCCCGCCCGGGAGGGGCCTCTGCAAGGCCCACGTCCTCCTTCCAGCATCAAGCACGTGCGTCCAGCGAGGAGGACCTGGCAGAATTGCACTCAGGAGGGCGCGTGTCCTCACCCTCAGCGCCGGCGGGTACGCAGCCGCGGCTCCCCAGGAAGCGGCGCGGCCGGCGGTGAGCGGCTGGACCTCTCCCCTGCTCCAGCGTGGCCGGGTGTGCGTGCAGACGCGAGCACGGACGTGTGGGTGCTCGTGTGCGCGGCCCTTTGTACGTGAGCATGGGTGTAGGGGGACACGCACGCCAGGGCTGTACATCCCACAGCTGCACTGAGCTGAAAAGGGGAGGGGAGGGGAGGGGAGGGGGCCGGTAACACAGGGCACACATGCACCACAGTGTGGCCGCAGGCAGGGGCGGCCCCGAGGGAGCTAGCAAGGGGCCACCCAAGCCAGGAGCCGCCTCCAGCCTGTCCCCCCACAAGGGCCCTGGCTCCCACCCCATCAGCTCCCTGCCCAGCAGACTGCAGGGCCAGTCGCTGCCGACCAAATGCGCCACCTGGCCCAGGGGGGAACACCCCACGGTTAAGAGGCAGGCGCTAGATTGAGGTTCTCTGCCTCCCCTCTGGCTCAGACGCTGTCCTCGCCTGGAGACAGTGATGAGGGTCCAGCACTGCATTATTAGAAAGAGCCACCGCCTCTCTTCCACCGCACGCCGATGCAAGGCCTGGGACTCTGGCTGCCGGGGACATGCTGCTTAAGCCTCAAGACAGCTCAGCCAGGACAGGGCGACTGTCATTGTGACTGTGCTCCAGGTCAGCCCAGAGACACCGCACGGGGGAGCCACGCCAGCATGCGCACCCAGGCCTGTTTCTAAAGCCCCAAATCCTCACCGCTCTGCTTTTCCCACCCAGAAACTGCCCCAGAAGGAGCCCTGCACTTCTGACCTCAGGTGGACAGCTTTCTACTCAGTCTATTTACTGTGCATCCCAACAATTTTACCAGAAGAGAGGCACAGGCTGCCTGGCCCAAATCCATGTTCCTCCACCATCGAGCCACTTGTACGTCGGGGTTCCCACTTCCTCAACAATTCAACAGGAGGCGGGGTGTCCAGGCCACAGGGTTGTTGAAGGACTAACAGGTGGTACTAAGTAATCACGCAGTGCCTGGCACGTGGTCGACACCCACTGAAGAATCACCAGGAGGCAGCTGGCCAGGGCCCTTCCTGACCCACGAGGGTGGGAGCCGAAGGAAGGCAGCAGCATCTCTCCATCTCCCGCCAGGTGGCAGGGCGAGGCGCTGGGCCGATGGCATCCTCTTTCTTTGACACCGACCCAACCCTACAAGGTATAGATCCTCACCCCGCTTTGTAGACTGGAAGCCAAGGCACTGGGAGACTAGGTAAATGGATAACTGGTGTGGCCAGGGAGTTGCAAAGCCGAGATTGTGAAGTCTACCTGTCTGATCCCAAAGCCCGCGCTCCTTCCAGTGGCCTGCAGAGGGACGGCTTCCAGAACTCTGCCCAATGTGGGCCACATTTTGGCTGGCAGGACTTGCACTCGGCCTTCTCAGGATACACTGGGTATTTGCCCTCTGTACATGGGGCAGGAGCCGACAGGGCTCTCGGCTCTTCCAGAGCACCCTCAGATGACGGGAGATTTCCCTGAGCATCTTGGGTGGCCTGGGGCATCCCCCGGCAAGCAGCTGCACTGGACACTCGGGGCTCCCCTGGGCAGTGTGGCCCCGGCCCTCCCTCCACCGGTCTTGCCTGGTCAGAAGCCCAGCTCTCCACCTCTGCCTCCCCAGGTGCAGCCAGCAGGGGCTCCGGGCCACAGCTGTCTGGAGACCCAGCCTTCTCCCACCCCGCTGCTCCGCTGTCCCCAGCTCTCTTACAGGCTCCTCTGAAAGGTCACCTGTATCCAGCCAGGCAGCAGGCAGAGGGTAAGAAGGGGGGGGTCACCAACATTTTAGGGTCCAGGCCCAAAAAGCTTGAACCACCTCTGTCCACCTTTCAAACTGGCCACTACAGCCACATGTCCCCCAACTTCCAGGGGCTGGGTTTCCCCCAGGCAAGAAGAGACACCAGGATCCTGGCTGCAGCAGCCCTCACTCAGGAATCCTGGTCAAGACCTCACTTCCAGTCCTGGCGAGCCCCTCTTCCTCCTCTGTAAAGGGGCCCAATGTCTTTCCAGAGAGGGTGGCTGCAGGATGCAGGAGACGGGGCACGGAATGGTGCCTGGACACAGTGTGCTCAGCCAAAGGCTGCTCCGGAACTGCTGCTGAGGTTGTCACGAGCCAGGAGCTTTGGGGGGGGGCGGGGAGAGGCTGCCAGCTGGTTCCCTCCTCAGCATGGGTTCCCTTGCCCCTTCCTTCCCAACAGCACTAACTTCTACAGGAAGGAAGCTGGCTCCCAGCCAGTCTCTGGAGGAGCCGAGTCCAGCACCCAGGTTGAGCCACGCAGCGCATTCCGTACCCAAGGCCACAGTGACCAGTTCAGAGGTGGACACGTGACCTAAGCCAGACCAAGAAGGGCAAATCCAAGACTTCTGCTGACACAGATGTTCTCTTTCCTGATGGGCATGAAGCAGCAGGTGTGCGGCCTGGGAGTAGCTGGGCCTGACCCCCTTTGGACCAGGAAGCTGACTTGCCCAAGACATGGAAATGAAACAAGCCCCTTAATGACACTGTGGGGGAACTGGATCAAGCGTGCCTGAAGCCTGTGATTTCACCTGCACTTTTGGGGAAGGTGAGCCAATTAATTTCCACAGTGAGCCGTGCTCTCTGTCACCTGCCATGGAGAGATCCTTACGACAGAGAGCTTCCAGAAATACCTTCCTACTTCATACTGAGAGCCAGCCACAAAACGTCCCCTTATAGTGCTTTCCTATAATCAAAGGGACAACACAATCTGGTTTCTGCCTCCATGCTCCTCCATCCACGGAGGATGCCATCCGGTCCTACAACATGGTCACACCTGCTACCTCCACAGCTATCCTCAGATTCACCGTGGAGGGCCTGTGCCCAAGGGGCACCACAAAGTACCAGCCTCTTCCCTGCTTCCAATTGTCCCTCGCTGCCCCTCCGTAGGGAGCACAACCCACTTGCCATGCAACCAGGAGCCAGCTGCACGTCTGCAACTTCATCCCAACAAGCTCATCTGCCCAGCACTGGATCACCCAGGCCAAACAGGCTCACTCAACCACTGCTGCCCAGTCAAGCAGACCTGGCAGAGATGGCAGCAGGTGAGGTGGCCAAGCAGACCTGTCAGAGCAGCCCAGCTCGCTGCACATGGGTAAGAATGGTGGAGGGAAGGGACAGAAACAATAACAAGTAATGCCCAGTGGCGGGATTGCAGCCTATGTCTGCCTCGTCCTGGGATAGCTCCACCTCCCGGGAATACCAGTAAGGGCGCACACAGTCAGGACAGAGCACGATGCTCAAGGCACTGGGTCCATGTGCCATGCTCTGAGCCGGGGCCCCAGCACCACAGGCCTCAGTCTGGATCATGCAGCAGCCAAGGTGCCAACCGATGTGCACTGGCAGCGACAGCCCATCCAACTCTCGACCTGCACAGCAGCGCCCTGCGGGCAGGTGGCACTCCACAATGCGACTGGAACAGGCCTCTGGGAGCAGGAGGACAGTGCTTGCAAGGGCATGGCAAGCAGCCCCTTCGCTCGGGTCTACTGAGGTTCCACAAGGAGGTGGCGCCTGCCGCGGCTTTGGGAAATGCTGTGATGCCTGGGCCCATGCAGGCTCGGAGGGCATCTTGCAGTTACGTGACGGGCGTCGAAGCCCTGGTCGGCTCTCCCTGAAGACCACAGGCTGATGCTCCACCTCCTGCTCCCATCTGAGAAGAGGAGGCTCCAAGGGAAGAGCCCTTCTTGTCCTGCACAAGGGCACAGGGCTCCCAGAGGGGAGGCGGCCCAGCCAGGCCACCAGTCAAAACCCAGGAGGCTGGGGCTTCAACTCGGGTCTGCCTCAACCTCCCGGGGCTGTCAAAATTAAAATGCCTCAATCTGAGGAAACCCCTCTTGCACACTAGAGGCAAATCAGTGCAAGAGAAATCGAATTTAGTACAAGCACACATCAAGACACTTAGCCCCAAACCCGTATCAAAGCACCCCAAGAAGCCGTGAGAAGAAAGCATCTGAAGTAGGAGCTACGGCAGCTCTGCTCCTCTACCTCATGGAATTCTGCAGGGAGAAACCAGCTTCGTGAAAACGCAGCCCACATCTGGAACGAGCACAAGCCATGATTTGACCTAGGAAAGGCACTCTTGTTTGGGGAAGAACTTAGGGGAAGCATTTTACATGTTGTTTGTTGGCCTATTTTATTAAAAAAGAAAAACCTCCTCCAAATTCCAAACAGTCAACTCTCTGCAGCTCCAGAAGGGTAGGCTGGTGGCTCCTGCCCAGGAGCCCCGTGCCGCAGGAAGCCCACCGCACTGCTGCCCACGCTGCAGCCACCTCCAGCTTCCCAGGGACAGGGGTGGAACCAGCCAGCCCCAGCCTCCAGGATGTCAGCATTTGCAGGTCGGCCGCTAGCTGAAGCTGACCTGGGGATCTGCTAGGCTGCTGTAACACGGCCAGACGACAGGAGCTACAGGAAAACAGCGGCCGTGGAGACAAAGGTGGGGTGTGAGTGCCCCACTCTGTCAGTGTGTCCTCCAACCTCGAGAGTCAGGGCAAAGAATCACAACACGCAGCTCTGATGCTGGCAAGGACGGGTTCTCCAAAGAGCAGGGCTGTAACCACCTTCTGCGACCTTTGCAGTGAAAAATTGTACATCAATTTTAGAGCAGAGAGGGTTTTAACGGAATGCTGCCCTCCCGACCGTTTTCTCTGTGACTTCTCTGACGGTCCAAGCTGCTGAGGCCCCCCTTTGAGAGTGGTCACACTTCTAACACTCATTGGCTGAGACCACCCCCCACCTTGCTGGGGCCACAACCCTGGGACAATGTTCTAAGCCCTAGTTCTGAGGGTGAGAAAGTCCTCACCGTCAACTCAGAAGAACCCCAGGCCAGGGTGGGCCTGTGGGGTGCCCTGGGCCGTCCCGCTGGCTCCTGGGGTCCTGGTTTCCCATGCTGCCCCCTGCCTCTCAGGGCTGCTGGCTACTCGGAGCACACGGTGCAGGCAGGGGCCCTGCAGCGGCACCAAGCTGGGACGCAGTATCAGTGTTTGCCTCTTAGTGTACAAAATCCAACAGCTGTCCCTTCCGGAATGTTTTCTACACACTCACTCCCACAGAGCTTCGATCCTGAACAGAAAACAGCTACTCCCCGGAGCCCCGTACCTAGAGGGGGCCTGTCGCAAAGAAAGCGCTCACAAACCGTGGCTGAAGGAAGGAAGGAAGGAAGGAGCCGACAAACGCGCTCCAGGCTGTGGCCCCCTTCAGGGGCCCCGAGGCCAGGCCCTCCGAGTGGAGGCTGACCCTGCTCCCTGCCCCCCACCCTCCTCTCGCGCTACACCCCAAGTCCCCACTCCAGAGAGGTGCTGGCTGTGCACAGGCCACCAGGGGCCTCCTCGGCTGCAACACTCACGCCCACTTGCCCAGAAGTTACGCCAACAGAGAGCAGGGACATCCTCACGTTGGCGCCAGGCACCACGCACAGAACCTAAAGGAGGGAAAGCAAGCTCAGCCCCTGCCAGCCACTGCAAGGAGGCTGCACACGCGCCCACGGCGGCCGGCCGGCCTTCACAGGGGGCACTCCAGCCGTGGGGCCCTCAGAGCCAGCCCTGGCCGCACCGGCCTTGGCACCCACCAGGCCCAGTGCTCAGGCTAGGGCTCAGAAGGCCCGCGCCCCCACCACGCCCTCCAGCCTCCCCAGGCGCGGGATGGTGGGCCATCCCTGGCACCCCACCCCAGCTGTCCCTCCCCTGCCACTAACACGTAAGCTCCCTGCGGGCAGAGGCGGGCCCTCCTGGGGGGGCAGCTGCCAGGGCCGCCTCTGCATCTGGCACATCTCATGTAAAGCTTACTACTTGGTTTTGGGTGCAGAGTTAGTATCTGCAAAGCAATAACCCATCAACAATTAGAAATGTTGAGAAAGCACATCCCTGACCACCCCCTCACGCCCCAAACAAAAAGAGGTGGGGGGGGCCTCAGAAAAACTTCTCTTCCGACGTTTAAAAAAGAACCGCTTCAGCAAATAGCAACATATAAACCAGATGACTGGGTCGTTCCCAAGAGAAAATGTAATTCCATCAGCGCTTGAGCAACACTCCCACTTGGAATGCCGGTTCAGGCCTTCATGCCCTAAGAACTGATTTATTGTTTCAAGCTTAGACATCAATCCAACAAAAGCACTTGACTCACAGAAAGACAGAACACTTCATAAACAGTAGTAAGCTAACAAAGCCTAACATTCACGTTTTTAACCAAGCAGACTCCAAAACGTTTATATGCACAGTCACATTAAGGTAACAGGTTAAAATTACGAGATTAAATAAGAAATGATTAAATAATGTCATAAATCCCAATTTAAAACAAACATACGGGAAGCGGCTGTGGCTCAATCAGTGGGGCTCCCGTTTACCATATGGGAGGCCCCGGGTTCGGTTCCCAGGGCCTCCTGGTGAGGGCAGGCCCGCCCGCACGGCGTGGTTAGCTGACCCAGGGTAGCACAAGCAGCAAGGGGGGGATAAATGAATAAATAAATAAAATCTAAAAAAACAAACATAAAAAAAATGCCTTTAATAAAAGCAGCGGCTTGCCCCCTCAAACACTGGAGCCCTGGGGCGATGCAGCCAGAGGACAAGCTGTACATGCTCGCCTTGGCCTCAGCACAGAGGCTCCAGTTGCCACATGAGCTGTGTTTTTAAGGCTCCTCTCCCTCTGGTTCCTCACCGCATCACAGAATCCAGTACATTTGTATTTATGGCATCTCCATAAAAGCGTGTAATCTTTAAAATCGGGACCAGGAAGTTCCCCGATTTGGGGGAGGCAGGGAGCACGCAACTCCAGAGCACAAGCAGAGACATGGCAGAGGCCTCGCCTTCAAAGGCCGGAGGGCGGTCCTGGCCCGGGGTGCTCACCAAAGGCCCGCACTGTGCCAGTCATTCACAGAGCCACCCATTCACTCATCCACTGGTCGACCACCTACACTGCCAGACACTGGCCTAAAACAGGCATGCGGCCTTCAGATCCCCTTGGCCCGTGGAGCTCCAATTAGTAAGAGAAGTGACAATGGACAACTGATGTCACAATGAGCTATTGAGATTTCACAATCAGAATCATGTTCAGAAGAGGGAGTAAAAAGGGTATCAGGCTAAGCTTATCAAGGGATCAAAGGATGAGTATAAACTGAAGGGCCAGGGAAGAGGGAGGGGAAGGGAAGGAGGAGGGAGGAGAAAAGGGACCTGTATGTGCAAAGGCCCCAGGGCCAAAGAGGGGGAGAACACAAGGAAGCAAAGCAGGTATGGGGACTAAGGCTCCAGCAGCTCAGCAAGTACTATTAGGAGAGGCTGGTAAAACAGAGACCAAGGAAAGAAGGTGGGCTGGGCCTGGAGCCTAAGGACAGGGATGCTCTGACAGGACTTCAAGCAAGGGAGTGGTCAGGACACATCTGCTGTGGGCAGAGATCACTTAGGGCCCCACATGTGGCATGGACTAGAGAGCGTGGCCAGACCCAGGAGGCCAGCTCCCCACTTGGGGAGCTTACAAGTGAGCCAGAGAAACAAATACCTCGAAATTCTCCTAATGCTAAGCATGTTTATCAACTTCCCCAGAGCTTGGTTTCATTTTTTTTTTCTTTTTTTTTTTTTTAATTAAAAAAAAAAAAAAAAAATAGGGCTAATCAGCATTTTTCCTCAATGGAAATATCAAAGTGTGTGTGTGCTTATTTTTTTAGTGTTAGAAAGTAATACATGCCTCCTGCAAAATTTCTACACCAACATGTACAAAAAAACAGGTGAATGACCTCACACCCACTTCCCTGACAGCTCAGAGGGTGCCGCCATCACTTTAGAGACCCAGGAACTTAGGAAACCGAAGGGATCGCCTGAGCACGGCTCCTGGCTCTGTGCACAGGTCACTCCACAGCCCAGAAATTCCAAAGCAGACGTCACAACGCGTCAGGGCCGCTGTTTGCATGCTCCGGGTCTCTACATGCTGAGCACATTCTTCCTTAGGACAAACGCCAGCGAGTGCAGCTGCTGGGGCAGGGGAATGACCACCTGAAAGGCTAACACAGAAAACTGTTCTGGAGAGCCATTACATTATTATTTAGTATTGGTAATTACTTACAGAGCAAATAATCATGCCCACCGCTGTCACTGTGCCCACAATGCGCTGGGCCCTGTTCTAGGGACTCGCCACACATTAGCTTATTTCTAAGACACCAACAACGTTCACCAGAAACGGGCATTGCTGAACTTTCAAATCTTTGCTAATATGATCGTCACAGGTGGATTCTCCTTTGAGTTGGATTTCTTTAAGAGCTTTGGTGTTACAGTAAGAATAGAATAAATCAGTGGATTTCAAAGTTCCTGGTCCTTGAATGCTTTCTTCCAATAAAATCTTCCAATAAAGTTTAAAAAATATATATTAAAAAAAAAAAAATCAAGCACCTAAAATTTTAACAATTGGTAAATCTAGAGGAAAGATAATATGGGTATTTATCGTAGGAGCCTTTCAACTTTTTTTTTTAATAAAGATTTATTTACCACCACCACCACCACCCCCAAAAAATCTTCCAAGATAACCCAACAGCGTGGAAGCCACACTGCGCGGGGTGAAAGGCTCCGGAGCGCCAGGCGCCCACCGCCCGTCACCACCCCCGGGGCATCAGCGCCCAGGCAGCCCAGCGGCTGCTTTGGAGAAGATCCGAGCACGACGGTCAAAACCCCTTCTTTCCCGAGTGGCGCCTGCCACGTGGGAAGGCCCAGGAAAGCCGGCGTCCCTCCCCCGCGGCGACGCGCGCCTCAACAGCTCCACGCCCGACGCCGCGGCCGCCACCTGCCCGGAAGAGGCAGGGACGGGGGGACCTGACAGAGCTGGGGTGCCAGGGCCCGCCTCTGCACCGCGGGTGGAGCGGCGCCTGCCTCACCCAGCTCTGGAGAGGGATGAACCGAGACGCCCGGCACGGCTGGAACAGCACGTGGGCCCCGTCGGGGCTCATTCCGCGTCAGCTACTGCTTTATGCCCTGAATGACTAGGATCGCGTGTCCTTGCCAGGAAGGCCATTCTGGCCTGCACGTGGCTTACGGGGGCTGCTCGTCCCCACGGCTAGGAGAAGGCGACCTTCCTTCCAGGAAGTGGGGACCGCCTGCCTGGGGACCCTGCAGCTCACTGTCTCCCCTAAACACATGTGCCCCAGGAAGAGATCTGTCCTGAAGAAAAGAACTTACTGACCTCGGCCCGGTGGTCATTTTTTCCACAAGGAACGCTCTGTAAAGATACGTCCTTAAGGTCCACTAAATGCAGCATCACTTCTGACATGGGGCACCTGGTCTGACTGGAGCCAGAAGGTGCTTCACAGTCGAGTCCCAAATCCCGCAGGCCACTGCACAGCACGGGGGAGGCTGATGAGAACCCACACCCCTCAAAAGCGCTTAGCTGGGGCTTCGCCTGCTCCCGCCCGGAGACTACGTCAGGTATTAACAGGTTTCTCATGGCAGCTTCTGAGCAGCCGATGCCCAGCCGTTTTCAATAGAGAACGGTATGGCCGAATCCTCCAGGAGTGATGAAATATTTCTTCTGCTCTGGCAATTAAGACTGCACAAAGTTGCGTTCCCTCGGACGCCACCCCCTAACATCAAAGGATCAGAATTCAAAGCCATTCATGCTGCACTGAAGCCTCACAATGAAGCTGGAAAATGGAAGTGGATTACTGGGCATAAATATGCAGCAGTTAAAAGGAAAGAGTTGTAACGAAATTAAACTGCAGCATCCCCACAATGTGTGGAAACTTCCAGAACTAGAGTCCTTCTGGTAAACATCAAGAGGGGCATCCATCTGAAGCAGGTTTCAGACCAATGGGAGTCGAGATCAGCCACCCTGGCCACACGTGGTCAGTGTGCCACGTTGCTCTGGCAATCTTGCTACAGCCACAGCCCCCAACCCCACCTCTCAGAACACGGCACGTGGAGGTTTTTATTTTGCACAGCTCTGCAGGTGCTGACCACAGAACATTCTCTCTGGCTCCGGGCTTCTCAGGCCACCTCTGTCCTTGGTCCCCAGGCCGCCTTCCTCAGTCATCTCCACTTCCCCCAGGAACCTCAGGTCTCACCTGGGGGGCGTTCCCGTGGCCTTCTCCCCCTGCAGGAGAAGGACTTCCCCTAAAGAGGGCAGAGTGACATGGGTCTGCCCAGTAAAGTCCTGCTTCCTTTCCGATCGACTGCTGTTCGCTTAGGAAGGGATCCGATTTTTAAATAAAAGCCTAAAACAGCGAACGCTATAGAGGTCTGTGTTGGGGGGGGGAGGGTTTCAGGCATGAAAATACTTCCCTCCCACACAAATGCGAGCTCTTCTCTAGAAAGATGCCACTGATCCATGGCAGGAGAATATCTGAGAAAGCTCAGTAAGTCTTAAAAATAGATAATTGAACAAAGATTTTTGAATTCTCATGAGCTACCTGAAAAAATTCAATCTCCTATTTTTGATATCCCCAAATCCATTCTCATGGAACTTCTAACTGGGTGGCATTTTGCATTTCCAATTATAATAGAGTAATTGTGTTGCCATAGCTACTGCAAAATTCTGCAATAACTTTTGTTGCTTTGTAATTGCCATAGTGTCTATCTGTGTACAAGCAGCTGAGTTTTCTTAATGCAATCTCTCCCTCCCCCCCCAACCACCAACCACCACCACCACCTTTCCTAGTTGAATTCTGAAACCACCACAGCAGCTTTCACTTGAGAGTCCCTGAAATAATGCACAGACTTATCAGAAACAATTAAAACTCCAGGCAACTGAGAAGGCACGGTCATGTCATAAAAGAAAAGTGAAACCAAGCCAAGGTGTGAACCCTCCAGCAGCCCCCCAAGCTCGCTGAGCCGGGCTGGGGCTTGTTTACACGTTTACTCCCAGGCCTTCCAGGCTTGACGTGGGTTCTGGAATCAACAGAAAACCCTGAGCATAGAGAAAGCAGGCGAAGCGAAGTAACTGCACAGGCCCTCTCCTCCCTTCTGAGGAGCAGGCAGGGCTGCTCTCAGCAAGCAATTAGGATTTAGTTAAGAAAGTCATTAGTTTTAAAATAACTTCAGTTTAATTTCTGCAACGCTTTATTTGAAAATTGTGTCACAGCAGGTCAATTTACAACATGCAATAAAGAAAACACTCATATCAGCTGCTGCAAGTTATTACAAATTTTTGATGTGCATTAAATGAGTACACTGGGTTCCACCCCCGGCCTTTCCGACTGATACGCACAGTCTCCTGCTCTAACAGTGTCAAATAATTCAGCGCTGAATGTAAATACCAGAGAATGTGCTTATAATTCCATGGTGTGCTCTTGCAATGCCGGGGAAATGCGGGTAATGTCTGGGCAGGGCTGAGCCCTATCTCCGGCCTGTGGCAATCACGTGGGCAAACCCACTCAGGGTGGTGGGCCGCGTCTCGCCCACCCCTCCCGCTACGAACCCGACACACGCACCACCACGACTGCAGACCCGACGCCAAGAACCACAGGGAGGGACATTTTTCTGCAAACTCACAGCCTTCGACAAAGTTACATAAACGGTTCCCCGCCGCGGGTCTGGGACCCCGCTGCCCACTCCCCCGGGCCCCTCACTTCCCAGCGGATCCCACCTGTCCGAGGGGCAACCGGCTCTTGGATTGGGACCGAAACGGGCCCGGGAGCTGCAGGCGTCGCTGCGCCCCCCTCCCCGCGCGGCCAGGGCCCCCTGCCCGGCCCGCGGGGTCCCCCGAGCGCCCGCGGAGGGGCGCCGCCTGGCACCGCCGCCGCGAGCAGGTCCGCGCAGCCCGGCGCCCTCGGGGGCGGCCCGCGCCAGAGCCCCGCTGCTCTCTCTTTTCCATTTTTCCGGTGTTGCGGAGGAAAGGTCCAGAACGTGGTGCGGCTCTCCTTCCCCGCCAGGAAAAAAACAAGGACCCGGGCCCTGGCGGCGGCTCACGCCTGTCATCCCCGCGGCGCTGCCACGCGGGGCGGGGGGCTCGCAGAGCAGCCGGGCCCCGCGCCTCCGCCGCCACCTCGGCCCGCGGCGGGCGCGCCGTCGGTCCCACCCGCGGCCGGAGCGGG
>JAKSZT010053930.1:754030-764299 GCA_026826555.1 Tolypeutes matacus | reverse complement strand
GAGCGCGGAGACGGCGGCGGCGCGGGCGGGCGCGCGGCGCGGGCTCGGGCGGCGGCTGGGACGGTGCACCGCGGCGGCAGCCCCACAACCTCCCCTCCTCATTCACAAAAAATTGACCCACGTTGAACCATGATGCTTCTGCCCCCCTCCGGCAGCGAGCGGGGCGCCGATAGGCCCCTCCGGACGCCCGTCAGCCGCTCCGGCCCCGCCCCCCCGCCGGCGGCGCGCTCGCGATTGGCCCGGGCAGCCTTGCATCACCTCCTCTCCCGGGCCCCTCCCGCCCGCCTGGTCGCTAATGAAGAGCTCGTCAATTACGGCTCGGCCCCGCCCCCCGCCCGCCTCCCGGAGCGCCCAGACGCCCTCCCATTGGGCCGCTGGGAGGCCTGGGTCCAGCCCCGTTTGCTCCCACCTCGCGTCTAGCCAGCGGCCCAACCGCCAGGCCAGATGCGCCTATGAACTGCAGAGACGCTCCAGCTCCGCCCGCCTACCCGCACAAGTCCTGGGCCCCATTGGCTCCCAGACCTGCCAATCCCAGGGGGCGGGGCGAACCTAAGGCCCCGTCAAGCGCAAGCCTTTGGGTGCTTCGTCCCTGAGAAAGCGCTGGCAGCTGGGGCGCGCGGTGACTGTGAAAAGGGACCCTCGGCAGCACCGAAGAGCTGCCCAGCGCAGGCCCAGCGATCAGGGCTGTGCGCCCGACTCGCGCCTGGCGGGGGCAGGCCGGGCCTCCCCGCGGCGGGCATCTTGGGTACTGGCAGCGAATCACGTGGTGCTGCGTGCTCGCGGAGACGCTGGGGGCCGCCTGGGGGGCGAGTGCGCAGGCGCGGCGGGCCTCGCCCTGCCCCGCGGCCAGAACGCGGCGGGCGGCGGGTCCTGCGAGGCGGGTGCCGGGGAGGGGCCGTGGGGCGTCGTGGGCGCGGGCCAAGGGTCACGGGGTCCCGCCCGGACGCCAAAGGCCCCGCGCCGGCCTCCCGCGCTCCGTGCAAGTCCCCAGGCCGGATCCACGCGCAGTGGGGCCGCCGCGAGTCGGACAGGCGTGCGTGGGCGCGGAAACAGCGGACGCCGCCGCGGCAGGACTGCAATCGCGCCCGTGGGAGGCTCGCTCTCCAGTGTTACCCCGAGCGCGCAGCTCTTCCCGGCTGCTCGCTTTGGGCGTCCTGCGGCCCCTAGTCCTCAGCAAGGCACCACTGGTTATCCATCCAGAGGCTGCCGGTGGGAGTCTCGCAGTGGCCGCCCTTCCGGCGTGACAATGCCACTTTCCACAGGGGCCCGACACGTTTCAACTTCAATGCACGTAATATTTCTTAGGATCCCATGTTCAAATGACAAAAACATTTGTCAAAAAGGATGCCAATGCGTGGTATCTACGGATCTTGTGGTTCCTACCAGTAAGTTCCAGAAACTAAATTTTGCTGATCATTACAAGTGTTCAGACCTGCAGTGAGAATAGCAGCATTATGAGTTCTTCAGAGATTAATTCTAGAGAGAATAAAAAACGACTAAAGGAATGATATCCAAATTGCAGCACTTTGTTTCGATTGTATAAAATTCTCCCCTTCTTGGCAAAAGTGCTGTGCAGAATCTATATTTTAAATTAAAAGGGTTCCACAATTAATTGGCTTCTACAAAATGTACCATATTGCAAGATACTTGAAGCCTCAGTTCCACAACCAAAAATGTTACCACTGCTCAAAAAGACTTGGGATCTTATTAAAATTCTGTTAAGATATATAGGCTCTTGGTTAAAGCAACTTTTTTCATTTAGTTTCCCTGCTGCTGGGTTGCTGGGTTGTCTTAAACAACAGAAACTGACTGACTCACTGTTTGGGGCTAGAAGACCTGTTTCCTCCCCAGGGTGGGGAGGGTTCTGTGGGTTCCTTGGCTTTCCCATCACATGGCCATGTCCTCTCTGTTCTCTTCCAGGTTCCCATGACTTCCAGCTTCTACTCCTCCCCTTGACTGTCTCCTCACAAAGCGTCCAGTAACAGGATTAAGTTCAACCTCATTCAGTTGGGCCACACCTTAACTAAAAATAACATCTTCAAAAATTCCTCCTTAGGATGGGTTCACACCCACAGGAGTGCATTAAGATTAAGAACAAGAGCATAATTCACAAAAGCAGCTGTGACTGCCCAATCAGTTTACTTCATTTCAAAAACTATTTAGAACGATAAGGCAAGATTTCTTTAAAAATTTTTTTTTTACATTTCACCTGTGGATGTCCATAACTTGCTCCTCAGTATGTTCCCAAATCTGTGCTGGCATTGAAAGGACAAAACATTACACTGGTGGATTTTTTTAGTAATTTTTTTTTTTTTAAGGAGGTACTGTGGAATGAACCCTGGACCTTGTACATGGGAAGCAGGTGCTCAACCACTGAGTTATAGCCGCTCCCCACTAATTATTTTTTGAAGCATTATTTTCCCAACGCAAAATAACTTTTTTTATCTCAGTATATCAAATTGAAATCTTATGTGTATTGAATAATAGACATTTTATTTTTTGCTTCCACTTGAAGTTATATTTTGTATAAAAATTTACAGTTATTTTTATTTTTCTCAGTATAAAAAAGTGGCCTTGATGGCATATTAGAATGTAATGCTAATTGCTTGTAGAATAGTTAAATGTAAGTATTGAAACTTAATCTTTAACTTCCATCTTGTAGATACAAATCAATGTTCACCAAGCATGTATTTTGTATTTTATTGCATTGTATACTGCAACTAATAAGCCAAGAAATTGGCAAATATTAGGTGCATGTACTGTTTCTAAAAACCACGAACCAAAAATGATAAATTATCAATATAGTTTAGTATTTGCTAATTTTACTACAGTCTTTTGTTATGTATATAGGGAAGTCACAGGAATTATAAAATCAATTCAAATAAAATTTTAAAACCATATATTTTATGATAAAGGGCCTTTAACTTAAGAAGGCCAAAGCACTGATATTATATATTTGCTGTGAAGAGAATTATAAGAGTTTTATTTTTCTGATATTAAAAAAGTTAATAAAGACTTATTTCCATTAAAAAAAAAAAAAAACATGTTGAGTTTGTTTCGTTTTTAGTTTTTTTTCCCTTTCTGGGATACATACTTCAATCAGGGAAAGGAGCATATAGGTGGACCATTTAAGAACTGCTTACAAGAGTTTATTTTCTCCCCTACAGTACCAAGAGCCTACTTTTCAGGCTTTCATAAAAGAACCCAGAGACTTGCATTAAACAGCATTGCTCATGACTCTGCACAAGCAGGTCCAGTTGAGAAGAAACAGGACCTGTCCTGAGGACTTGGCCACCAAAGAAAAGTCCATGTAGACATTGCCCCAGGTCACTGCTGGATTAAAGCAAGAGAGGAGAGGCTTGAGCACCCCAGTAATAGAACCGTCCATATTCGTTGTTACATCAAGTAAGAAAGATCCAAAAAAGAAAGCGATAAACCTTCCCAACCAGTCCCAACTTCAATTTGGGCTTTCCCAAATTTTATGACCCAGAATGCTTTTTCAGAAGAGATAACTAGAAACAGTTCTGCTTTAATGACAGTCACTGCTTTGTTTTGTTTTGTTTCTTTTGTAACGATAGGAGGTTTTGAGGTTTTTTTCTTTTAACTCTCTAGAACTTATAATAAATCAAATCAGTTTAAGTATCTTTCTTAGTTAAGTCCTAGAGGCATATAAAGCTGAAACCTCATGGGTATTTGTGCAAAGTTAGTCTGTTGACGTCTTTGCCGGCAGTGACGTGTGTTTATTTCATTTGTAGGCCTTTCCTTTTAGAGGCCAAGCAGAGATTAGCTTTAATATTAGTCATGATCGATGATTCTTGGGGGGTAAATGTAGCTTTGTGGATAAAAATACAGGAAGTAATGATTAATAAACTTTGGCCATTCTAACTAGAAATGCTTACTCTGAGACAGCTCATCTTGGAAGCAATAGATGAGAATTGCAGACTTTTAAACAGAAAAGCTAGCTGAAGAAAATGACCAAAGTTAAGGAATACTAGGGACCTGGCAGGTGATGAAAATGGAACTCTCTTCAGATTTTCATATAACATGAGACGGGATCAGTGGCCACTAACATCTAGATGATGTGGCGGTTTGAAATTATTTTATGAATCCCAAAAAGACAAAGATTATGTTCTTAAACTAATCTACTCCTCTGGGTATGGTCACTTTTCATTGCATTAAACTTGGTTGAGGGGCTTTTGATTAGATTACCTGATAAAATTGATTCAGGGCTTTTGATTGGATGGCATCAGGGAGACATGACTCAGGTTCAGCATCTACCCTCTTGCTGGGTCTGATATAAACAGACACAGAGAAACACCAAGGAAAAGGAAGCTGCCATATTTGATCCTGCCATGTGACAGGACTCCAGTTTCGCCCACAGCTGAGCTACAAGGAAAGGAGCCCCTGAGAGGCTCAACGAGCTGAGGCCCAGGGAGAGATGAGCCACACATTCGATAGCTCACAGCTGAACTCGGGAAGAACTGAGTGGCCAAGACTGATAGATGAGGCCCGGAAAGAAACAAGCCGTATGCCTGGTTGCCCACAGCTGGGCTCTGAGAGATGGTGGATTGTGGAGGGGAAGGCAGTGACCTTGACAGAGATGGTGGCCATCTTGCTTCACCACATGGCAGCTGACTTTGATAAGAAAGTGCCTTTGATTTCAGGGCCGCAGAACTGTAAGCTTTTTCTCCAAATAAATTCCCTTTATAAAAGCCAACCCATTTGTGGTACTTTACATCGGCAGCCCTTTAGCAAACTAAAACATGATAAATATCAAGGTTCAAAATTATTTCACAGGATTATTAAAAACATTCAATAACCAAGAGGAAATATAAAATCCTGCATGTAAGTCTAATAAAACTAATTTTACAAGTACAAAATGAGAGCAACGTGCCTGAGCAAAAAAAAAGTCACGTGGCAGAATTCTGGGCCATAGTTTTAGGCAGAATTAATAGAAAAGGTAGGATTCTATTCAAAGGAAGGCGTGGCTAGTGAGACCTCACCTAGCACTGCCAGGGCCCTCCACCAGCCTGGTAAATGTTAGGCAGAATAGGTGCAAGAACGTTGGAGAAGAGGAACTCGGGGTCTGGGCCCATGTGTCTGTCTGTAGGTTTCTGTGGGAGGAGACTCGCTCAAGGTGAGCAGCAGAGCTCAGTAAGGTAGCCGGAGTTGCCAGCCACAGAGGGAAGGGCTCTCCTAGCTTGCGAGGGGAGTGTGGGCATGTCTTGGTTTGCCAGAGCTGCTGGACAAATACCACACCGTGGGCTGGCTCAACAACAGGAATTAATTGGCTCACAGATTCGGGCTAGAAGTCCAAAATCAAGGCATCAGCAAGACCACACTTTCTTCCAAGGGCCTTTCAAGTTCTGGAGCAGGCTTACTGCAATATTGGGGAGCCCTCCCTGGCGTTCTGCCCCTGGATCTCTCTCTCTCTGTCTGCTTTTCCAGTTTTCCAGTGACTTCCAGCTTCCAGCTCCTCTTGATAAGGCCTCCAGTAATACGGATTAAGACCCACCGCAATTCAGTTGACCACACAATAACTAATGATAACTCTTCAAAAAGTCCTGTTGAGGAGCAGAGGTGGATCAAGGGATTGAGCACCTGCTTCCTGAAACATGGGAGGTTCAGATCCCAGTGCCTTCTAAAAACAAATACAACAGGCAAACAAACTAAGGAGTTTAGTGCCGGCTTCCCACATATGAGGTCCTGGGTTCAATTCCCGGCCCTGATACCTAAAAAAAAGGAGGCTCCCTGTTTACACCCACAGGAATGTATGTTCAGATGAAGACCATGCCTTTTGTTGGGTACATAATTCGATCCACCATAGCTGGGAAAGGTGGAGGGACAACCCAGACCACAGATAACATCAGTTTAGAGCTTCATATAAAGGTACTTACAACCCCAAAGGCGTGTGTTTCAGAAGGAAAATGAATCCCAGTGCTGAAAGAAAGAAACCCATCTTTAGAAATGAAAACAGCCCCCAAAACTCAAATTTAAAAATCTAGAATTAGCAAAAGTTCGGTTTGGTGGCCAATTATAAAAGAAACATACAAAGAAGAGTAACTTTCAGATACATTGACAACATTCAATTAATTATAAATGCTAACATTTATTGAGCATTTACTATGTGGCAGGCACGCTAAGTTCTTTATACACACTGGAAAACATAGTGGAAAATTCCCTATCACATTAGCAAAAGAAAATTTTAAATACTTAGGAATAAACTTAGAAAGAAATGTATACATTATCTGTAAAGAAAACTACGAAACATTATTGAGGAACATAAAGGACCCAGGAATAAAAAGAAACAGCTGTGCTACGTCTTTAGATCGGAGTACTCTGTAGGGTACAATACCAAGTATTCCCCAAATAATCTGGTTTTTTTTAAGATTTTTTTAAATTTATTTATTCATTTATCGCCCCCCCGCTGCCCGTGCTCGCCGGGTCAGCCAACCACGCCGTGCGGGCGGGCCCGCCCCCACCAGGAGGCCCCAGGAACCAAACCCGGGGCCTCCCATATGGTAAACGGGAGCCCCACTGATTGAGCCACAGCCGCCTCCCCCAAATAATCTGTTAATGTAACATTAAATTCCAATGGGATGCCTTGGGAATTGACATATAAATGAATCATTTATATAAAAGAATAAATATTCGGGAAGAGTCAAAAAGAAGAGTAATGAAAGAGAAACTGTGGTTCCAGAAAATAAAACATGTTATCTAGGCTTGGAAACAATGTGGCCCAGATCAGTGGAAAATAATAGAAAGAGCCCCAAGCAAATATAACTGCGGCCTCACACCTGGCCAGTATCTGCCTGCCATGTCTGTTCCAGGTGGCGGGAGTCCTTCCAGCCTGATCAGTGCCTGGCCATGCTAATTGTTAAATATTTTGAATATCACCCCTGAAAAGATTGAAAATATAGTAGGGGTGGCTTTTTTAATCAGCCAGAAAAGAATGTGGTATGATGCCTGAGAGTCACTTTACAGAGAAAAGAAAAAAGTTGGATTCCTTCTTCATCGGATGAACTAAAGATTTAATCGTTGGGGGCAGATGTGGCTCAAATGGTTGGGTGTCCATCTGCCATATGGAGGGACCTGGGTTCGATCCCCAGGACCTCCTGGTAAAATAAAAAATCTATATATAGAAGGCGCATGGGCTGCCAGGTTCTGTGTGCTGGTGAGCCGCCAGGCCCCGGGAGCCATGCAGCAAGATGATGACGTAACAGGGGAGAGACAAGAGGAGATGCTCCAAAAGCTCCAAAAGCCAGGAACTGAGGTGGCACAGGTGGCAGAACACCTCTCTCCTACATTGGAGGTCTCCAGGATTGAATCCTGGTGAAGACTGGAGGAGAAGGATGAGAAGAGATGGCAAGAAACAGACACAGAGAATTGCCCAGCAAATGGACACAAAACAGCAAATGGGGAAGGGGGTGTTTAAAATGGATAAAGTAAATAAATAAATCTTAAAAAAAAAAAAAAAAAAGATTTAATCGTTTCTTAAAAAGCCATAAAAGAAAGAAAAAACTGTTAGCTAACATTTCTATAGGGTTGTGGAATGAAGAGAGTGCCATCAACAACCATAAAGGGGAGGAACGATAAACTTGACTACATTAAAACTAAAATTGGGGGTACGGTCAACAGGAAAATGGAGAAACCCAAATTGTTGCATATCATGCGAGGGTATTTTACTCAGCAATAGAAAAGAAAGAACTGCTGGCACAGATGGGTGAATCTCAAAATCATCATGTCGGGTAAAAGAAGTCAGAAGAGAATGTATATGAGGATTGACAACCACCAGACCAAGGAAACGAGAAAGCCTACAACTGCAAGCAAGAGTGTCCCATCCATTGGCTGTATGGGATCGAAGCCTCCTCTCAATTAGAGGTGGAGTGGACATCACCATCCCAGAATCCTCAGGATTGGGGAATGACCTATGGACTAGAGTGGACTTATTGGTATTCTACTACAGACTTATTGTGATTCTAGCAATGGAAGAAACTACAACATTGCTGTGGAGGCAGTGACCACTGGAGGCTATGGTGGCAGGGAGAGGGAAAAACAGTTGTAATACAGGGGCTTTTTTGGGACTTGGGAATCATCCTGAATCACATTGCAATGACAGATATAGGCCATTTTATATCATCACATAACATGCAGAACTGTGTGGGAGAGACTGTAGACCACAATGTGAACTATGGTCCATGCTCAGTGGCAATGCACCAGGATGCGTTTTACTATTCCAATGAATGTGCCACACTAGTGAAGGATGTTTATGTGAGAGGGTGTGGGAGGTGTAGGGAGTAGGGCATATGGGAATCCCTATATGTTTTGCGTAACATTTATGTAATCTAAGTATCTTTTAAAAAATAAAAAAAGTTATTATTGAAAAATAAATAAAAAGAGAATGTATGCTATGACTCCACTTATCTGGAATTCAGGAACCAGTCTAAAGAAGCTATGTGGCTAGTCGGCAGAACACTGGTTCTCTCTGAGGGCTGGGAAAGGGCATTAGAGAACTCTCCTGGGTGAGAGAAATGATGTACATCTTGTTTGGGGCAGAGATTGCACCTATGTAAACATCTCCCTCGAAGTTCATTAGATGTAAGAGCTGTGCCTTTCACAAAGGGATTTTTGCCTCAAAAGAAAAAATACTGGAGGAAGTAGCTGCCCCATTTGGGGGGAAAAACCTCTTGGTCGATCAAAAGCATAAATAGATTTAAAAGACAAATGAGTGGGAAAATTGCTTGCATCATGCTCCATGAAGGCTCAAACCTGAAAGACAAAGGTGAGCACTCCTAAAAGCAAAACGGGCAGAGACAGAAGCCAATACAAAAGAAGAAATGCCTGATAAACATGACAAAATGTTCCATCACTAACAGTAACAGAAATGCAATGCTTCATCTATTTGATAAAAGCAAATGTGAGAAAATAAACACAATTATACACTAATGGTAACAACTTTTTGACAGCTATTTAACTAAACTTTGCATATACTTTCACCTAGAGATTCCACTTGTAGAACTTTATTCTAGTGAAATAAATATGGCTTTTGATAAAGATTTAGCTAAAAGGTTGACAGCAACATTTCTTTTTTTTTCTTTCTACTGAAAAACTGAAGTCTCCAAAAATAGGGGATTTAATATCGTGAAAAGAAATTCACAGTGTGGTTTTAAGTGAAAAGAATGGCAGCAAAAACTGCATTACAGTGTGATATATATTTTTTATAAATGAAAATATTTATAGACGCAAAAAAAGATGGGAAAAGATACACATCAAAATGTTTCCAGCACTTTCTTATGAGTGTTTGGGAGATGAGAGGTTATCATTTCCTTGTTGATCATCTAAACTTTCTAAATTTTTCAGTGAACAAGGATGACTTCTGTAACTAAAGAATATTCAAAAAGCACATGAACTTAAAAAATGGACTGGAGGATCAGCTGCACGGCTGGAGGCCACGAAGGCTGCTCCCGAGAAAGCAGAGATGGGACCTGGGCAGCGAGGGGAGAGGGGCTGTTCAAGACTTGTCCCGCGGCCCTGAGACTTCTGTCTCTTCCAGACACATCCACGGCCACCCTGCGGCCGCTCGCCCCAAACCCACACCAGACCAGCAGAATGCAACCAGGAAGGAAGTAGTGGAGGAAGTGCTGCTTGCTCCCACCCAGGTTGGATGGAGGGTGCCTTTTTCTTGGCAGGCCCAGCAGAGAGCTACCGAGGGCTGCGATGCTTTGGGTTGGTTTTGTTTTCGTTTGCTATGCTTTCTGAGATCAAATTTTGGAGTCATCAGCACATGGGCCTCAGTGGGTCCCGGGAAGAGGCGAGGCCAGGCGGGAGCCCACAGAGCTGCAGAATGCAAGGCCGTGCCCGGCACCCGCGGGGCCCCGGCCCTGGGCGTCAGGCAAGCGCTAGGCCGGGAGGGGGTGTCCCGCGGGCCCAGGTGTGGACCTGCCGGGAGCTCTCACTGCAGCAGCCCCCGACCCCCGAGCGCGAGGGGGCCCGAGGGCCAGCCCAGCCCACAGCGCGCCTCCGCCCCGCTGCGCGCTCACGGGCGGCCCTGCCCGAAGGAGAGCTCAGGCAGCCAGCAGGCGAGGGACCGCGAGGGGCTCTGCTTGCTTTTCAGGGAGGAGCCTCGACGGTGTGACGGGCCGGGCAGGAGAACCCGGAAGTGCCCCAGAGGAGACCCCGAAAGCCCCCCCCCCAGGAGAAGCCGGAAGTGCCCCAGAGGGGAACCCGGAAGTGGCCCCTGAGGAGAACCCGGAAGTGCCCCAGAGGAGA
>JAKSZT010053930.1:740151-754020 GCA_026826555.1 Tolypeutes matacus | reverse complement strand
AAGCCGGAAGTGCCCCAGAGGGGAACCCGGAAGTGGCCCCTGAGGAGACCCCCGAGGACGGATCCAGCGGCCCCAGGCCCTTCCCCGATGTGTGGGTGCAAGCGGAGGCCGCATGCGGGCCACGTACCTAAAAAGCCCAAATCACAAAGCCCTGACACTGCCGGGTCGGATATGCTCCGTCCTCCGCCCCTGAGACCCTTGCCTTTGTAACTCTCTGGAGTTCAGCATTTTCGGGCTCCTCGGGATTCCGCGCCAGAGCGGAGCGGGCAGCAGAGCGGCTCCCAGCCCCGGCCTTTCTCCTCCTACGGCTGCCGCCTCGCGCGCCTCCAGGGGTCTCGCCGGCGGACACCCCAGCGCCCTGGTCCAAGCTCTGTCCACACCCCAGCCTCCCCTCAGACACGCGTGTGGGGGGCAGCCCCGGGTGCGGCCTGCCTTTGGGAGGACACGCCTGGAGAAGAGGCCCACGCAGGCCTCGGCCACGGGTTCAGGCCACTCAGGCATGGATTTCTGGGGCCCCAGTTACCTGAAGGATCGTCTGGAAAGAGGGGGTATGGGCCCCACATGGGCGCAAACCCTGGGCCCCACGGACTTCTCACCTCGGGGAAAAGATGTGCCGCAGGGGGCAGAGGAGGTCCTCTTGCTCCGGACTAGAAGTATTGAAAATCCCAAGCGCCGAGTCCGTGAAGCGAAGGGGGATAGACACGATCACAGGCCGAGAAGCAGGAATAGGCATGCGTGATCATGCCGACGACCAGCGCTGGGAGTGCTCGCCATGAGCCGGGCGCCGCAGACAGCATCCTCCGCGGGGAATCAAAAGGAGCTGAGAGCCCTGGGGAAACTGCTAGAGGCAAAGGCAGCACATTCGGAAAGGCACCAAGGCCGATTGATATTTCCTTCCGGTAACCCTCGGACGCTCGTCTAGATGGGTGGGCGCAAGGTCGGGGTGGACCTGACACCCTATGGGAAACAGGGTGGGAGAGGAAAGAGTGACAGGTGGGGATAAGGGCAGAGTCGAGGAACTGGAAGTTTCAACGTGATGGATCAACAGGCAACCTCCGTGGCAAGTTGTGCAAGGATGCTATTATTCAGTAATGGGGAAAGGGGACAGAGTTCAGGATTCTGGCAGTGTGGCAGGCCAGTTTATCTGATAACATTCCCCTTGCGGAAGACCTAGGAATGCCTAAAAGATAGCATTTTCTAAGAACACGTGGCAAAGTGCATAAGAAAATAAGGGAAATGCCCAGAGGCCAAAATTGAAGAGGGAACTAAAGATTAGAAATGTCCTAAAAGGAGAGAAGGCTCCACCATCTCTCTAACCAGGGGCTTGGGTTTTAATGCCCACCTGGGGATTTGGAAGGGAGCCTCTTGAATGAAGCTCTACATCCTCAAAGAAAGGGCAGGCTAGAAACAAATCTGCCCGCTGCCTACAGAAAAGAAAATCTCTTTCCATCTGGCTATGGGTAGGGAAAAATGTTCTCCGAGAATTTGTAGTAGGGCCTGTCCCCAGATGAGTTAGAATTCATACTACCTGCATAATCTGGGAACCCTCGGGCCAAGAAAGTAACATAAAAAGTAGCCAAAGTCTGGGATTCTCTTGGGGCTTGCAGAAGCAAGAAGCTCTAAGGAGGGCAATCCTCTCAAGCCGGGTTGTACAGGATTCCCACAGATAAGCCTCACTCCAAATGAGCTCATAATATAAAATTATAAAATCCAAAGGAAACAATGCAATGAGCAGGAGTTGGCACCTAAACATCCGGATCATATCCCCCAAGAAATTGAGATAAGATAGTTTAAAATAAGTATGTCAGAAATTATTGAAGAAGTTGAGGAAGAATTTAGTATGTGATAAAATAATAAGACACTAAGAAGAAAAAAGTAGATAGATCTTATAAAGAACCAAATAAAATTTCTAGACATGAAGAATGTAGTCATTGAAATAAAAAATTCAGTAGGGAAGATAAAAAGCTCCTTAGAAAGAACAGAAGACATTATTAGCAACCTGGAAGACATCTGAGGACATTATCCAAATGCAGGCCAGAAAGAAAAAGAGATGGACGGGGGAATGGATGTAGCTCAAGTGGCTGAGCACCTGCTCCCATGTAAGAAGTCCTGGGTTCAATACCCCATGCCTCCTTAAAAAAAAAAAAAACGAGTGAGCGAGAGAGAGATGGAAGCACACACCTGGTAGAGCAGCGGGTGCACCCGTCCCCCTAGCTGACTGCCCATGGCATATAGCTGCATCTCCAGTCAAGTGTCCCTGGCCAGAGGGAGCCACCTCACCTTGGATGCTTGGGAGCCTAGCACTGTCCCCTCACAAGGCAGCTGTCTGTCCTACTGGGGTGGGAAAGGCAGGCTTCCCTGTGTTCGAGGGCACGTTCTGAGCTCCCCGCAGGATCAGGCTGAGCCCACGCTTTGCTTAGCTTCTTCCCTGCCCTGTCTGCTTCACCCACCTCTGCAGAGGCTCTTCCGGAGAGTAATTCCTCTAAGACATTTGCATAAGAATCCCCATCTCAAGCCCTTCTTCTAGGGACTATGACCTAAAGCAGGCGTTCTGGGAGGGGAGATGAAACAGAATGGAGGAAGGGCAGGATAATGGCTGAGAATTTCCTAGAAGCAATGCAGGAAAATGATCCTCTGGTTCAGGAAGTCCTACAAGTCCTGAGGATGAAAAGTGAAAATGGAGTAGTGACTCTGCACAATGCCAAAGAGAAAGACGTTCCTCAAAGCAACCGGGAAGAAATGGCAGACACAATGGGACTCGTCGCAGAGGTTTTAATAACAGCAGCGGAAGCCAAGCGTTAAATCTCCAGCATGCTCAAAGAAGGCATTGGTTAGTCTAGAATTCTGGGGCAGCAAACTGTCATTCTGATGAGAATATAATAATGACATTTTCAGACAAACAAAAACCAAGAGAATTTACCTCTTCAGAGACCCTCACTGAAACAACTAGCCAAGGATATACTTGGAAAGGAAAGAAATTAAACCAGATAGCACTGGTGCCCCCAAAGCCCCCTCGTGCTCACTATCCCTGAGCGCGAGGTCCCCGCAGCTCCTCCAGCCACACCTCCAGATTTTTGCCCAAAGGCGTTCTCTGGCCTCAAGCAGTGGACTTGACCTGGACACAGGGCAGGCCAGAAGTGGGAGAGAGAAGACCCCAGCAACAGCCGCCGATTTACGACTGGAAGACAGTGGTAGAAAAGCACTCCGGCTTCCTCTCCCTTTGGTGGGAAACTGAGGCGCTCAGGGCGTTTTCCAGAGGTCCCTTCAGGATTGACCTCAGTTGCCCAAAGCAGTGACCGCTTCATTAATGTGCCCCGTGTGGTTGCCTTCCCTTCACATCCTGGGGCACCTCTCAAATCAACAATGAGGATTCAAATCCTTGTCTTAGGGACTGCCCAGGGGTGGCCCTGACCTAAGACACAGCGCCAGAACTGGTCCTGGGATGGACCCCAGCAGACAGCCATAGCCCCCGCTGCCGGTGGTGTGTGGGCAGTGACAGCCTCGGTGTGTCACAACATCACCAGTACTAAGACGGGGGGTGGGGGGTGGACGGGACTGGGACGCCAGTGCAGGAACCCACCTGGGCAGTGCTCTAGTGCTTGGAAGATTCGGAGGAAATGGCGACTGCGAGGGTGTGGAGGTGCCTTGGCTGTAACTGACAGCAGCAGAAGCCCTGAAAGATGAAAACAACAGGCTCCGTCACCGACTGGCCACTCAGGGCATCATGGCAAGGCCAGAGGCAGCATCTAAAGAGGCCCTCAGCTTCTGCAGTCCAAGGGCAGACTGTGCTGAAAATTGGGCCCGGGAATTGATTGGAAGGGTGGCAGAGCTACTAAGGAGGCTAACTTCACATCCCAGCAAGGTCTGTTGCTGAAGTGAATGACCTCATGGGACAGGAGTGGACTTCTCAATCAGAATGGGAACGTCTGAGACGTGCTTGAGCACCCCAAACCTCCTGGTTCTCCCAAAGTCCCCGGGCTGGTGGAAGCACCCTCCCCTGGTGCTAGGGACAGCTCTGCCCACTTTCTGGAGACGCTGCAAGGCCTCAGCTGGGCAGACGCCTAATGAGCTGAGGCTTGGCCAGCTCCAGTCCTGTCCCCGCCGTCCCTCATTGCCTCTAGAGGACAGGTCAAGTCCAAGCATGGGCTGGGCAGTGAGAGCACAGTTCCTGCTACAGGAAAGAAGGGCTGATTTAGCAAAGGGGCCACAGGACCTGCCTGATACTGTATGCACAGGAACCAGGACAATGGACCTGGAGATGGACCTCGAGGGGACTGACCAGTGGGGGAGAATGTGAGCTGGGTAGGGGAGAATTTACAGACATGGGACCCTCTTCTGGGACTTTGGACTAATATGATGCCAGGATGTCCCCTTGACTTGGAGCCAACGCCTGTCAGTGGAGGAGGTGGACATGCCAGCTGCCTTGTCTGCATTTTGAGGAAAGTGTCAGGAGGCCACAAGAGGCTGGTAGGCTGGAAGGATTTATGCGAGCCAGAGCAGCCCCTGCTGACCTGTCCCACAATGGGACATGGACCCTCCCTGAACTCGGTGACACAGGAAGCTCCCCGAGCGGAGGCCACAGGTGCCTGTCTTCCTACACCCAGGCAGAATGGGAGGAAAGGCCTCAGGGGCGTGGGGTCCCGGGGCATTGGGGGCAAGGTGCCCATAATTACCATAACTGGCAGCAAGGCAGGAAAGCAAGCAAGGTCCCCGATCCCCAGGTATTGGGGGTGACGGCTGACAACCAGGTGGGGAGAGAGGGAAGCCAATGAGGGTATGACTTCACAGACCCATGATCAATAAACCTGATGGTGGATGGAGAGGGGCTGCTGCCTGCTGTAGCATTAGAAATCATGACCCCTCACCCACTTCTCAACATGGAGTCCCACAATGGAAGGACAGGCCAGGTCTCCTGCAAGACCCCAGCGAGTTTACAGAGTAGCTCTTCTGCTCCTTCTCTCCCCCAGCTCCTCCGGTCATTTAAAGAGTAACTGTCCTCCAGGAAAGGGGGGAACCAGGCCTTTGGACGACCCCTGGCTGCAGGCTCGGCGCTGAGCTCCAAATCGCCATTACAGCCTGTGGAGGAGCCTGTGGAGACACGTGATAAATGGGTCCTGGCCATGTGATTAGTCGCCTATTGCAGCGTCACAAATGACAGCAAACTTAGCAGCCTGAAGCAACACACACCCTTCACCTCTCAGTTTCTGTGGGTCTGAAGTCTGGCACGCTCTTGCTAGATCTTCTGCTCAGAGGCTCATCAGCCTGAAAACAAGGTGGCAGCCAGGGCTGTGACTTCACCTGAGGCTCAGGTCCTCTTCCCAGCTCACAGGTGGTTGGCAGAATTCAGCTCTTTGCAGTTAGAGGACTGGAGTCCCCGCTTTCTTTCTGTCAGCCAGGGGCAGGCTGAGCTCTTAGAGGCCACGCCCCACTCGGCCAGGTGGCCCTCTCCATCACACGGCAGTTCGTGCCTTCAAGGAGAGCAGAGAAGCTCTCTAGCCTAGCCTCTCTCTAACTTCTTTTAAGGGCCCACCTGATTAGGCCAGGCCCTCCTAGGAGAATCTCTCTTTTGATAAGTTCAAAGTCAGCTGCCAAAATCCTTCTATATGCAGTCACGAGAGCGATGTCCTATCACAGTCATGAGCCCCGCCACACTCCTTACAGGGCATGCGCATCGGGGTCAGGAATCTTGGAGCTGTCTTGGAATTCTGCTCTCACGATGGTTCCAATGGGTTTGCAGACCCACCCCAGGGTCCCTCCCCCAGTCCCCAAGTGCATGAGTGGGACAAGGGCGCTTGGCAGGGGCAGAGCCCTCACCTTGGTTCTCTGACCCTTGTAGGAATGGCCAAGCAGGTGCCCCTAAAACTGCCCCCTGCCCTTTTGCCTCCCCACCCAGGCCAAGACAACAAATCTGCTGCAAGAAAGTGGGGCATAGACAACTTGGCAAATGCGTGAGTAAATCTAAGCAAGCATCAGTGACAGCCGTCAATGATATAAAATAAGAATGATAGAACAGTTCTGATGTGTAATAATAAAGTAACGCCTGTAAGACAGAACAGGGGATGCTGGACTTTCAGCATTTTAAGATCCTTTTACTGTTTGGCAGGTTTAACTTAGTGAAAAGTGCTTGTTAAAATTTTTAAAGAACTCACTGAAAGATCTGAAATAGAATGTACAACTTCCAAAGCAGTAGGAGGAGGGGGCAGGGGGAGTGGAGAAAAAAGAAATCAATCAATTTTATAGCTGATAAGGGAAGTTCAGGTAAACAGAAAACATAAAATGGAATGGGAAATAAGTCCAAATATATCAGAAATCAAAACGAATGTACCAAGACTCAACTTGCCAGTAAAAGACAGATTGTCTGATTGGGTTTAAAAATTAAATTCCTCTCCTTGCTGTTTACAAGTAATCTCCCTAAAGATGCGAACACTGAGGGTTGAAAGTCAAAGGGGCCAAAAAATTATGTTCTAAGCCAACATTCATCAAAAGAAATCACTGTTATTATATCAGAAAGCATTCTTTGATGTAAAGATGGCTGCTATGGAATGGTCAGAGGGACAATCTGCCAGGAAGATAAATCAGTTTTAAACTTTTTTGCACCTAGCAATTTAGCCTCAAATTTTTTTAAGTTCCAAGGAGAAATTTATTAACCCACAACAATAGTGGAGAGCACCATTCTTTCAATAACTGATAGCTCAAACAGGCAACAAACCACACAAATATATAGATACACAAGATTTAAATAATAAAATTAACAAGCTTAAAATAGTATTCACATATCAAAAGAGCTCTGCACTCCTAAACTAGGAAGCCCATTCTTTTCAGGCTCATATTGAACGTTTACAAATGCTGACCATGGCTACTTACTAGGCCAAAAAGCAAATCTCAGCACACACCAACAAATCAGTACCTCACGGACCAAAATGGTTTAGCACGCTTTTCTCAGTTTAAACATTCACCTGTCATGACTCAACAATCTCTCGAGAAATGAAAACATAGCCACACAAAAGCCTATGGGTGAAAGTTTATAGCAGTTCTACCCATCAGAGCCCCAAACTGGAAACAACCCAAAGGCCCTTCAAAGGCGGAAGGTTGAATGAGTAAAGAAACAGCCGGTGCAAACACCACGGAATACTGGTCAGCAACCTGCCTGAACACACATGTGCTTTCTAATCATCCTCTCTACTTTTCTGTAGGTTTGAAATATTAATAGTGATACACAAAATAAAATAAAAGCATACTTAATAAAATTATGGAGGACAGTATAAAGCACGGATTTTGCTGGTATTTAAACCCCTAGTAGTTCCTTATTCCATGTCTTTCTCCCACATTCGGCCAGAAGCTCCCTGGAACTGCGTCTCTTGCTCTTTGCTGTACTTTCTCCACCTCACACAGTGCCTGGCCCTCAGCTACTGTGTTTTGAATGAATAAACAATAGAATTATCTTTAAAGTAAATAAAATAGTAAAGTGGAAGGCTAATTCAATGCCCACGATCCAGAAAAGACAGGAATTATATATTATTTCTTAATCTTGTTTAGGAGCATTGCCAGTTGCCTCAATGGGAGCTCATCAAATTTCATTGGTTATAGTCTTAAAACTTAAATTCTGTGGTTGCTACTAAAATAAATTATTTTTATAGGAAAATAAAATTACATTCTCATTAGCCAGTATTTTCTACTCTTAGACACAAAAGAAATTCCAAATATCACTAATGATCATTCAAATAAACATACAAGTGTGGCCAGTTTACTTTTCAGGTGACCACAGTGCTTTGAATTAATTTTGTTGAGAAGGAAGGAACTTAATATCAAAAATAGTGTTTTGCTGTGGTTTTCATTTTAAGTGGAAATAGTCTTTATGATTCTGTGAAACTTACAGGCATTTGACCCCCAAAACATTGCCCTGACCCAGAATGTAGACTGATTAAAAGAGCGGCATGATCATAATCTAAACATCGGAGCAGTTGTAAGCGCAAGGGCGGGTGAGTGTGTGTGTGTGTGTGTGTGTGAGCCCAGTTAGGTCTCTTCTCATTTATTCTCTCACGCACCTTGTCCTTCCCCGTAGGGAGGGCAAGGACAGCCTGGGGCAAGCGAAGTGCCTGCCTCAGGCCACATTCCTAGACTCCGCTGTCTCCGGGGAGGACCCTCTGGCTTCCCTTCACTCCATCCCCCTTGCTAGGCAGCAGGTGGAAGGGCCCGGTGAGCACCTGCTGTGGCATGCCCCCAGGCACTTCCAGTAAAGGCCGCCTGGAGCCAAGGCACACGCTCTGATCGGCGCATAGGTTTGTATCTGTCTTTCTTCAGTTCCAACCCACTGGACCTTTTCTTTCTAAAAGTTTAGTAGAGTAGGACTCATTAAATAATCTGTCCTTTACTGAAATGAAAAACCACTTTCTGCTCCATAATACCGAAAGTGAAAATCTTTTAGAACCAGTTTCCCCTCAGGCTTATGTAAGGGTTTGGATCTACCTTTGGGAGATTCAAGTGAAGTCTTTAGCACTGGATATGTTTCATTAAACAAAGCATTCTCTATCCAAAAACTCGAGGGGTGAGAGCCTAAACCATGGCTGAGCTTGCCTGGCTACACAGGAGTGCTCTGAGGCAACCCACACAGTTATTCTATGGACACAATAATATGGCATCTGGTTTTTTGTTGTTTTTTTTTTTTTTAATTTCTTTTTTTCCCACTAAAATAGTCAAGTGAGAAACATTTGGAGATTTATATTCAGGGCACAAGACCAAATGGCATCCGAAGCATTTCTCTGTTAAATATAATTAATATTCCTTGGCATTTTTCTCCCCTGATGACAAAGTTGTATCTGTAGCACTCGCCCTACCTATAGATGACGGTCCTCGGCAAGCACCATGGAGATGCCAGAGGCTAGATGGCCAGGCTCCTTCCTTTCCTGTCCTTGGATTGCAAAATTCTAGAAAGATCCGAGCCACGCTCTTTTAGTTACTGACTTTAATTTTTTAAAGCAGACAACAACAAAGTACCCACTCGCTTTCGTGTTGCCTGAAGCAAGGTGGCTGAGCGCCTTCTATTTCATTTTGAATGGGCGAGGGAAAGCAGCACCCAGCAGCTGGGAAAGAAATGTGGGTGGGAGGGATGAATGTGTAGGGGGGAGACAAAGCAAATATTGCTTCCTCCCCGTTTCTTCCTAGGAGGAAAAAAAGACCTCTTTGTAATACACACACTCACATACAAAACACAATTAGAAAATCTCAAGCACTGTGGAAAGGAAAACTGCACAGAGAATGATATTTCTCCAATAAAAAATATATGTGCTTTGGCCCCTGGGTGTTGGTTTTAAGTGGAGATATTGACTTCCAGCTGAATGATGCGTGGAGCATCCTTCTCCTGAAATATTGATAGTAGATTACACAAAACCACAAACTATCTCCATAAAGCACATCATTTCTAATCCTAATGGTGTTTTCTTCCCTCAGGATGACTGCTACATTCATGATATGATGGCTTGATTCTATCTTGGGGAAAAACTTTTTACCATACTGCTAAATTAACTTGTCAAAAGGCTTCAAACTTCGGAAGCTTTTACAGCTCGATTCAGTGCTATTATTCAAGATTGAATGGGAAGGCCATGGACTGTAAAAGCTTGCAAAAAATAAATTTCACAGGCTTTCACAGACTGAGTGAAATACTTACCTTTTGTTCAGGTTGTATATCTTTATTGAAGAGTCTCAGAATAGCTGCATTTTGCTTATCTGTCCTCACGCTTACATGTTTTGTCTGCTGCCCTTGACAGTCGTATCCACTGCATGCCCTCTTGATAACAATTCATTCCTACAGAGCACAATACTGCTGAAGCATTCTCCAAAACAGGGGGCGGGCAGGAGGGGAGACAAAGGCTCCCAGCTCCCAGAATGAACCTATATTTTCTTGAATTCTTTTATTCTTGAAACAGACTCACAAGTGATTTGATAGCCAATTACTGCTCATAAATGCGAGCAAACTGTCATGGCTGTGGTTATGTCTGTGGACCAGAGAGGAAAGAAAATAAAGAGAAGGCTGCAATTAACGTCAGCGCTAGAACTCAGACTGGGCCATCTGGTACACTGGCCCAAGTGCAAACATGCAGCGGGCAATGGCGCTCTGAGTCCACTTCCCGAGAAGGCCACGACAACGGGGTAGCTAGGTCAATGGCTCAAACCCGGGGTTGATACGCAGGCGGGGAAAACAGGGTGCCCAAGGCTGATGGACAAGCCCCTGCCTGTACACCTGGGCATTGAAAGAAGCCCACCAAGCAGGTGGGCAAGCACTGAAGACTTGCCTTTTCCTTGAACAAATAGCTTGTATGTTCACAGAATCATTTCTGAAGTGAAAACCATTAGTAGACGTCGGGGTTTTCTTAGCCTGGCGAAGTGGTCAGTAAACTCTGGCTTGTAGAATTGTGAACTGAGGTTTTGAAACTCTCTCTTCAATCAATAAGAACTTATTTCAATGGCTACTTAAAACGCCCAAGATACTCATCAAAAACATAGAGCTTTTTGTGTGCCCATCCCCCAAGGAGCTGACGCTATGGCTTTGGAAGTTGAGGCATATAAGCATATATTCCCACATCTCTCCTGCTCAAAGGCAGCCCTCCACAAAGCTTTCTTGGTCTCCCAGAAGAAATCTTTGTTCCTGAAGTCATTGGCAACACAGCCGTGCTTTTTTTCCAACACCCAACAATTTCTGTCTTGTGTGTGCATTCTGTCGTGCGCATGCGTTATTTCTCTCATCAGACCGCAAATGTCTTGAGGGTTAGAAGGGGTCTTATTTGTCCTCTCTCTCCCCCAGCTCCCAGCCCAATAGGGAAGGGCAGCCAAGATTGAGAACAGCTGTGCTAGGTGGCCAGGGAAGCCGGAAACAGCCCTGGTTGCTGGGAAGGGTGAAGGAGGGCTTCACAAAAGGATCGGGATTGGAGCTGGGCTCCAGAGCACCAGGGTGACTCAAACACTGGCCCCGCAGGGCAAAGCTCAAGAGGTTCTGGGCACAAGTGGAAAGTGAGGTGAGGATCTGGACCCGGAACTCCAGGGCCAGACCCCTCTGAGACAGAACTGGATTTCCAGCCCAGCCTGCCCCAGGACCCCCGAGGGCCTACAGCTGCGCCCAGACCCCTCCCCTGGTGCCCTGCTGCCCCTGCTGCCCCCACAAGAGCCGACAGGCGCTGACTCTACTCGATGCAGCCCCTGGGCTCGGGTTCTGCTTTGGCATCTTCCTTGAGCTCTCAGTTCTGCTTTGAAAGTCAAGCTCAATGGGATGTGAGCAGTTCCCAGTTAGGGGATGGCAGGAGAGAGAGTATCGGTGGTTTTGGGGAAGGGGAGGGACACACTGAAGGCAGTATTTTGGGAAGTCTCCTTTCAGGTATTCTTTTATTACACCCATTAAGATTCTTATTTTTCACTCTGCGTGAGTTAAGGGAAATAGGCAGATCGGGCAAGGGAAATTGTATTTACGTGAGCATCTTGTGTTTGCCTAGCACTTAAGTATGGGGCATAGTGACCCTTTGCTACAACCACAAATCCCTCTATTATTGTTTCTTTTTCCACTGAATACTCAGAGAACCTGAATAGCCTCCCAAAGTCACAGCCAGTTAGTGACACCGCCAGGGGTGGGCCTGCTATCTGCCAGCGCCCAAGGGCTTTTCCCATAACACAAACTGCCTTCTAGGGTTACACATGGATGGAAAAGCCTGGTTATAGGGGCCATAACACTGACCTTGAGCAGGCAGGCCATGCGCTTTGCTCAAGAGAACTCAGCATATGAAAATCCGGACTTTGAACAAGGTCAGAGGTTAATTATTTGTATTAATGATGGACTTTTTGATTTACCTGAGATTCTTTTAAATATTGAAGATTTCTTTTCCATTGAGCTTTCCTGGCAGATTCAAAATTTAATCGGGAACTTAGAAATGTGATTCATCATTATCTTTGTAAGAAAACTGGTTGTGGCCAAGTGCCATTGTGTACATTTAGCCAGCACGTAAAAATAGATGGATTTGGGGACACTGGGTTGTAGCCATAACGACTGCATCTGGGTGACTGGCCTTCAAGCTGTCAGCCTCGGGCAACATCACAGCACGAGAATTCCAGGAAGCAAACTGGCAGGCCAGGGGAGGACGGCTGAAGAGGCTCCAGCTCATCAGGAAGATTGCTGTCCTCGAGAACAGCAAAATTTGAACTAAGTCAAGAGGAAGGATAGCAGGAAACAAACATCAAAGAAGTAAAGAGGGCCACACACACACGTGTTGTACACACACATCTACAGAGAGGGTACAAATGCACAGGCACACATGCTCACATACACACATGAACACAGCACACCCACGCATGCATGCACAGACACATACATGTGTGCGCACAGAACACATGTACACACATGTGCACACATGTGCTCGTGTACATACACATGCATGCACACACATATATTTCGTGGAGAAAGTTGCAGCCAGGTTCTGAATTTCATTGGTACCTTGTACCCATTCACGCCTTTTGCCCCCTGTGACAACCCAGGGCCCCTAGTGAGATGGGCCCTCCACGGGGAGCGCGGGGCACCCCGTTGTGCTGAGGCCTACCAGGGGACTGGCTCCTGCGCGTCCCCAAGAGCCACCTGCCTGGAAGGGGTCACCCCTCTTTTTCTCAATGACAGCCAGCCCTGAGCTAGTTCCTTCGGAGGACTTATCAAAAGCCACTGTGCCCACGGTCACCACTCCCAAAGCTCAGCGGCCCCAGCCCCTTTTAGTCATCAAAGGGGCCCTGCGCCTCGAATTCACCCGGGCCTGGGAGACGGGTGCTCTGTTGCCTCAAGGCTGGCTTCCCGGCCCTGGGGGAGAACCACGCCCACCCTCAAGCTCTAGCTGTGCACCCAAGGCTTTGCCTTGGCGTGTGGTCCTAGACAGCCCAAGCCCCACAGGAGGACGCTGGGTGTCTAGTATGTGCTGGAGCCAGAGAACCCCAGGCGCGTACCTGGTGAAGGTTCTTGCGCCTGATGCCTGCACCCTGACCTCACAGCCAGGCCCTGTGAAGGGGCTGAGCAGGTGAAAGAGGGCAGGTGAGCTAGACAAGACCCCTGGAGTAGGACCAGATTGAAAGCAATGTCTTCTAGGGGTCTTTATAACAGTAGTTGGTGGCAGATGTAGCTCAAGTGATTGAGCGCCTGCCTCCCATGCACGAGGGTCTGGGTTCAATCCCAGGTACCCCCTAAACAAAATCACTAGCAAAAAACCAATAGTGAATGAGGCCCAGAAGCATCCTTTGGGAGAAAGACACAGACTGAGGTCTAGAGAGAGGAATTTCTTATGTCACAGGAGTCATTTTAGAGAGAAAGGACAGAGAAAGAGGGTTTTGAGACCACTCAGTGAGATTCACGTTTCTTTAAGGGAGGATTTCCTGAAAGGCAGCCCGGCGCGGGGGGTACGTGCGAGACCCAAGCAGGATTCGTGGGAAAGGAGCTGGAGCCCGGCGGGCTGCTCAGAGGGGGCGGCGGCTCGTCACGCCCTTCCTCGCCGGGCCGCCCGCACCCATGCCCGCCGGGGCCCGCGCAGCGCCGCCTGCTTCCGAACTGGAGGTCGCGGCTTCCCCTCGCCGCTCGCGGCTTCTCTGAGAGGAAGCCGAGCCCCGCGCCACCACGACGCCCGAAACATGGCGGCCAGGGAGGGGCCGGCGCTCCGCGGAGCCCGCCTGCTCGGGGGCTCCTGAGGGCTCCTGAGCGTCGAGAAGCCCCTGGGGGCTGCAGAAGGGCTGGGGCGGTGCCGAGGCTGCCGGCGCGCGCGCTCGCCCACGCGCGCCCTCGCCCACGCGCGCCCTCGCCCTCGCCCACGGGCGCCCTCGCCTACGCGCGCCCTCGCCCCCGCGCGCCCTCGCCCCCGT
>JAKSZT010053930.1:712330-739751 GCA_026826555.1 Tolypeutes matacus | reverse complement strand
CCCTCGTCCACGCGCGCCCTCGCCCTCGCCCACGCGCGCCCTCGCCCTCGCCCCCGCGCGCCCGGCCCACGCCCGCGCGCGCCCGCTGATTTGGCGTTCCCAAGCCTGGGCGCGGGGGCAACAGTGGCATCTTTTCGTTTTGGATCCCGAGGGAGTCGGGGAGCAGAGAGTAAGAGGCCCCGAGTTTTCAGAATTGGAAGGAGAGTTTCTGAGCGTCGAACCAAGTACCAGGACCCCGTCGCTGGACGCGTCCTTGGCGTTCACGTGGAGGAGCTGGTTTCTTCTGCGTCCGCCGGGTTTTGTGCTGCTCTTTAGCAAAAGCCCACGCACCCCACGCCCTGGCCGCGCCTGTGCTCCCCACCGCCCGCTCCTGAACTGGGCACAACCCGGGCGGCGGCTGGAGCCTGGGCTCCCGTGGGGCTGGCTGCACGTGATGAAAATGCTAATTCCATGATCTCAAGTCCAGAACCACCTGGACTATTCCCCTGGGTCCCTTTTCCTCATCCTCTCAAGCCCTTGGAGCCTCTTCCCACTCTTCCACCAATTTCCATTCAAGCAGTTTGCAGCTGGGGGTCTTTAGGGAAGATCCAAACCTCCTGGCCAGGCCTAACCGGTGCCCTCTCGCCATCACCACTCATTCCTTCTCCGTTTCCAGAGGGGAGAGCCCAGAAGGCCTGGGCTGGGGCCAGCACTGAGCCCACTGACCTCGCAGGGCCCCAAGTTCCTCCTGGTAACCTGGGGAAGAGCAGAGCACCTGGCAGGCTTACCGTGAGGGCTGAGTGAATCTGAGCACAGGGGAGGGCTGGGACAGCACCCAGTAATTTCACTTCTCCCTCCAGGGGAACAGACCTTCCCCTTCCCTCACCCTCCCCGTGTCCCACCAGTCTCACTCCCCCCTAAGTCCTCCCCTAACAAGTACAGCTCCCTTCCTAAGAGGAGCTCTGGTCAGTATGATTTTCTGCCTCTCCTTAAAGCTGATTTTAAGTTCTTGTGCAATCCTGGGCCCCCTCTGAGCAATGAGCAACATTCTGCATGATCCATGAGAAAATGCCATCCATTTTCCCTTCTCCCTGTGAACAGATACCACTGTGTTCAGATCTTGGGGAGAGTTGGGTCTTACCTTAGTCCTGGGTTCGAATCAGGGTGGATCTAGCTCACTGTGATACTCTCAGCTAGCTTGGCCAGTGAGTGGACCAGGGGTGCCTGGGCATCCTAATTTTCACAATGAGATGTACGTGGAAGCCTTGTAGATTGGTTACCAGGGAGGCCTTTGCTTTTGGAGAAACAAGAGGCTTGGATGGCAGCCTGCCTTTGCCCTTCACTCTTCTCTAGTTTTCTTTACTGGAACTTGGATGTGATGTTGGGGGTGCAGAAGCCTGCTGTAACCAGGAGACAACAGGCATGTGGACAAGAGTTCACTTGCTAAGGGCCCTATAGCAGAAAATTCGGCACCTGGGTTCCTGAATGGCACTAAGGAGGAGACTAAACCCCAATTAGTTTAAGCTGCTGAGGTTGGGATTCCTGTTACTTGCAGCCTAAGGCATTCCTAACTGATAGAAGGTGAATCCTACACCCCCCTCCCCCAATATACTCAGCGGTAAGAGAATCATGATGATGTTATCCAGCTCTCCATAATCTGGAAAAGCCCTTCTGCATGCAGCCATATTCCCATCGAGCTTAAGAAACACCTTACATCAGCATTAATAGGTGAGTAAGTCTGTATCTCAGGAGCAAATTCAGATCCAACCCTGAAAACTGGTGTCTCCAAGGGGCAAGGCTCTGTGTTCTGAAGAGTACACTTTGGTGAAAAGCCATGTACACATTTAGGTGTGCCCGGGATCAGTACTCCTCTAATACCTCGGGAAGACAGTGGAGGGTAGTAGAAAATGCCACAGCCCCAGATCTCTCTTTGCTCTTAGTACCTTGCCACGCTCCTCAGTTTGCACCCGATTTGTTTTCCAGCCTTGCCAGCTGAGGACTGCCCTTCCTGCTGCCCATCTGCCCTCTTCCAGCAGAGCAGAATTGGGGCTGGGAGCAGCTCATTCACGGGAGTCTTTACACTCCCTCTCTTCTTTTAACTGTCCTACAGGTCCCGTTTCTCTCCCCTTTGATGCATTTCATGTTTCAGGGAACGGAAAGCAAACACAAATCACTTTTTTCTGGGTCATTACCTCCAAAAACAATTGTACCACTGAGATCCCCTTTATCTTGGAAACAGATACTTTAATACAACATACTTTCATAAGTAGTTCCTTTTTCATAGAGTGGTTTCAATTACAATAAAAAGGGAAACACTGTCAGAAACTGTAATTTCATTATCTCAGATTGGGACACAAATGCCAACATTTCCAATTTAATTATTTTAGCATTTTTCTCTTGAAATAAGAATTTTTCATATCTGAAATCTTCCTTACATTCTAAACAAAAAGTTATATAAAGAAAATGAAATGCTGTGAATTCATAAACAATGCACATTATCATATGAGCATGAGGAAAATAAAGGTTCCTTCGGCTGTCCTTTGCTTTTATTTTCCTCTTTTGATTTTTGGTTTGTAAAAGTATAAACTTTATTTACCCTGATTTAAGTAAAGCATATTCATACCTACATGACCAACCAAGTTTAATGAGATAAATGAAATTGATGGTTATTGAAGCTTTTTATAGCATTGATCATTAACTGAAATTCTATGATGTACTGGATTTCTTATCGATTTTGGTTTTCCTGTGATAAAGGAATTTTGACTCTCATTTCTCGTCACAGGGTCCCCAGGACTGATTTTAGTGCCCAGCTCATAGTAAGCACTCAATAAATGTGAGTATTCATTTATCATTGATGCTATTGTGCTCCTCTGTAGCTCCACATTTATTTTCATTCTGCATTCAGGTGTTTTCTTTTTGGCTTTCACCTGAATTGGAACATTCAAAAATCCTTGATACTGATTGGACTTTTAAAAAAAGATTTCTGTTCTTGGATATTGTCAGGACAAAAGCACAGGATTATTTATTTGACCGTTGACACGGCGACTGTGAGCCAGTGGCCTCCCGGGGCTGGACTGCCTGCGCTCACTTACCCATGCGAGCTACAGCTGCCAGTGTGTTTATTTTGGTCGTGTATTTCAAAGGACCATTTCTCCCCTAAAGTAAACAAACATAATGGAACAGCTGTGGCTGATAAAAACTCCTAGGCATAATCATCACCCTCTTGTACATATCCTGTGGTTTCAGATTTAATTTTAAAAATTCTCCTTAACTCTTGATTCACGGTCGGTACAGTGGACTAAATGGAAAACGGATGCACAACCGTTCTCTTTCTTGTGATGGGAACCGAGGAGGGAGAGCAATCAAGGCAGCTCCTCTCCTGCTCCATCAGCGGAGATGAGCAAGAGGCGAGGCTGGGCCCATCTGGAGGAAAGGCGCTGGGGAGCAGGGGGCGCGGGGGGCTGCTCGGGCCTCCAGGCTGCGGGCCCCACAGGCACGGGTCTGATCCCAAAGACTCTCTGTGGGGTAGGCTCCAAGGCCCCGCTGCTGCTCAGGCCACTGGGAAGGACCATGGTGGCCCAACACTGGACGAGCCAGAAAACTGTCCACCTGTGGCGGGGTGCCGGGAAGGGGTGGCCGCCCGCACGGCATTCCATCCATCCACCACCCCATGCAAGTCAGCTTCATAAGGTGCAAACCATCTATATGAGACGAGGAAGTTTGAGACGCCCGAGCATTTTGTTTGTTCTACGAATATTGTTACACCTCATATTGGGAAAACAGGCTCCTTTCCCAAACCATCCAGGAGCTTTGGAAATCTTTTAAAACCACATACCCTGTTTTTTAGGATGGAACCAACACATTATAGGGAATCAACAATACAATTAACAATGGAAGCAAAGTGAGGCAAAAGATACTCCAGAAAACTCTTATAATGGCGAATGACGGTTATGTCATAATTAGTCCATTTTCTGTTTTAAGAGTGTTTTTGTTTGCTAAATGCAGCCAGTGCAATACACCAGAAATGGGCTGGCTTTTATACTGGAGTGTATTATATTAAAAGCCTCCAGTTACAAGACTGAGGAAAGTGCCTAAATGAAGGCATCGGGTGAAACTCTCCCCGTGGAGGCTGGGGGCTGGCGACGTGGCAGGACCTGATAGCGGCTCTGCCGGTCTCTGCCTCCCCCTCCGTGCCGCGTCGCTGTCAGCTTCTCGCTCTCATGGCATTCTCTCTGCTTAGTGGGTTCTTCTCTGTCTCTGCAGCTTTTTATTCCTCTGCTTATAAAGGACTCCAGTAAGAGGATCAAATCCCACCCTGGGCTGTGCCCTACTGGAGCAAGGTAATCAAATGGCCCTTAAATGATCTAATCTAATTCAAGTTTCACAATAGGTTCAATTTAAGAACATAATTTTTGGACCCACAAAAGACTCAAGTGGGGGGTGGATGTGGCTCAAATGGTTGGGCGTCCGTCTTCCATATGGAGGGACCTGGGTTTGATCCCTGGGACCTCCTGGTAAAAATAAAGAAAAATATAGAATGCGCGTGGGCCACCAAGCCCCATGCGTGGGTGCGCCACCAGGCCCCACAAGCGGGTGAGCCCCCCAGGCCCTGCGGGCGGGTGTGCCTCCAGGCTCCGTTGAGCCACGCAGCAAGATGATGATGTAACAGGAGAGTGACACAAGGGAGAGCCAAGACGAGACACACCGAAAATCCAGGAACTGAGGTGGCGCAGATGGTAGGCTGCCTCTTTTCCACATCGGAGGTTCCCAGGATTGAATCCCAGTGAAGACAGAAGGAGAAGGAGGAGAAGAGAAGGCAGGAAACAGACACAGAATTGCCCAGCAAATGGACACAAAAACAGCAAAAACGGGGGGGAGGGGGATGTGGGGAGGTGGGCGGTAAAAATGGATTTAAAAAAAAAAGTAAGTAAATAAATACATAAATAAATCTTAAAAAAAAAAAAAGACTCAAACCACGGGGAGCAGAGGTAGTCCCTGCCTCCCACATGGGAGGTCCTGGGTTCAGTTCCTGGTGCCTCCTAAAAACAAAACAAAAATAAACAAGCAACAAGCAAACAAAGGAAAAAACCAACTCAGGAGAGCCTATGAGGCTCAGTGGTTGAGCACTGGCTTCCCACATATGAGGTCCCGGGTTCAATCCATGGCCCTGGCACCTTAAAAAAGAAAAGAAAACAGAAAACAACACAGGGGGTCACACAACTTGCATACCTTTTTTTTTATTTCAAATTTTTAAAAACAATCATGCATACCTTACAGGATTCCCATACATCACCCCATAAGCAACACCTTACATTGTTGTGGAACATTTCTTACAAATGATGAAAGAACATCATCATAATATCACTGCTATCTTAGTCAATAGCTTATGTTTAGTGTATTTTCCCACAAGCCATCCTATTGCTAACAACACGTATTAATATTGTATATTTGTTATAGTTCATAAGACAATGCTTTTGTGTTTGTAATTTTTTTTTTTTTTTTTTTTTTTTTTTTTAACCAGGAGGTCCCGGGGAGCGAACCCAGGTCCCTCCATATGGGAGAGGGAGGCCCAACCATTTGAGCCACATCCGTCCCCCTGTGTTTGTAATTTTAACCACGGTCCATCATTCACCACATGGTTTGCTGTGTTAGATGGTCCCCTGCCTTGCACAGTCTGTCCAAAGTGTACAGTCAGTGGCTCTCAGTTTGATCACAGAGTTGTGCTGTCATCAGCTCAGTCCATTTCAGAACGTTTTCATTACTCCAAAAGGGAAGATCCCATGCCTCCTTACAACCGCATTATTGACCCTTAGCATTGATATAGTACCTTCTTTGCCAATGCTATAAAAATATTGCAATATTACTGTTAACTACAGTCAGTATGTTACAGTAGTGGTGTTTTCCCCGTGTGTCTCCATATTCTTAACACCTTGTATTAAGGAACATTCTTGTATTTTTACTACTAACCACAATCATCTTCCACCACCAAAATCACAGTTACACAGTCCCTAGATTATCCTTTAGCTGTCTTTCGATTGACACTAACCTTCTTAGACTACCTCTTTTAGCCACAATCGCATTTATAAATCAGCAATGTTAGTTAGACTCACTATAATGTGTTACCATCAACTCTATCCGTTTCCCCGCATTTACAATGCACCTTATTAAACATTCTACACACATTCAGCATCGGCTTCCCTTTCTCAGCCTGCACACCTTGCATTCCTTTTCAGGGCAGGTCCAGGTGGGCGCAGGCTCCATATCAGCTAGGAGCCTCCTGCCCCTTGCAGTGTGCAAGAAGTTTCCCTAAAGCACCCCATTCTCCCACTCCCCCATTGCATGTTCTGGTAAAATCCAAAGTCCTCCTAGAAAGTTTGGGAAGGCATCCCTGTGGCTGCTTGTGAGGCGCCTGCTCTGTCTGCTCCCCCACCCCCCACCCCTGCCCGTCTACGCGGCTGTAGAAGCCAGCAGCTCATGGGTTTTCACCACGGGCATCCCTGGACCCATCTGTGGGTCCCTGTGCTGAGTCTACACCGCTTTGATTCTGATGCTGTGTAACGTCCTTTGACATCTGACGGCAAAGTGTCGCATACCGTTCTTTTTCCAAATCATCCTGGCTGTTCACGTGTCTGATATATGTACAGGAATTTTCGAAACAGGTGGTCAGGGGCCATGTCAAATTCTGTGGGGATTTTTTTCAGAAGCTCATTGAATTTATTGAGGAACTTGGTGGAGAATTGGTCTCTCTCTGTATGATTTGAGTCTTCTCAACAATGAATGTGGTATTTTCTCTATGTTTTTAGGTGCAATTAAAAAACAATCCTTCAGTGTAATTTTATAGTTTTCTTCATAAAAGCAAAGCAATTTCCCATAGTTTTTGTTAAATTTTGATGAAGTCCATTTTGTCTCTTTTCTCTTCTGTTGCTTGTGCTTTTGGTGTAAAATCTAAAAATTCATTGCCTACTTCAGGGTCCTGAAGATATCTGCAAAGTGTGGCACTATTTCCTCTTCCATTTGGATTTTTATGCTCTGTGTTTCTTCTCTTCCCAATCGCATCGGCTGATACTTCTGGTCAAAGGATGCACAGAGCGAGGTGAATGAGTGGCTTTTTTCCTGATTTTAATGAAAATCCTTCTGCTACTTCACCATTACATTTTGTCCAGAGTATAGATTGCTGGTAGAGGCTTTGAATCAAGCAAAGGAAGTGTCTTTGATTCTTGCTTTCCTAAGAGTTTTATTTTCAGTAATGCACACGTGTTTTTAATTCATCGAAGCCTTTTCATTTGGCAAATATTGAGAGTCTTTCCTCCATTAACCTATTGTTACATTGATAGATTTTTCAAATGATGAATCATCTCTGGATTACTGGGATAAAGACTAGTTGGACATGATATAATATTTTTAACCTTTTTTCTGTGTGAAATATAACAACACAAGCAGAAAAATGCATAAAACGTGGATGTAAGTTTAACAAATTGCTATGCATCAATGCGTGAGCCACCAACACCCAGGGTGTGGCAGCTTGAGATTATTTTATGAATCCCATAAATAAATAAAGAGGACACCCGAGTCCTTGCCTCAGAGTCTGCTTTGGGTGAGAGCCCAGACTCCAGCACCAGTCCAGACGCTTCCTGGGCTCCTTCACCTGGCGAACATTTTAAGATCAGCTTCTCTGGCCACGAGCACATCCGGCCACGTGTTTTTGCCACTTTCCCTGGCCATCCCACGGGCTGAGCCCCGAGGGCACGTTGCTCTTGCTGCTGCATGTGCTGGCTCTGGCTCACGGGTCTTGCTTACCTCGCTGCCTGGCTTGTTAACGGCTTCTGGGCTGAGCAGTGTGTCCTCAGCCCCCACCGCCGCCAAGAGAAAATGTGGCTTGGAGACCGGTGGCGTGTCATCTTCTTTCGGCTAGGATTCTCATTTATGCGTGGGTCACCCCGGAGGTCCCTGTGAGTCGCTGGCAGTCCAGGACCACTCGAATCCAGTCACTGTCCTGATGCTCCAGAGCGTGACTGCAAGAGCGGCTGACACGGCGCGTCCCCACACCCGCTGCCGAAGCCAGCCAGCCCTGGCTGATGACAGCTGACTGTGCAGGTCTCTTCCTGGTTCCTGTTCAGCAGCATCACGCTGGTGGCATGAAATTGGCCGTGGCAGGAGTATTTACATGGAAATTAGCAAATGCTGCATACCAGGGCTTTAATCCTGGGGCTCTAGTGATTAAAAATTTGTCGCTGCTGCTCTAGGGTCTGGCTCTTTGGGATCTCGAGCTGATGTGTGTGGCTGTTTACTAGTTTCCCTACCCTGGGCGCGCCCCCAGACTCCAATTTTTGTCCCCACAACCTGGCAAGGCTGTTAAATGTGCAGCCCTGAACATTAACCTCTCAGCTCTGAAGAAAAAAGCCCGTGGATGCAAAAATTGCTATGCAAATGGCTAGGAGAGGACAAAAGTGTAACACATCAAACGGTAACTGCGATTACCTTTGGGAACATGGCTGGGAACAATGGTCAAGGTTGAATGTAGCTTTTTCAGGAATGCTTGACGTTTTTACAAAAGGAAAGTTTAAAAAAATTTTATTGAGCAAAAAAACACATGAATATGTGAATGCAATGTACTATCTACTGTCACCAGCATGTTACTTAGAAATACTAGAGAGAAAGGAAATCAATTAATAATTCAATTTCCCAGCTGCCCCTGGGAATTGAGCTATGCTTTCCATTTCCTATAGCACAGGCAGGTCAGTGAGAAGGGGCTGGGATGGGTCCTGAGTGTCCCACCCTCTGAGGACCTGCTGAACTTGAGTGGTAGGGTGAGGATAGAAGTTCACTTTGCCCAGCCCACGGATTATGCGTTTCATTCGTGCTGTCTTCCTTCCTGCTCGCCACTCAGAAACAATCCATTTCTTCTTGCCTTGTGCAGAAGAGTTTTTCTCTCTTTCTTCAAGACTGTAATTAGGGGTTCTAAACTAGAAACGTTTAAAAACCATTTATGTTGGGGAGCAGATGTAGCTCAGTGGTTGAGCACCTGTTTCACATGTATGAGGTCCTGGGTTTAATCCCTGGTACCTCCAAAAAAAAAAAAAAAGAGAGAGAGAGAAAAAAAGCATTTATGTTAAAAAAATACATCAGCATTTAAAAAGTAAAAGATTTCACATAAACATCCAGATTCCTCATTAAAAAAAAAAAAAAAATTGGGAGAACTGGCCAAGTTTCCTGCCAACCTGATGGGAGCTGAGGGGCTGCCCTCTCCTCAAGCGTCACCCAGTTCTCTAGGATCACCCCTGACTCCGGGACGCCCCCCACACTGTGTCACCTGACTGGCTCTCCTGGCCTCTGGGTTCCTGAACAGCCTCACCTTCTGCAAGAAAGTGGGTTCTTCCCTGAAAACAGTTCTGACTCCAGCTGCTCAGAGAATCATGTCCTCCATTGCTTCACACACTTAGAGCCTGGTCCTATTTTTCTTTGAAGTGATTTTAAGGAGCCTGTTAAGAACAAAACAAAACAAAACAATTCAGTTTTGATTGAGTTCCAGAAGAATAGGTCAGATTGTATGAAGGAAGTTACAACGTCACCATCTGGACCAGTTCATTATTTCTCTTAATTGCAACATCTTCATTCACAGATTCACAACTGACTATCAGTTTGTGTGTGTGTGTGTGTGTGTGTGTGAACGATCACTCATTCTGATTTGTTTGAAACGATTTTGTAATGTTGCTTTTTCCTGCTCATGGTTAGTTATTTCAGGGGATATACCTAACGGTGTAAAGCACAGATTTTGTAAATGTTGCTTTTTCCTGTTCGTGGTTATTTATGCCGAGGATATACGTAACGGTGTCGAGGAAGGATTGTGTAGTGGTGAAAACCACTACATGAGCCTATGTAGTTGACAAAGGAGGGTTTTCATGTGCATTGACAAGTACAATGGTGGCCAAAGAATTTGCCTCTTGGGCTCTCGTTTTTTGTATTTATATTTCAAGGTCCATAATTATATATAAAAATGCAATATTTTCAGCTCTTCTCCATTTACCTTTGTTTTCTTGGCTCTCCTTAGAATGAATATATAAAGGACTCCACTGTTTAGTAAGAGGGAAGATGGTATTTTAAAATGTATTTTACAAATAACTGATTGACAAAGGCCTAATTAAAATTAGTTCTAAACTGCACAGAAGTATTTTCCACACGTGTTAAAATTCAGTCAGTTTTATGATGTGCTAATTTAGAAATAAGAAGTATATTTTACATAGAAAACAGACACCAATATAATGACAGTATTTTTAGGTAGCATCTTACAAGGTTTATGTGACTAAGTCTTACAGGAAAAACCTCTCCTGATTAACAGGCACAGGTCAAATCTTGTTCTAATGAACTCCATATCTCTGTGTGACAAAACACTAATTTTTCAGAAGAATCATGAAATGTAAAGAATTATTAAAATGATCATCTCACACAATTATGCAATACAACTATGCAGTAAATTCCCATAATTATATTTCAATTGTACTAGGATAGTTACTTGAGGTAAGATATTACATTATCTTAATCCATCTTCAAATATCCATACATATTTGAAATATCTCTCACATAATTACCAAGGGTGTTTAATATTGAACTAGCAATCGTGGGATATGCTCTTTTGATCCGAGACGGAGCAAGAGTGTGTGATTTTAGAAATCAATGAATGCAGGAACTTTAACTTTACAAGGTCATTTATTATGATTATGATTTACGTTATCTTTTAAGCTTTTAAACAATGTTCAAGAGTATGACGCAATCCATGCAAATTCCGACTGAGGCACAGGAAAAAAACCAGGCCCTGTAACTGAGCATTTCGAGCCCTTTCCTGGCTGCTGGTGCTTCAGCTGTTGATGCACTGAAGTTGCTGGAAATTTTAGTGTTTTCATTCATAAAAATTTCATAAGTAAAAGAGTAGCTTTGGGCAGATTGAGAGCAGGGAGAGAAACTACTTCAGCTACTCATTTCATTCTGAATAATTTCTCCTAGAAAATTTCCAGTGTTTCTGTATATGTGGAACTAACTGGCTTAATTCAAAATTTTCTGGGGAATTGGGTATTGAAAGTCAGAACTTCTGTGATATCTTAACAGAGCGTTCTGTGTTTCATTTCCTTAGGGATCTTCCTTAATGACTTTGTTTTTAAAAAGTGAGAAAGGGAAGCGGCTGTGGCTCAATCAGTAGGGCTCCCGTTTACCATATGGGAGGCCCCGGGTTCGGTTCCCGGGGCCTCCTGGTGAAGGCAAGCCCGCCCGCACGGCGTGGTTAGCTGACCCAGCGAGCACAAGCAGCAAGGGGGACATAAATGGATAAATAAATAAAATCTTAAAAAAAAAAAAAAAAAAGTGAGAAAAAGCCAAGTGAAAAGGAACAAGGGAAAGAAAGGCAAACTCGTCTCCCGGAGAGCACATGCAGGCTCCATCACTGCGCATTTCGGAGGATTTCATTTACGGCGCACGAGGCAGAAGGCTGGGCCGCTGCAATCCAAAACCTCCGGAGAAGAGCGTCGCAGGTGCAAAACTGCTTCGCTGTCACATCTTTCTTTGGGGCTGAGCTCGCGGATCATGCTGGGAGGGCGGTGTGGGGGCCCTCTTTGGGGTGCACCTCCGATTCTGGGACGTGGTGAGCGCGGGCTGAGGGGGCGTGTCAGGCGTGCTGCAGGTGGGTGCGGCGCCCCTGGAAGTGCCCACCTGGGTGCCGGGGTCTCCTCCCTCCGGGACTCTGGAGGTGGCATGCCAGGAGGGGTTTGCAGCCCCGATGGAGCTGGAGGAGCTGCTCAAAAGACAGGAAGGGCCACAAGGAGGAAAGAGGCTGGAGGCAGGAGAGGCCTCCCGGGTGAGGTGGGGCCAGAGGGCTCTCCCAGCGCCCACGGTCCGCAGGCCCCAGGCCTTCCCTGCCCCTTGGCGTGGCCCAGCTCAGCGGAGCGCTGCATTCTCCTGGCAGCCTGGGAGCCAGGACCTGCCCGGGCTCTCTCCAGGGCTCTGACCCTCTTTGCATCTCCCGTGGACCCAACTCTCGGCAGCGACCCAGGGGGATGCTGGAGGGCTCTGAGGGGCTCCGAGGCTCTCCACACTGAAGGAGCGAGCAAGTAACTAGGCCTGGGACCTGTAGGCAGAGGGATCCTGAACTAACCAATAGGGTAAGAGTGTTTCCAATAGAATCCATGCCTTTAATCAATAGGCAGCCAGTCCTCTCCTAGTCGGCCAGTCAGAACCACCCAGTTAGGATACCCTATTTACATAATATGCTAATCTGGTTTCCAAACCCTAACTAATGCCCTTGCTCAGAACCAGTGATTGCCCAATCAGAGCATCACAGCTGGGGCTCCACCCCCAGGGGCGGGGACACAGCTAAGCTATATCAGGAGTGCCCTGGAGGCCCTGGGTGTGCATTCCGTTTTCACCTGAACCCGAGGGGAACGCAGAGTCGGGCCAGGCTGGTGCCTCGGTCAGGCTGGTGCCTCGGCCGGAGCTGAGCTGTAATGCTGAAGGCACTTCACCAGTGCCTCTGCCAGGCTTCTGCGACAGCTAGGCCTGGGCTGCAACACCAGGGGCGTTTCATTTCCATGGTTGCCCCAACCAGGTTTGAGCTGTAACACTGAGCTAATTAAATAAAGTTTCATTGAACTCAGGTCACGTTTCTTCATATTGAAATTTGTCTGAACCAGAAAATAAAAGTGGCGACAACACACACCCTCTACCCACAGTTAGAGAAGTAAAATCCTGCCCTGGGAAGCGCCTGAGGACCAGGCATGGCTTCTTCCATCTGGGGTCATGGTCTCTTCCACGTTATGACGCTTAACTTAAAACACCAATGGCATGGAAATGTGTGGGGGAAGCCCCATTACCTGCAGATCCCATATCAGGTATGTGACATGACTGTTACCTTTACATAGCTGAACAGGTGAAGCAGAGACTCAGGACCTTATATAGCTGCATGTAGATGAAGTAGAAACTCAGGACCTTGTGTAGCTGTATGTAGACGAAATGGGGACTCAGGACCTTACATGGCTACATGGGGGTGAAGTGGGGATTTGGGACCTTACATAGCCGTGCATAGGTGAAGCTGGGACTCAGGACCTTACGTAGTTGTATGTAGATGAAGTGGGGATTCGGGACCTTATGTGTTTGTGAATAGTTGATGTGGGGACTCTGGACTCATAAGGTCCAGCCAAGCAACATTGGCCTCAGAGGAACACACTTGGGCCACCAGGGGTGGTTTCAGAGTCACCCATCCTTTTCTCACATAAAGAGGAATGTCTTAGTTTCCCAGCTGTTATGGCAAATGCCACAAAATGGGGTGGCTTAAACAGGATTTTATCCTCACAGTTTCAGAGGCTGGGTCCCCAGGGCAATCTTTGGAGTTCCTTGGCTTTCCCATCTCATGGTGATGTCCTTTTCTTTCTCTCCTAGGTTCCTGCTGATTTGGGCTCCAGCTTCCCTAAAAGGCTTCCAGTAGTAGGATCAAGACCCACCCTGATTCAGGTGGCCAAACTTTAACTAAGAATAATAGCACCTTCAAAAGCCATCTTTCCAGTGGGTGCACACCCCAGGAATGGCTTACGATTAAGAACGTGCTTTTCTGGGGGACATAACTTAACCCTCTGTCAACAGAAATAGTTATTCCAACCTCCTATTGTTCTTTCCCAGCTGCTGTCTTCACGTAGCGCTCTGCTTCAAATCTCCTGGAAAGTCCCCCACCCCTGCCCCACTCCATCTGATGAGGAAAGCAGACAAAGCAGGACGGTGGGTAGGGATGAGGGGGATGGAGAGAAATGGGATAGGTGGAGTCAAAATCCCAGGTTGTGGGGGGTGGGAGATACATTGCCCATCTTTTTTCATCACATATGTAGACAGAGGAGAAAAAGTAGAAGGAAGAACATTGAAATATTGACAGAGTTTGTCTCTGAGTGATAGGAATATGATTGACTTTTAAAAATAACTTCCATTATTTTCTTGTTACAAAATCAGTACAAATGTATTGGGAAAATGTATAGAATAAGTCAACAAAAAGAATAAATAATCTATAATTGTCTTGTCCTGAGATAATCACTTTTAAGTTCTTATCCATCCATCCGTCATCCATCCATCTATCCATCCACCTATCCATCTATCCATCCTTCTATCCTTCCATCATCCATCCATCATCCATCCATCCATCCATCCATCCATCTTCCTTCTTTTCTCCTCCTTCCCTCCCTCCCTCCTCCTTTGTGCAAGTCATGGCCTTCATTGAGCCTCAGCTTCCTTGTCTGAAGGGTGGGTTGCTGTGAGTGTCCACTGCTTGGACCACACTTCTAGGGGGCCTGTGGCCTGAGCACTGTGAATGCAGACTGGGGCTGTGGCACCTTTGGGTGGATAGTGGGGTCGCCAGAGCCGGGCCATTCCTGTCCCATGGGGGACTCCTCTGACCCGCAGCCTCTGCCTGGGATATTGTTTGGCCTGGCCAAGACATCCTCAGAACACGCTCAGAAACGCCCTGCAGCCAGACGCTTTTTCTACTGGCTGCTTGTGTATTTTTACTAGACCTTCCCTCTCCTCCAGTTACTGCCCTCCTGACAGAAAACTCCTTTGGTTGGCTGTACTCAACAACCCAGAAGTGATCTTGAGGTTCAAGTCAGATCATGCCTCTCGCTTACTTAAAACCCTCGATGGCTTCCCATCTCCCAGATTAAAGTCCTTTCCTTGGCTTCAAGGCCCTGTGGGACCTCGCTTGCCTGCCTGGGGCCTCACAGCCTCCTTTGTCTGGCTGGACTCTACCTTCTGTGTGAACAGCTCTTACTCAAGTGTTGCGACTCTCCTTCCATGTTCCTCACCTCCTAATTCAAACTTTGACTTAACAGAGATCAAAATCATATTATCTCGGAACTAAGACTGGCCAAATCATGGGCAACAAATTGCTGTGCTTATAGCTAAATATCGAAAATGGAAAAACAGTTATTTTTCTGGCCTGGAATGCAAGCTCCAGGCCCAGGAGGACATTTGTGACTGAGTGAAATTGTGATTGGTGTTAGGTAGACTGTGATGAGGGAAGAGGGCCTTCTAGCTCCTACTAGGCCCTGAAATGGGCCATGGGGCTCCCCAGCCACTTGCATCCCGACTGGAGGGCTACCCGGGGCCTGCAGCCAGCACAGGCCACACTGAGGATGTGCATGGGGTGGGGAACTAGATGCAGTTCTGGGCTTCAAACCTGGATCCTCCACCCCCAAACCATACGACCCTGGGCAAGTCTCTATCTCCCATTTTCTCAACCAATGGGGGTGAGTAAGCCGCCTCCATAAGGTAGCATGCCAGATAATATGTGGGTGTCTGTGATTTTGTTTGCATCTCTCTTTTTGTTTCTGTTTCATTGTCTGCTGGTGGACACGTCCTCCAGGTGACAGGGTTGAGGGCCAGCCTCTGGAACTGCTGCTGCCAAGCAGCTCCTGGGCTAGCAGGACAGGCAGCGATGCTGTGCTCCCCTCGGTGCCCCCACGGCCTGGCACGGTCATTTGCACAGAGTAGGCATTTAATAAACACGTGGAAACTCACGGTTTGTCTCACAGTCTACCAATCACAATGCTTGATGCTTGATGCTCGATGCTCGGCTGGGACAGCAATGGCAGGGGGGGACAGTAGGTAGAGGGGGTCTGGTCTGCCCTTGGGAGGGTCATAGTCCGAGGGGAAGAAAGGACCCATGACAGGACACTCAGGGAGTGAAGTCACGTGGCTTCAGAGGATGGGTGGCGGGGTGGCCCCATCAGCACCCGAGGAAACTGACTTGGATATGTCCCATGGTGAGCCCTGAAGCCCAGTTTTGGAGACAGAGATCTGAGCTGGGGTGGGTGCAGGCTTGCAGAAGGGGCAGCCCATGGATGGAAATTGGAAGTGCTTTGTAGAGCCAAGTAGGGTAGGGCACCAGGCAGGGGTGGGTGAGGGGTTGGCATTCCAGGGTGGGGGAGGCAGCTGGGGTGGACTTGGCTTTACCCTCAACTTGCCTGGATGGATTGCCCTGGATGCTCCTTCTTGGTGAGTCGGCACTGCTGGGCTACAGTTAGCATCAAAAGGGCCCAGATTTCCTGGGGAAGCCACTCATGGGTGAAAATGAATATGCTTTATGCCCACCACATTGGCACTTGTAAGTCTTGGGTCCTACAGGAAGAAATGGTTTTGAAAGAGTAACAGGCAGGGTGGTGCTCAGGTCTTCTTGGGTTTACAAAAGAACTAAAGTTTAAAATCCAGGCATGAAATCCCTGTGGCAGTCATTTGCAAATGCTGGACATTAAGGAGAATTAGCTGCATCCAAGCTAAGTTTAATCCCATGGAACTGGGGTGTTTGGGGGTAAATGTGGGCTCCCTGAAGCCTCAGACCCTCTCAGGTTGAACTTTTGGAGGTTGCTGCTGACTCAAGGGGGCTAGGTACCAACCAGGCTGTAAAACCCTCAGCCGGGCTCCAAATAGCATTTCTACAGAACTGTCAGCTGAGGCCTAGCAGCCTTCAGTTCCTGCCACCAGCACTTTCCTGCCTCTAGCCATGTTTGGGGAGGGAAGCAGCTCTCTCTGTCCCTTGGAGCTGTGTCTGGGGAGCCGGGTCCACATTACTTGTGCTGCCAACTGTGGTGCATGTCAGCAGCTGCCTCTGCTGTTGTGGACAGAAGGGGAGTTACCAAAACGATAATGGGAGGGGTGGGGAGAAGGCAGGCCTCCAGGGGCTCTCCTGTGGTTTTCCTTTGTTTTAAAAGTTTACCTAGGGAAGCGGCTGTGACTCAATCAGTGGGGCTCCCGTTTACCATATGGGGGGCCCCGGGTTCGGTTCCCGGGGCCTCCTGGTGAGGGCAGGCCCGCCCGCACGGCGTGGTTGGCTGGCCCAGCGGGCGCAAGCAGCAAGTGGGGGATAAATGAATAAATAAATAAAATCTTAAAAAAAAAAAAAAAAAGTTTACCTTGACATGTCAGTTTTAAAAACCTGTTGCAAAGCAGTAGGATCATGGGCACAACTCACCCTGCTGTATTCCTGTAGTCCATGTCTCATTTTCTTGTTTCTTAATAAACTCTTTACCCCTTTTCCTACCCTATGGTATGTCCTTAAATTCTTTTATGAGACATAAGTCAAGAATCCAGAAGCCCAGAACCCAGAATCTTCTGCCAGCATATTTGGTGAGCCAGCCAGGAGACAAGGAGGCAAGTAATGCTCCCTGACCCTCATCAAAGACTGGTGAGTTTTTAATTAAAGACTGTCTGTGCCCTCTTGTTTTATTAGTGAAGCCCTGAGATTACCTCCAGGGACAGGCTGTTTGCCTGTAAGCCACAGAACAATCTCTGCTTTTTAATGTGCCTCTTAATGGGTTTAACTGTGGAACTCAGTTTCTGGGAATGGCCATGAGATGAGCTTGTTCATGGCTATTTCCTCAGGTTTCTGTAAAGTAGGCAAAAGAAAGGTTCCTAGCCAGGCCCTTTCTTTGCAGGAAAGCTCGGCTTGGGAGTTATGGTCTGGGAACCAGATCCAGATGTCTCCCAATACTGCTAAGGCTCTGGGGATGCCCAGAGATGTAAGGCTCCTGATCCCCAGAACTTGGAGACAATGAAGAGGGCTCCTGACCCCCAGGATGCTGGCTTGGTGAGCAATCCATTCAACCAGGTCTAGCAGTGGGATGCCACAAAGACTGACAAATGTATTTATCCTCCCTTAAGAAAATGGGTGGCTTCTAATTGGGACAACCTGCCTACTGATGGTCTTAAAAAGAAGAGGCTAATCTTTTCCTGCCACACCATGTGCTACAGTATGGCCGAAAGTTACCTCTGCATGGGACCCAGTATTTTCAACTCTCTTGTGTATTCAAACTAGTCCCAAATACCCTGCATGGTTCCTCTCCATTTGAGTTATTGGCTAAGTTAGTCACTATGACCCCTAAAACAATAAGTATCTACCACATCTGAACACGCTCCTGAAGTGGATGGAGAGTATGTTGCAATTTTGGACTTCTGAAGCATCTGGCAATGGCTCAATATGTCCAGGTTTACAATGGCTGGCTCTGTTTCATAGGGCTGAAGGGCACTATGCCCCAGGCTGGTGAAACACTGGATCCTACCTTCCTAGCCTCTTTCTGGGATCAACAGTCCTACAGCATGCTGGCTGTGTGAAGGACATAACAAATGGAGCAATAATTATCAGAGTAATGTGAATAAAACTTAAACACAATTGGCATTATTGTCTGCTCCCTTTAGGACAACATGTGTGGTATTGCAAACCTGGAGCTTAGCTCTGTTAACTGCAGGTCAAAGAGGAACTTGTGCATTGATCAGTATTAAGTGTGGTAGCTATATACCTGATGAATATAATAATATCTCTTCTATTCTAGATCATATGCAGAGAGGTATTGAACATGTTAAAATCCTGGTAAATTTAATTCATTTTCTAAGTAGTTAATGAATATGCCTATAAGATAAAGGAATGGCTCTCTTAAGTACTGCCTTTATTTTGTTTGCCAAATGCTTGCCTTTGCCTATATTGTCTTTGTGATTTTATGTCTAAGGCAGTGCCTTTCTTCATACCTCTCCTAGCATAGGTGGTTGTCCTAGGCATAACTACCACCATGGGAACTGGGGTTGGCAATTTATACCAAACCCGGCAGGTCTACCACAATCTCTCCTTAGAGTTAACCAACAGCATATAAGAACTCAAGGAAGAATGCTGTTTCCCATCAACTTTGGGAGGATGCAGCCTCTGAAGGCACCTGGCCTTTCTTACTCATGTGGTCCAGTATGTCATGGCTGGCCCCTTTTTGGGCCCACTTAGCACCATTTTCTTTATCCTTTTAGTAGGACAGTGTACCTTAAATTCTAACTAAGTTTATTTCTTCCAGGAGCAACACCTTCCAGAACAAGATATTAATCATGTGGGGATTTCATAGTTCCTACCATGGTGCCAGACCCATCCTTCCCTCAACCACATTAGAATAGCCAGAGGGTTTTACACCCTGTCAAGCAGGGCCTATTCCCCATAAGCAGCAGGAAGCAGCTACAGAGACCATCACAATTCAGTGCCCCTTTAAGAATAAGGTGTAAACTCTCTGAGGGGATAGTTGTGGCAGGTTAGTATAGGGAAAAGGGAAGACCCAGCAGACCTGGCAGAAAACCTGGCCATGAGACATGTGGTGGTGAAACCCTACCTGCAACCCCCCTGAGGTAAAGGCCACTACCAAGAATAAAGCTGGACAGATCCCGTGAGACCCTGGCTATGAGCATCCCATTTTGGAATGAGAATCCTTTTTGGGGTCAAGGTGAAGCCCTGGATATCTTCAAAAGGCCTCACCATTGACCCCCTGAGAACTAACAGGTGGGGTAACCAATCAGAACAGCAAACAGCTGGGGGCCCTCCCCAACGTTATGAAGGGAGAGGAGTAAAGGTTTTAGAAGGCCTAACCTGAGGCCCCCACATATGCACCTCACCCTGCAGCATGCCCGCAGTCCATGCCTCGGATTGTGTATTTTTCTTGCTTTCTTTTTCTTAATAAACTCTTTACTCCCTTGCCTAAGAAAACAACAACAACAATAACAAAAAAAAAACACAAAAGGAGCATGACTTGTTGTAGGAGCTCCATATGATCATCACCCCATTCTACAGAGGGGGAAACTGAGGCACTGGGACATTAAGTAAACCACCCCCAATCTCTAGCTTGGAAATGCCCGAGCAGCGATGTGAACCCAGGCAGTGCTTTTGGCCACTCTCTGGGTGAGTCAGTGCGGTTGCCCTGCAGAGGGAGGAAGGGAGAAAGAGACCAAGAGGGATGGGCAGGAGTGAGAGAGAGAGAGGAGAGGGACAGGAAGGTGAGGAAGGGCGGCCAGGGGAGGGAGGAGGAAAGGCAGGGGGTAAGAGAGAGGGGGGAGGAGACAGGAAGGAAGAGGAGAGAGGAAGGGAGGGAGCTCTAGGGTCCACAGGCCCTGTCTGGTGTGCGGAGAGGCCCAGTCAGGTCTCTCCTCCTCCTCCTCCCTCTGGTCAACTTAGAACAGGGGTACAAATGCAGCTACTGCCCACCTCCTCCGCGGCTCTCCTGCTCTGTGAACTTGGGTGGGAAGACTATCACAGCTTCATTTTCACTAACTTCTACCTCCAGTGTAGCAATTCCTTCACTTATGAGCCTGGACCACAAGCTGAGGACTTTTTGGAGAACCACTTCCAGCGCTCCCATGTCACAGCAGCGCTGTGGCCAATACTTTAAGATATTGCTTATTCTCCTTTCTATTTCACAATTACAATGGTTATTAGACCTTCCACCGGACTCTTTGACTTAACACGTTGGTAAGGAAGCACATACATTGTCATAGCAGATTTGCTTCTTTAATGTTTTGTTTATTGCATTTATTCCTATTGCAATAACAAACATAAAGCATGAAGTTTGCCATTTTTAAATATATAATTCAGTGGCATTAGTTACATTTCCAATTTTGTGCAACCATCACCACTATCTATTTCGAAAATGTTCTCTCACTCCAAACAAAAACTCTGCACTAGTTAAGCAATAACTCCCCAATCTCCCCTTTCCTGAGCCCCCGGTAACTTCTAATCTACTTTCTGTCTCTATGAATTTGCTTATTCTAGATATTCCATGTAAGTGGAATCATATATTATCTGTTTTTTTTGTGTCAGGATTCGTTCACTTAGCAGAGTGCTTTCAAGATTCATCCATGTAGTAGCGTGTACTAGAACTTCATTCCTTTATGTGGCATCCCATTGTACAGCGATGCCACATTTTATTTACCCACTCATCTGTGGATGGACATGTGCATTCTCTCACATTTTGACTGCTGTGACTAATGCTGTGATGCACATTGGCATAGAAGTATCTGTTTGAGTACCTGTTTCCAAATATTTTGAGTATGTACTTAGGAATAGAATTGCCAGATCATGTGGTAATTCTGTATTTATCTTTTTTGAAGAACTGCCAAACTGATTTTCCCAGCAGCTGCCCCATTTTACATTCCCACTAGTGGTGGATGGGGATTCCAATTTCTCCACATCCTCATCAATGCTGGTTATTTTCCTTTTTTTTTTTTTTTTAAATTACAGCTACCCTAGTAGGTGTGAAGTGGCATCACATTGTGGTTTTGACTTGCATTTCCCTAAGGGCTAATCATGTTGAACATCTTTTCATTTGGCCATTTGTGTATCTTCTTGAGGAAATATTGATTCAAGTCCTTTGCCCATTTTTAAATGGGATTGTTTGTCTCTTTATTATTGAGTTGTAGGAGTTCTTTATATATTCTGGAGATTAAACCTGTATCAGATACGTGACAGAAAATTATTTTTTCCCACTCTGTAGGTTGTCTTTTCCCTATCTTAATAGTATCCTTTGAAGCACAAAAGTTTTTAATTTTGATGAAGTCCAATTTATTTTTTCTTTTGTTGCCTGTGCTTTTGGTATCATATTTAAGAGACATTGACAAGTCATAAAGATCTGATCTTGTTTTCTTCTAAGCATTTTATAGTTTTAGCTCTTAAATTTAGGTCTTCAATCCACTTTGACTTAATTTTTGTATATGGTGTAAGGTAAAGCCTCAGCTTCATTCTTTTGCACGATTTGTTGAAGAGACTGTTCTTTCCTGCATTGAATAATTTGGCACCCTTGTTGAAAGTCAATTGACCATAGACGTGGGGGTTTATTTTTGGACTTTTTATTATATTCCATTAGTCTATATATCTATCCTTATGCCAGTACCATGTTGTTTTGATTACTGTAGATTTTATTAAGTTTTGAAACTGGGAAGTGTGAGTACTCCAAATTTTTTCTTCCTTTTCAAGATGTTTTTGGCTATTCAGGGTCTCTTGAAATTCCATATCAATTTTAGGATGTGTATTCCATTTCTGAAAAACAAAACCAAACACCATTGAGATTTTGGTATGAATTTGTAAATTGCTTTGGGTAGTATTCTTATCTTAACAATATTAAGTCTTCCAATCCATGATCATGTATGTATTTTCATTTATTTAGGTCTTCTTTAATTTCTTTCAGCAATGTTTTGTAGTTTTCAGTGTACAAGTTTTATGCTTCCTTGGTTAAATTTATTACTGTTTTATTCTTTTGCATGCTATTGCAAATAGCATGCAAAAGATGCTATTTCCTTTTGGGGTTGTTCATTGCTAGTGTATAGAAATACAACTGGTTCCTGCAAATTTACTGCATTTATTTATTAGCTCTTAAAGTTTTTTTTGTGTGGATACTTCAGGGTTTTCTACATAAAAGATCATGTCATCTGTGAGTAAAGATAATTTTACTTTTTCTTTTCCAATTTAGATAACTTTCATTTCTTTTTCTTGCATAATTTCTCTCACTAGAAGTCCAGTACTATGTTGAATAGAATTGATGAAAACAGGCATCCTTGTCTTGTTCCTAACCTTAGGGAAAAATGTTTCCAGTCTTTCACCATTGAATATAATGTCAGTTGTGAAATTTTCACATATAACCTTAATCATGTTGAGGAGGCTTTCTTTATATTCCTAGTTTATTGAATGTTTTTTCATGAAGGAGTGTTGGATTTTGTTAAATGCTTCATCTGCCTTATTGAGATGATCATATGTTCCTTTTCTTCATCTTGTTAATGTGATATATTACAATGGTTGATTTAAAATGGAGACCCAGGCTTGTTTTCCTGGGATAAATTTGACTTAGTTATGGTGAATATATTTTTTTAATATGCTGCTGAATTCAGTTTGTTAGTATTTAGTTGAGGAATTTTGCATCTTATATTCATATGTGATATTGGCCTATGGTTTTTTGTTTTTTTTTTTTTTTTCCTTCCTGTTGTATCTTTATTTGGCTTCAGTATCAGGATAAAGCTAGCCTCATAGAATGAGTTGGGAAGTATTCCCTCCTCATCATTTTTTTTTCCTTTGGAGAATTTGAGAAAGACTGGTGTTAATTCTTCTTTAAATATTTGGATTCAGCGATACCATCTGGCCATGAGCTTTTCTTTGTTGGGAGGTTTTTGATTACTGATTCAGTCTCCTTACTTGTTACAGGTCTACTCAGATTTTCTATTTATTCTTGGGTCAGTATTGGTAGATAGTGCATTTCTAGGAATTTGTCCATTTCATCTGCTATCCAATTTGTTGGTGTACAGTTGTTCATTGTATTCTCTTATAATCCTTTTCATTTCTGTAAAGTGGTAGTAATGTTCTCTCTTTTATTTCTTATTTTGTTAATTTATGTTTTCTCTCCATGTATGGGTAAGTTTTCCAGTTTTCCTTCTGTTACGGATTTCTATTTGCATTCTATGTGGTCGGAAAAGATACTTTGGATGATATCAATCTTTCAAAATTTATTAAGACTTATTTTGTGGCCTAACATATGCAATTACCTTTACAGTGTCCTTTATTTCTTCAATGGCTTTGAGCTACTGTCTGGCGCCCTTTTCTTTCAGTCTGAAAGACTCCTTTGAGTAATTCTTGTAGGTCAGTTCTACTAGAAATGAATTCCTCAGCTTTTCTTTTTTTGGAATGTCTTCATTTATTTTTAATTCTTAAAGGAAAGTTTTGACAGATACACAGTTCTTTGTTGACAGTTTCTTTTTTCCCCAGCATTTTAATGATGAGTTGCTTCTTTCTTGCTGCTTTCAAGTTTCTTCCTTCGTCTTTTTCATTCAACAATTTGACTATAATGCTTCTTGGTATGGATCTCTCTGAGTTTATCCTGCTTGGAGTTCTTTGAGATTCTTGGATATGTATTCATTTCTTTCATAAAAACTTGAGAAGTTTTGGGCTATTATTTTTTCAAAAAAATTGTCAGCCCCTTGACTCCCTTCTCCTTCTGAGACTTCCATAATGCATATATTCATATGCTTGATTGTGTCCCACAGGTCATTCATACTCTACTCATTTTTTCCTTTTTTTTTTTTAAATTCTGTTCCTTAGACTGGATAATTTCAATAGTTTTATCTTCAAGTTTGCTGATTCTTTCTTCTGCCAGCTCAAATCTGCTTTTAAATCCCACTAGTGGAATTCTTTTCAGCAATTGCACTTTTCTACTTGGAGACAGAGTTTTGAACAAGACTTCATGGAATTACCTTCAACTGGTAAGATTAAGTTTCCTTACAGTAGTGGAGACCCCAAATCTAAGTTAAATTCAGTTATAATGAAATATCATCTCTCCCTATACCTGAGTTTTAGTGAAAAATATATAGTCCTAATGTGGGTGGGGGGCCTGCCGGTGCCTCCACTCCTGCAGATGTGGGCTTGCCCCGATGCGGCAGCCTCTCAAACGCTGTTCTGACCCCTTGTTGGAGAGGTGTGCTCAGCATTGGGGTCCCCATTTTAAGAAGGTTGGGGGAAAGAAATGAGGACCTGTAAAAGAGGCAAAGAGAGAACGAGATGAATTACTGAAGAAGATGGCAGATGGTGGGGGCTGCCGGCAAAGACTGGGAGGATGGAGCCAGCATGTGAAAAGTGGCCTATGCCAGGGTGGAGAGGTGTGGGCGAAAACCTAAGTGTGAGATGGCTGATTAGACATAAAATTTATTTTTTCATTTGGAGAAGAAGATTCTGGACAATTGAATAAATATTATACATGCACTCTGTGGCAGGCATTTGGTTAGTGCCGAGGATACAAAGAGCAAATCTCAGTCCCTGCTTTGAAGGAATTCCTGGCCAGACAGGCAGAAAGATGCATAAGATAAGCTTATCCTCAGGCTGTGGGTATTGTGTGGCCAGAAGGGGAGGAGTTTCCCAGCACCTCAGGGGCCTGGAAAGGATCCATGGTTGAGGAGACCTGGGGGTGCAGGATGAGAGAGGAAAAGGTGTTTGTCAGGCAGACAAAGACGGGAGGGAATCTTAGGAAAATACCTGAAGCATATTCTCAGAGCGTCCAGCTCCTGGCGAGCAGTGAGAGTGGGCAGAGCAAGGCAGAAGGCTGGAGAGGGGCGCGTATCAGTCTAACACAGGACACAGTTAAGGGATGCTAAAGAGAGCCAGAGTCACACACACCATTCATTGTCAAGCAGATTTCTCCTGTGGCGGAAGGAGTGCTGGTCTCCAGTCAGCCTGGCTCCACCACCTCTTAAATGTGGGCCTGGTGCAGCTTACCCATGCTCTCTGCTTCTCTTCCACGAGAAGGTCAGGGGGAAAGGCTTACATGTGCCCATCCCTCCTTCTACCAACTCCTGTCCACAGTGCAGCTGCGGACATTGCCCAAACTGCGTCCTGCACGAGGGCATCTGGCCAGGCGTGAGTGGGGTGGGAAGCTGTCGGGCACTGCCAGCCTTGTGCTCGTTCCCCCAGAAACGCCCTTCGGGCTGCTGCTGGTGGGCCTTGTTGCACCTGCCCCCGCCCCGCCCTTCTTCCTGTCTTCAGCAGAGAGTTCTCATCGTATGGCAGAGAGGAAAATAGCTGTTAAGGATAAATCTTCATGATGGAGGGAGGGGGCGACCGCTGAAGGTTATGCAGATGGTCAGAGTGCTGTAAAATTGATTGTGGTGATGACTGTACAATATACTAAAAGTCACTGAATTTTAACTTCACATGGGTGAATTGAAGTATAAAATTCTCAATAAAGCTGTTAAAATAAACAAACAAAACAAACAACAACCAAACAACTTCTCTGAAACCAGGGTAGGTGCCGGGCTGCGTGTTCCAGGGCTCGTGTCCGTGGAGCCCTGCGTTGGCCTGACTTTGTGCCGGGAGCTGGGGATCCACAGGTGACCAGGCCCCAGCCTTGAGGGCTGGTATGGGTGGCTTTGGCCACCACCAGCAATGACGGGCTCCAGCCAGGTGTGAGCAGTGCGGCCCAGCGTGGGTAGGGGCATTCTTGCTGACCCCAAGCTCTTCCCCAAGGCAGGATGGCTGTGAATCTTATTCTTGGGATCTGACTCGATGGTCTTCCAAGACCACACCTGCCCTGAATGTCTCAAAATGGAGAACTAGCCTCTCTGAGGGAATGCAGAGCATGGGCCAGAGGGAATGCAAAGTCGTGGATGAACATGTGGCAGTTTTCTGGAGAATGCATTTTATCAAATGATATTATTTTTTGAGGCGGGGGAATCCCCCCATAATTTCAATATACCTAAACAAGGATATATTTTGGAGTAGCCCACAAAATTATTTTTAGGATTAAAACCTTTGGCTTTCCGGAGGTTCTGTGCATGCTGTAGGCTCCTGGGGTTGTGTGGCCATAGCCTGCTCGCTCCCTGCAGCTCCAGGGACTCGCTTGGTCCACTCTGTTCAGAGTAGGGTGTCCTCATCTGCCCACCCCACAGCCACCCATGCCGTCCTTGTTGAGAATCACACCTTCTGGGCACCTCAGGCTCCTTTGGGAAAATCTGGTTGGTGTTCCTGGGCACATACTCTGCTCACACCTTTCCATCCCCTTGCAGGTGTGCTGTCCCCACTCTGACTGTCATTGGAGGAGAGGCCCCCGTCATCTCTGCACTGTCACAGCTCAGGGCCCAGGGATGGTGGACCTTCAAGGATAGGCCCTGACTTCATGGCGTTTGCTTTGGCTCTCTGGCCTAGGCTTGAGCTGCCCTCATGACACCATTTTGGGTCCTTTTGTCCCATCATTAGCCCATGTCTCCTTATCCTTGAGCTTGGGACCAATGTCACTCACTTATGCATTCACTCACCCATTCATTCCTTTGGCAAATACTTATTTTGCACAGATGTAGAGAGGAATGAAACAAGCGTGGGTCCCACCCATGTGGAGCTGGTATTCTGGGAAGAGTCAGATGGTGATGGCCTAACTGTCCCCGTGCTCAGTGCCATCAGGGGTGTGGAGGTGGGAGCCAGCCCTCCACCTTGTCTACACTTTTGGGTCCATCTCATTTCTCATGGGGGCCCCATCCCTTGGTCTCCTCTTGTTAGTCTGTGGACAAATGCTCCCCAGTGTCCATATTTACATAGAACGTGTAGGCAGCAAGAACTTCTGGAATATACCGGGCGATCGAGAGGTGCGAAGTGTGAGTTCTGGGGTAAGTTCTTGGCATGCAAGGGGCCAACGTCGTTGGGGGAGCAGCAGGCTGTGCTGGGAAGAGGCTGTGTCGGAAGCAGAAGCTCTGGGCGTGGCTCACGCTTGACCATTTCCCATCAGGAAAATGCTGGCCAATTATCGACTTCCCAGAGTCCCTTTTTCCACCCCACTAAAATAGAGGTGCCATCCCCTTCCTGGCTTGGGGTGGGGGTGGTACTGAGAGTGAGCTGAATTTCCAGTGGGGGCAGCTCCACAAGACCTGAAGCTGTGGCGCCTTGGCTTCCCCAATGTCATAGAAACATCACCCATGGACTGGCACTTTGCTGTCTGTGTGCTGTCTGCGCACGCCATCCCTAACGCCATGCCGTCCACCCTAACGCCTTGCCCTCCAACCCTGACACTGCGCCGTCCATCCTAACACCGCACTGTCCATCCTAACACCCCACCATCCATCCTACACCCCACCATCCACCCTAACGCCCCACCATCCACCCTAATGCTCC